>JAAGEH010000030.1:24556773-24566836 GCA_011751065.1 Lasiurus cinereus | reverse complement strand
AGAGAGAGAGAGAGAGAGAGAGAGAGAGAGAGAGAGAGAGAGAGAGAAGGGTGGGGAGTGAGATAAGGAGAAATAGCCACATTATTCTGGAATTCTGCAAAGCATGTCCAAAGGGGATCTTAGTATTTGACTTGTATATATGCAACTCTCATTTGATGGTGCTATTTTAAACACTTCTCAGTTGGAAGGCTGGTAGCTCTGATTGCTTTTCAAAGCCCTGGCTTTTATCACCATCGTTTTCTTCATGCATAAATCCAGGCAATGTCCCCACCTTCTGTTTCCTTTCTGTCTTTGAGCTGAGAAGTAAGCAAGATGCAATTTAGTAGTTGGGCTAGAGGGAGACTGGATTGCTTCAGAGACATCATTGCTTTAATTCACTTGCTTGCTTTCGGATGAGTCATATTCAGTTCGAGCTATTTTTCTTTAACTAGAGTCATGCTTCTTTTCTGTTGTTTTTCTTTCTTTGTCCATTTTATTCTTGTCAAGAACAATCAGCATAGTCCTCGCTTGGAAAGAAACAGTTTTTCTCTTCTCTCTTGGAATTAGAAGCGGGTGATCCACACTTGGCTGCATTTGGATGATGGCTGAACTTCTCAGTCCCCAGCTGTTCTCATCCCCAAGGTCAAGCTCTGCCAAAGCTTCCTATTCCCACAATTTCCTGTTCCCTTGCAACATCTGCACAGAGGTAATTAAGGCTCCTGAGGGGATCCTTTCAAACAGATGTTTGCATTTTTAAATTTCTAATCTGTAATCTGGATATTTTTGAAAACAAGTTCTTTGAATTAAGCAGAAAGGTCTTAGCAGCAGGGAGTGGGAGATGTACTTGCAGAATAAAAGTCTGATTAAGGTTTGTCAACTTTTAGTCAATAGAAGAACATCAGAAACTGTTCAGTACAGCTCCTGACACCTAAGTGGTCTCCTAAGTATTTATGCATAGAAGGAAAGGAGGGAAAGGGTGGAAAGAACTGAGGGAGGGAAGAGGGACATCTTCGATGGCTCCTTCTTTACCTGCTTTTGATGTTGAATCTCACTGGTCTCTGACCTGGGCCACCTTTTCTATCTATCCATTCTCTCTAAACTCCTGCTACCCAAAATGAGGTCTCCAAGCCAGCAACAACTGCATCACGTAGGAGCTTATGTCTTATCTCAGACTCACTAAATCAGAATCTGAATTTTAACAATATTCGAATGTCCATTAACACACATATAGCTTTTAATGCATTTGCTCATGACTCCTAAACATGCTTTTATAACCCTGATACTCTTAGGAAATTTAGATTCATGTGTTTAAATGCCCACTGCCTACTGATCTTCCTTTTTTTAAAATATATTTGATTTTTTTTACAGAGAGGGAGGAAGAGGGACAGAGTCAGAAACATTGATGAGAGAGAAACATCAATCAGCTGCCTCCTGCACACCCCCTACCAGGGATGTACATGCCCTTGATTGGAATTGAACCTGGGACCCTTCAGCCCACAGGATGACACTCCATCCACTAAGTCAAACCGGTCAGGGCTGGTCTTCCTTACTTGAATGAACAGAAAGTAATCTCAAATTTTATTTGACTAAAAGACAATACTTGATCCTCTATACTACTTCTCTATTTTTCTTCTTCCCTAGAAATGGCAGCATCACCCAAAAAAATTTACATGTTTTTTAATTCTCTCCTTTTCTCACTGTCAGCATTTAATTTATCAGCTAGACCTGTGTATTATTTTTCCAAGCATATATTCATTTCTCCCACTTGTCTCTATTCTCACTGTGACAAACTTAGCCCAAGCCATTGTTTTTGGTTTAAATTACTATTCACTTCCACTTTTACTGTATAGAAGCCATTTGCTAAAAAGCTGCTGGATAAATCTTTTGAAAACATGCATCTTGTCACTTTCCTGCTTAAAATTTTCAAATGACTTTCCCTTTCATCTAGAATATAATGATAATAATTAAATTTTTACTTTAGTGGAAAATTTCCATAAGATTTATTGTCTACCTGCCTCTTCAACCCAAACTTCATCTCTTGTCTTCTTTTCTACTCTGCTCCATACACATGGTTGGTCCCTCACCTAGGGGCTTTTGCATGAGTTATTCTTGTTGTGTTGAGAGTTTTTCTTGACCTCAACATACTCGTTCTTTCCTTTTATCTCAACTCACAACCCAAATGTCACCTCCTTAGAACAACCTTTCCTGATCCCATAATCTCAAATTGCTTTAGTTACTGTCTGAGATATGTGCATGATACTTGTCAATGATGTTTGCATTGTTGGTTGGTATGTATGCATGCCTGTATTATCTTTCTCCTTTAGAATGTGAGCTCCTTTTGAGCAGATCTTGCCTGTCTTTTACCAGCTATTGTGTGTCGTGCACAAATAGGCAAGATCCCTGCTGCCTTTAGATAATATTTAAGCCAATTCTATCATTTTATATGTAGACTAGAGGCCCAGTGCATAAAATTCATGCATGGGTGTGTGTGTGTTTCTTAGCCTAGCCTGCACCCCCTCCAATCTGGGACCCTTCGAGAGATGTCTGACTGCCTTTTTAGGCCCAATCCTAAACAGGCAGTTGGACATCCCTCTCACAATCCAGGACTGCTGTCTCCCAACTGCTTGCCTGCCTGCCTTCCTGATTGCCCCTAACCACTTCTGTCTGTCAGTCTGATCACTTCCTCATCATTCCCCTGCTAGCCTGACCAATGCCTAACTGCTCCTCTGCCAGCCCGATTGCCCCTAAGTACCCTCTTTGAAGGCCTGATCTCCTTCAACTACCCTCCCCTGAAGACCCAGTTGCCCCCAACTGCCCTTCTCTGCAGGCCTGGTTCCTCCCAACTGTCCTCCTCTGCTGGCCTGATCACCCACAGCTTCCTTCCCTTGCAGGCCTGGTCCCTGCCAACTGCCCTCACCTGCTGGCTATCTTATGGTGGCCATCTTGTATCCACATGGGGGCAGCCATCTTGTGTGTTGGAGTAATTTGCATATTACTCTTTTATTAGATAGGATAGATAATAATCAGCTGGCCTCCACCATGATACATGGGTGGAGGCCAGTTGGTTTGTCCTGAAGGGTGTCCCAGATCAGAGTGGGGGTTCCCTTGGGGTGTGTGGCAGCCTAGGTGGGTGGCTTGTGGTGGTTTTCAGGCCAGCCATACCCCTGGTGACCCAAGCAGAAGCCCTGGTATCTGGGATTTATTTATCTTTTATAATTGAAACTTTGTAGCCTTGAGTGGAGGCCAGGGCCAGCCAGGGCAGGCAGCAAGCTTGGCTTCCTCCATCGCTGGGGGCAACCCAAGCCTCCTACTCTCTCCAGCTCCATGGTTGCCACCATATTTGTTGGGTTAATTTGCATATCCACTCTTGATTGGCTTGTGGGCGTCGCTTGTAGGCATAGCAGAGGTACAGTCAATTTGAATATTATTAGATATAACAATAATAAATCTTTTATTAGATAGGATTATTGAATAGAACTTTTCCATTTGCTCAGAACTGGCAACTAGACCCAAAGCTGAGGCTAAAGGGAAATCCAGTGCCAAATGAATGAGGCCAGACCCTACTTTGAGGATTCTGGAAAGCTCAACCATCACTCAAGCTCTTTTATCTCCATCTGTTTATACAAAGCTTGCAGAAATAGGAGACTGAGGAGAAGAGGAAGATGACCAGGGTCAGACATAATTGGCTTGGGAGGAGTACTGTGACTTTTTCTTTCCCTCCCCAATCCATGTAAGTGAGAGAATTTCCAAGGGAGTTACTTATAGAACTGGAGTGCTTTCAAGAAGAAGAAGTTGGTATCTCATTTTGGGGCAAGCTGTTTATTATTACAGCAGAATTGCTGATCTGATCAATGGTTTTCTAAGTATTGTGCCCTTAAGACTTTGCATTTGCTTATAATAGAGGCATCACTTTGTTTCTTACAACTCAGGCAATAGTTATTCAAGAATAGAGGGAAAAGCTCTAGATAAGAGATACTCTGAGTGGAGGGGTATAAAGGGAGGAGACTGGGAGACATCTGTAACAGTGTCAACAATAAAAAAAAGAGCTACTTATACTACAGCACCTCTCCCTGTATCTTATCATCCCAGAGGAGGAAAGAAATGAGAGGAAGAGGAGGTATTCAGGGAGCATTCAAGCCTTCTCTTTACTCATAAGTTCCTCATACCTAAGCCTGCCTAAGGCAGGAGTTAGAGGAGGGGGTGAACATCAAACTGGGATGAAATAACTGATCCAATTTGGTGTGGACATTTTAATTCACAAAAGTGACCAGGGAGCTCAGAGGCCTGTTAGACATGTTGTTATTAAGGGATAGATTCATCAGTGCTTGACAGAAGAGTGATGGAAAAAAAATAAAACTTTTTCATGGTTGCATCCCATCAACTTCAATCTCATTAATAAATCTGCTACAAATTTCCACCGATAGACCACAAAGTGTACAATGTATGCAGAGATAATTAAAGACTGAACATTACAGCCTTCCATCACCATTTGCCATTGTGTAAAAATTTTGAAACAGAATGGTTTCACATTGCAGATGCAGACTGGCTGGTGAATTTTGCTAAAGGCTCTTGGTAGGGTGGTGTTAAGGAGAGCTGAGTGGCTCATTTGCTTCTCTTAGTTTCATTTTTTTAGACCCTTTGAAGTCTGTATGACACCTCCCCAGCAACCTACAAATGCTTTAGATCAGAAATTACTTCTCAGTTCTTTTATAACTAGAGGCCCAATGCATGCAAGGGTAAGCCTTCCTTCCCCCAGAAGCTGGATTCACAGCCCCAGCCCTGGCCTTGCCCCCTGCTTGTACCTGCCTTAGCCTGGTGCTGCCCCATGTTCACAGCCACAGTCCTACTTCCCCAGGTTCTGCAGAGACCTCCCTACCTCCACCCCTTCTGCCCCATTGATTACCCTGCAGAGGGTAGCCTCCCTCTGTGAGGCTATCCTGGGGCGATGGCCGGGCCCCTGACCAATTGCAGGGCACCCACCTTGGCTGGCCTGGCACCAGTGCGTGTTATAGCATGGTCATCTGGAAGGTCATCCAGATATTTTTTCTGCTGTTCAGTCATTCAGTTAATTTGCATATTATGCTTTTATTATTATAGATTTCTTATAACACCTAGGACAAGATCTGGCACATAGGAGCTAATATCTATTGTGTTAATTAGGAAATGAATTTATAGATTTAGTTAGATTGTTATAGCCAGGGGAGCTTTTTTTTTGGGGGGGGGGATCAATTAACTAAGGGGGGAAGATTCGGATCCAGAGTCCAGTGATGTCCTTTACCAGCTATATGAATTTCAGCAAGCCATACATTTTTCTGAGCCTTGGCATTCTCACCCAGAACCATATCTGAGTCACAGGTTGTTGTGTGGATCAAATGAGGTAGCACATATGAACTCATTGAGCACACAGCAGTTATCCCAAAATGTGTTTTGAAGCTGCGACTCAAGCACAGTCCTCCTGGACTCTGTGCTCCACAGTTGTTAGACAAACATTTCCTCCTCCCCTTTTATTCCTGCTCCTCTATGCCTTCCTAGATTATAAATGCAAGCTGAATTCACCCTCTCAGACACATAAGAGATACGTGTGAGTAGGCCGAAAGACCTTTAAGAAAAGACCAATATTTGCATATCTATTATGACTACTCACTGTTCGACTTGTTTCATTACAATTTCTATTTGGATAATATGTAAGGTCAATACTGTCACTGTTCTGGAAAATTCACTTTTTATTAAAGCAAAATGCACTGTATTTATAGAGATAACACCTTAAATGCTACAGGAAAAGGTGCACCAATTACACTGGTTCCCTCGATGGGCCAAGTTTGCATGCTCCATGTTTTATCAGATACTATGCAGAGAGGGATCTATGCCTGCATTGATGTGTCTCAGGTGTTATACTTTCACTGAACTTAAATTCATCAGATACCTTGACCATCCTTTTTCACAGACCTGGTTGCAGTGAGATTGCCACATTGAGGAAAAAACACTAAGAACAAAACTAAGAATCCTTTCTTCTCTGCTCCCTAAATCACTTTCTTCCTACTGCATCCCTGTCAGTCTTCCCATGAGCAGCTTGCTTGTCTTCCCTTTGACCATGAACTACTACATAAAAGGTATGCTGTCTGGCACATAGTAGAGGATCCATAAACATTTGCTGTGAAATAGAATGAAAAAGAATGCCTGAAAAAAGCAAGAGCTTTGTCATTGTTGAATTGTTTTCCTCTTAAGTAGATAAAATAGCACAATGAAGGGAAAATTCATATAGACTACATCAGGAAATCTTGAATTCCAATCTTAGTTTTTATCACTTACTAGATATGTGACAAATTATTTAGCTAAATGAGATTCAGTTTTCTTTTATTATTAAACAAGAGAAATATTTGTGATGATTATTCTTTTACAGTACCTGGCACATAGTAGATAAAATGCATTATAATTCCAATTTCCTTCACTTCTCCCTTTTTTGACTAACAAAGAAGAAAGTAGAATTGTTGGTATTTTCTTATCATTCTGTTCTGCCCATGTTAACAAATATAATTAGATATGGAAAATCTTTGCGTGTATGTGTTTTGTGGTATTTTCTTGCACCCCCTCCTTCACCACCACTAATTTCAAACTCAATAAACAATTGACCAGCCTTGTTATTTGGGGATAGTGAAGTTTGGGGTTTCTAAATCAGCGGTCTCACAGACTACTAAAGTCAAGGTAGCAATGGGGTGCTCTAGTTATTTTTAATATGTCATAAGCCCTAAGGGAAATGAAACATTTACCTATTTTAAGATTTTACATGCTAACTCAAATGTCAAATCTATGTGCATTTGGCTGGAATTTAATAAACTCAAAATTGTAATCTTGGTTATCTCCTGGTGATCAAAACCTCAAAAGGTATTGTAATGTATTTTGAACCATTTAAAACAATGGGAATATAATTTACTGGTATTTTAAAATGAAGTTCACTCGGTAAACTAAATATTTTAAAACATGGAATTCATGAAGTAAGCCTAAATAAAGAAGAGTCTTTGGAAAAGAGGAGTGCACATCTAGTTTTTTAGCATTTCGTAATACCAGGGAGTGGTGTATATGCACAGTACAATGTAAACCATGCCTCATGCACTCTATGTGTTGGTTTTCTTAAACATATATATTTGTTAATCTGCTGGGATGAGATAGAAAGAGCAAAGTTTGAAGAGTTGGAACTGGCATCCATTAGCTGCAGCCCTTAATCAAATCTTTTAACTCTAAGTTTAGTCATCTCCCTAGCACTTGGTTCCTTCCTCTACATGTGTTAGAGGCTAAAGAGTAACTGAGGAGCTCAGATACCTCAAACAAAATCAATGTCATAGGCCAAAACTGGTTTGGCTCAGTGGATAGAGCATCAGCCTGTGGACGGAAAGGTCCCAGGTTTGATTCTGGTCAAGGGCATGTACCTTGGTTGTGGGCACATCTCTAGTAGGAGGTGTGTAAGAGGCGACTGATCAATGTTTCTCTCTCATTGATGTTTCTAAGTCTTTATCACTCTCCCTTCCTCTCTGTAAAAAAAATCAATAAAATATTTTTAAAAAATCAAGGTCATAGTATGATTAGCATTCTAATGCCACGTGCCATTAAGCTCCTGGCTCACAAATTTATCCTGAATAGTGACAGTGTAAGTTTCCAAAGACTTGGATGGGTCTAGGACTGCAGGTGAAGTACACACTACTCCCTTTGAGGTAAAAGAAACCTAAGATGGGAGCCAGATATTCTTCTCATTCAAAACCCTGTTCTGAGCTCACCATTTCCATGAAATGTCCCCAGGTGATCTGCAGCAGACCCAGCATGCCAATCTCCAGAACAACATCTTGACAATCAAAATCAGGGTCAGGCACCTTTCTGAAGTATCCTGCCAAGTCTCTCTTTGTTCATTCTGATTCAGGCTCTAAAATCCTTTCAGGGGTGACATGCCAAGACCTTCCTTTATTCACTTTAATTTAGGGTTTCATGTACCAACAAAACATTCCAATATGTGTAACGTCTCATTGTGAGGTAAAAGCAAAAATCATTATAAAATCACACTGTTAGAATCACAAAATCAAAATGATGGATTATTGAGTCCAAAGACCTCATTTTAAGATAAAAAAAATGGGGACCCCAAGCAGATAAATTTGTTACCTGAGGTCTCATAACTTAATTAGGGCAGAACCATATGGGATTTCACTTAATCTTTAATTTTCTTTTTACTATATTACTGTCTGTTTTTTTAAAAGCAAATATGAGCTTCACACAATTGAGCATCTGCCATCAATACCAAGAAAACAAAAATCTGAAACAAAATCAGCAACGTTTTTTTTGGGGATGGTGGGAAACTCTAGATATGGGTTTATCTATTACTTAGAGATTTATAGTCTCATGAAATTTCACTAATCCCAAGGGAAGGCTGTGGTTTGATGGAAAGACATAGACTACCTTGTAAATCTCATTGATTGAGTTTGGATTCAGTTTAGCACTCAATTTTGTAATCTTGAGTACATTATTTAACTTCTCTGAGACTCTGTTCAAAGGTAAATAGGGAAAAACAATGACCTTATAAAGTTATTAGGGAGTGTACTCATCAGAGTTTTGTAGAAAACTGAACTTACGTTGGGTGACTCAATAAATGAAATTTAATATGAACTGGTCACAAAGTGTTAGAAGGACCTATACAGAAATCCTGGGGATGGAGAGGCAATCTCAGGATTGGAAAGTGCAGGAAGCCACTAAACTAGAGGCTGTGTCATCAGAGCTCTGAGACCAGATCCCACAGGAGCTGGGACCTTGGAGGATGGCTATTCCTAGGGGTAAAGGTATGACTGGAGTTACATGGGAGGCTGCCTGGCAGGAGCTCAGATCATGGTTTGAAGTGCTGTCTGTTGGGAACTGGAACCTGAAGACACAGCCACTGCCAGAGACTCTATCAAAAACAAAAGGGGTCAAGGTGAAAAACACTGACTTCTCTTTGCCTCCCTCCTTGCACTCTGCCTCCATTGCCTACAATTGGTTAAACATTGCCTTTTATGAAGGGATCTTTGGACGGGTAGTTGGCAGGATTAGCCTCCTTGTGATAGAAAGTAGATCAGAAGAGGGGAAAAATGGATGTGGAACAGACATGAGTTAAATGATTTCCTGTATGTAAAGCATCTAACATTGTGACTACAGGTTGATCTCCCTCTGTGATACAATGATTGCACCCCAGGATACCTGAATAAGCATCAGAGGATTGTCCTTACTAGCTGGCTCAAAAATTTTTTGGTCTGGATGTGGTAACTGCCAACCTTGCCGAGGTCATGGAGCGGGGTTGACTTCCTATGTGTACCTTATTCATAGTAATCATAATCATCATAACCATCATCATAACCCTCACAATTACCACCATTATCATCACCATCACCATCGTCACTATCACAATCATCATCATCCCCTATGCTTTATGAAGTGTCTTTCTATCACTTATTTAATCTTTAAAACAACCTAATGAGTCATATGGTGAAATGGATGATGAAAATGAGGCATAGAATGGATAGGTAAGTTGACTAAAATCAAACAGTTAATAGGGGACTGATTCAAGTTTGAATTGCAATCTAACTCATAAGTTTAGTCCTTTTACTTAAAGACTGTTGTCCGCTCTGCCAGTATGGCCAGTAATTCTTGGGTTTTAAAAGTTTTCACATGATATTTCATCTTCTCCTTCTAACAGACAGTTTCTATTATTTTCCCTTATTTCTACATGATAATTTTTGAAGTCCCATGAGGTTAAATGACTGTCCATTGTCACGTAACTCATTAGTAAGAGGTTCTAGATGGGGATGATATTTTTTTGTAACCCAAATGAGCTTCTCACATCAAATGAGCTTCTCACACCAAGCCAGTTACCATGTGCCTGGATGTGGTAGAGCAGATGCCTATACATGCTTGATGATTGGGATGAATTGTTCATTTCAAAGGGCTTTCTCTGGAACCTCAAGTTTCTGGAGGTCATTTATTCAGAGACGTTTCCTTTTTTATCTATTTTTTGTAAGTTATTTGTAAAGAAGAAGAAGAAGAAGAAGAAGAAGAAGAAGAAGAAGAAGAAGAA
>JAAGEH010000030.1:24516479-24556763 GCA_011751065.1 Lasiurus cinereus | reverse complement strand
AAGAAGAAGAAGAAGAAGAAGAAGAAGAAGAAGAAGAAGAAGAAGAAGAAGAGGAGGAGGAGGAGGAGGAGGAGGAAGAGGAGGAGGAGGAGGAGGAGGAGGAGGAGGAGGAGGAGGAGGAGGAGGAGAAGGAGGAAATGGTTGCAGTGCTTCAGTGCTTTAAAACAAAAGCAAGTTGATTCTACTGAATAAACGACCTTCTAAGTCCTTTCCTCAGCTCTGAGTCTGCAACATCATGAATTAACAAACACCAGCACGAACTGCTGTTGAAACTGCAATGTGGGGTCCTAGGCAGAGGACAGGATCGTCTCATAAAAGCCTAATAAACAGCGATTTAGAGTTCAGTGGGTGATGGCACAGGGGCCTTCATTTCCGCTTCTAGCCAAGGAAAATTTTGATCAGGCTGCCGGCCGCCTGCCCATTCATCTGCGGCAGGAAATGGATTTAGCGTCTATATGGGCCGGACTCCCATATTTATCATCCAGTTAGGACTAATCAAAATCTTTTCCATTTCACCTGGTAAGTGCAAAGGGCTCAGAGGAGGGTCTGAGTGATGGCAGTGGGGCCCCATCGCTTTCTCATCACTGAGCTGCAGTTGTTAAAAGTCTCATTTCTCCGTAGTGTCTCACTCAGAGCTGAGACAGGCAATTTCTCCCTCCCCCACCCCCGCCCCCAGCCTCCTCTGCTCCCTACAATGTGCTCTTGGCAGCAGCAAAAATCTATGGTATTGACCCCAGAGTGGAGGGAGGAAGGGCAGACTGTGACCCCAAGGAAGGCTAAGGTCAGAGGGGAAGCTCAGAACTGATAGATGAAATGAACCTCGGAGCGGGCACCTTCTTGGATAACGAGGGGCTGCAACCTCCTGGGAGGGGGCAGAGATGAGGAGGGGGCAGAGTTCCTCTTAAGTATGAGGGGCTAGGGAGGGGACTTGGACTATCCCTGGTCCCTTGGGAGAAGAGAGGGTGGGGAGGGCCTGCTGATTAGAAAGAAAATGTGACAGCCATGCAAAGCTTCCAGCGGGATTTATGCATCCTTTGCCAAGATGCCGGGAGGAGGCTACTTGACAGCCCCTATTAGAGGAGGAGAAATGGAAGATATTAAGCCTTGTTCTGTTAGGGAAACCCCTGGGACTGGGGGATGGAGGTGCCCCTGCTGAATTCATTACTGAGGGAGCACTGTTTTCATAAGGAAGACAAATAATGCAGACATTTCTCCACTTTGATACAACAAATTCTGATTGGGACTACACTGGGATGAAATATCCCCCTGTGGCTGTTAGTATCCGAAAGCAGATGTCATTATTTTCCTTCACAGGAGGCTCTAGGTGGCGTGTGGGTGGTGGGAAAAACAGGAGCTTGCAGTTGAGTTGAGGGTAGTGGGAAAAACAGAAGCTTGTAGTTGAGTTGGGTTCAGCCAGGAAGTAGTTCCAAGTAGTGGTGAAATAGCACTACCCAGACAAGCTCAGCAAGGTGGTCCTTTTTCAGGACCATGGAGAGCAGTGACCATCTTTTTAGAGTTATGCTTTTGAGGATAATTCTGTTAGCCAAGTGGAAGGTGGGCTGAAGGGATTGAATGGAGCTTTTCCCTCTTTTCATTTCACTGATGGCAAATGCATCTATTTTACACCAGGCAGGGAGGCCTTTAGAAGATAATCCCAGCGCTAGTATAAAGAAAAGGTTGAGAGAACTATCTCAATAGGAGCACGCTAGTGAGAGGGTGGTGGAGAGTTACAACAATTTGAGTATTTCGTTAGAGCCTACATTGTACTCAACACTCTATGTATATCATCTCCTTTAACCCTTGCAGCCCTCCTGCAAAATAGGTATTAATATCACCTGTTACAGATGAGAAAACAGGCTCAGTGGTGTTAATTAACCTCTCTACATGACTTTAACCAACACACACCACTTTCTATTTGCTGAGAGAACAAAAAATCTTTCTCTTCAGTCCCCTTGCCTCGGTATGCTGTATGTCTTTTTCCTTTTGGAGACATGGCGTTTTATATCCAGAAAGCCTTTTCAGATGATCTCATCCGTCTTTCCCAATGTATAGAGGATTGAGGTAGGAGGTGGAGGCAGGTGCATCTCAGGCCAATGTTCTCTCTCTCTCTGCCAAGTAGCCTCTGTTCTCATTGGTCAATATAAGTCACCCTCCCATCTGAAACTCATACTCCTTCCCAACAAATAGGAAATTGACTTAGTGCAATTATGTTTCTAGAGCAGTTTGAGATGAAGTGATTATCAAGAATCCTATCATGCCCCCCCTCCCATTGGGACATCAATTTGATCTCTCATCCCTTTTATCTCTGATGCTCAATGATAATCCTTAATTTTTGTCACCAGAATCACCTTTATGTGCTACCTTAAATCACCTATTGTGTTTTCAAGAGCTTCTTTCCATAACTGCAGTTAATGTAATCCTCACCACAGCCTGGTGAACTGAGTGGCAGTGTTTTGACAGTTGAGAAAACTGGGGCTCAGAGAGGTTAAATAAGGTTATGCCACTAGGAAGTGGCACAATAAGATTCTCACTGAGGTTGATGTCATTCCAAAGCCTCATTCATGAAAAGTGGCTCTCATCCCAATTTTATGCCTTTTTATTATGGAACAAACATTTTTGAGTGTCCACTATATGTCACCTATAGTGACAGGCACTGAAGACTTGCCTCAAAGGTGGAAGATTCATTCTGTGCCCTCACTGAAGCCCTAAAAGGAAGAGCAGAGGTCAAACAGTAGTGTTTCTGTTCTCCTGTTCTTAACAATAGACAGAGCACTTGTGTCTGCAGCACTCGTCAATTCACAAAGCACAGAGCTACACTAAGGAAACACAGAGCTTCCATCCCCCTTCCCATATGGAGGACGACATGGGAAACAGGGGAACAAGGTTCAGAGAGGCTGGGAGAAGTGGGCAAGTCTAGTAATGCAGGCTGACTACTTGTCCCTTGCTCTTCACAAAGCTCAACATGGATTCTTTCTATCTCTTCTTAACTTTTTGTTAGCAAAACCCTGATTCTTCCTTTCATCTCTGTTGAAACGTTCTCCATCGACTGTCTTGTAGCTAGAAGTTGATGTAGCACGTTCTTCCTCATTGTAACTCAGACTGTCTGTATTCACACTCGTCAGATTTGTGGTCCTTTATGTGGCCTGGCCCTCTTTTCTCCTTTAGATGGTGTGTGGCCTGAATGACCACTGAAGACCATTCTTCTCCATTTCAAAGTTTAACCCTAAAGAACTATAGCAGGTTCTGTGATACACAAAGCTCTTTCTCATTCTTCTTTAAACTATCTGCACATTTACCTTACCTTCATCCATTCATCTACTCTTTCCCTCTTCCTCCTTCTTTCCCTCATTTCCTTAAGCCCTCTATTTCAACTTTCTTTCCTCTCTTCCAACTATTCATAAATCTACTAAAAACATATATATAGAAAATCTACCATGTCTGAGACACTTCTAAGCACTAGGAGCACAGTGAAGATCAAGACATGCAAGTTTTCTATTCAAGTAGGGCAGAAAGAATATAAATAAGAAAATAAATAAAAGCTTCAGGTAGTGGTCATTGTAATGAAGAAAATAAAATGGCGAGAAAGAAACTGGTTGAATAGGTGAACACCCAAACTGCTGCCTCGTACAACAAGTTTAAAACTACACCTAAAAGACAGAATGGACATGATCAAGAACCACAGGAAAGCTGGCTAAGTAGAAATTCTACAACTAGAAGGAAAAAGAGAGGCTCACAGAGACTCAAAGGAGCTTCAAAAAGCTGAGATATAGAGACATGCATGTGGAGAGGATGGGCAGCTGAGTGCCTGATTGGGTTCCTCTAGTGGGAGGGAGATGGAAACTCCCAACTGCACTGAACCCCAGTCTGGGTGAGACTCATATGGGAAGAGTCTGGACTGTTGAGAAAAGAGAGGAGTGCATGGAAACTCAGGGGAGCCATGAAAGGCAGAGGTCTGGAGGCATGTGTGCGAGTGCATGCAGAGAGGACTGCTTGCTGAGTGTGCTACTGGCTTTCTCTAGTGGGAGGAGGACAGAACCTCCCGACTACACTGTACTCCAGTTCTGACTGCACTGAACCCCAGTTTTGGGAGAGACCCTGGGGACCCAGACTCATACAGGTCCCCAGAGTGCACAGAAACTCAGGGGAGCTACGAAAGGCAGAGATCTGGAGGCATGTGAGCATGAGTGTGCATACAGAGGGACACTGAGACCCAGGGGCCTCATAGGTCAGGGCTGCTGCGAAGCCAAGGCTGTCTGCTCAGTTCTGAGACTCCACCCCAATCACAGAGGCTTTTGCAATTTTGCAAGTCTTGTATTGTAAGGCTGTCTCTAGCACAGAAGTTCTCCCAGTGTAGAAACAGCTGATCCCCACAACCAATTGGCTTAGAGGTCAATTCCCCCCAATGATACCAAGAACAATCAAGACTTAATTACAACAAGGCTGTGCACACAGTCCACAAAGGAGTGCACCAAGAGTGTCCATCTCAGGTAACTGGGGAGGCTGAGCCACTGGGCCATATAAGACACCTAGCACATAAAGCTACTCTACCAACTCAGGGAAGCAGCGAAAATGCTCAAAGAATCAGGTCAAAAATGAAAGAAATGGAGGAAAACAAACAACTGGATATAGAGTTCAAAACCGCAGTTATAAGGTTTTTCAAGAATTTCCTTAGAAAAGGTCGATAAATTTAACAAGAACCTCAAGGATATGAAAAAGGACCAACTAGAAATTATGCATACACTGACTGAAATATTATACAGAGACCTAACAGCAGATTAGAGGAATGCAAGAATCAAGTCAAATATTTGAAATACAAAGAAGCAAAAACCACTCAACCAGAAAAGCAAAAAGAAAAAAAGAATCCCAAAATATGAAGATAGTGTAAGGAGCCTCTGGGTCAACTTCAAGCATACCAACATCAGAATTATGGGGGTTCCAGAAGAAGAAGAGAGAGCAAGATACTGAAAACCTATTTGAAGTAATAATGACCGAAAACTTCCCCCACCTAGTGGAAGAAATAGACTTGCAAGTCCAGGAAGTGCATAGAACCCCAAACAAAAGGAATACAAAGAGGACTACACCAAGACACATCATAATTAAAATGTCAAGAGCAAAAAACAAAAAGAGAATATTAAAAGCAGCAAGAGAAAAACAGTTAATTACCCACAAGGGAGCACCCATATGATTGTCAGCTGATTTCTCAACAGAAACTATGCAGGCCAGATAGAAGTGGCAAGAAATATTCAAAGTGATGAATAGCAAGAACCTATAACCAAGATTACTCTACCCAGCAAAGCTATCATTCAGAATTGAAGGTCCGATAAAGGGCTTCACAGATAAGAAAAAACTAAAGGAATTCAACACCAAACCAGTATTATATAAAATGCTGAAAGGTACTCTTTAAGAAGAGAAAGAAGAAAAAGGTAAAGATGAAAATTATGAACAACAAATACATATCTATCAACAAATGAATCTAAAAATCAAGTGAATTAAAAATCTGATGAACAGAGTAAACTGGTGAATATAATAGAATCAGGAACATCAAAAGGAAGTAGACTGATAAGTCTCAGGGGGAAAGGGGTGAGTGGGGTTTTGGGAAGAGACTGGAGAGAAATACACTTATGGATGAGGTCAGTGTGCGTGTGGGATAAGGGCAGAGGGTGGGGTGGGAACCAGATGGAGGGGAGCTATGGGGGACAAAAGAGAAATAATTGTAATAATCTGAACAATAAAGATTTATTAAATTAAAAAAATAAATAAAATGTGAACATAAAAACAAAAAGAAAAGAAAATGGCGAGGTAGAGCGTGACTTTAAGATATGCTTTCATGGTCAGTGAAGGCCTTTTGGGTTAAGGGGGAAAAGTGGCACTTTTTACTCAACACAGATTCCTTATCATAATTTAACTAAAGTTTAATCCCAGATGTGGTTGGTTTTGTTTACATTTACTTCATTTATTTTAAAGAATTCACTGAATATTAATAATTGCCAGGAATTTAACCAATTTAGAACACCCCCCCCTCAAAAATAAAACACCACCCACACAAAACTACTAAATTAAAGATTCGGAATCCTTTTCAACTCCCTCAAAATAAAAATCAGTACAGGTGGGTAGCAGTGTGTAGCAGAGGAAGGAACCTGATAGCAAGTTTGGCAGACCCTAATTCTAAGTCCTTTCCAATATATCATGCTGTCTCCTTTCTTAGTAGGTAATAGAGTTTGCTCAATCATGATAGAGGAGGAGTTAGGGGCATGAGTCAAACTATCTAGAGTTGAAACTCAGCTGCTCACTTACTACCTCTGTGCCTGCTCCACTTATCTGTAAAATGCAGATAATCCCTGCTTCATAGGGGATGCTGTGTTTAGCCAATGGTTCCAATTTTTATGTGAGAGATAAATTCCAAGGTTCTTTGCAGCTAAAAAAAAAAAGCCTCTAATTGCTTCCTGCTGAAGGAGCCTGGGAATTAGAGTAGAAGAACATAAGACTGGGGAGTAGGATTATTGGGTTTCAGTAACAAGCTTTACTCCTAAATAGTTGTCAGTTTGGAGCAATCAAGTGACTTTTCTGGACCATAGTTTTTCCTCTTCCAATTCAGATTTTGTGGGTACTCTGAAGAGTGACTTTTTTTTAACTGATAGACTGCTATAAGAAAGATGGGCTTATCTTGAATATTGTAAGAAAAGACTTGGAAAATTGAAGCTGGACTGTCCTATGACATTCTTTCTTTCTTTCCCTTAACTTTTAATTTCTATGCTCAAGTTATTGCACATGGTTTTTATCTAATAAATGATACTTGTGTAAATAATGTGCTAACATTAGCTGGTCTGCATAGGTGTCAGAACATCTGGACAGAGATGGAGAAGATACTGGTAGTTACCCAACTGTTTTATCAACAACAGCCCTCAAACACACAACTTTAGATCTGCAATATGGAACATTGGAAATGTCAACAAATTCCTGTTGAAATTAATCCTTTTCCAGAACCTTCCGTATGACCAAATTTCCCACTTATGGAGGACAATTCTGAAAAGTAGGCATTTCCACAAGTGAGGAAACTAAGCTTTGATGTAAAGTGACTTGATTGAGATCACACTAAGAAGTAAGGGCAGATGTAGATTCCAACCTGATTTCCAATGTAAAATCTTAGTCCAGTCTTGCCTTAGAATGTTTTGTCTGTCGCTGATGACGCCTTGACATGTGAGAAGTTAGCAGCTGAGCATTGCTACAGGATGCCTAGGACTAAACCAGGAAGGGTCAGACCAGCATCGCCACCATTTGTCCAGTATCCAGATACCATTGATGACATGTACACATAAGGAACTGTCTGACATTGAAACTGGAAGTCAAAGCTATCGGACATTGAAATGGGGACTCAATCATTTTTCTTTTGCTCTGGTGGGTTTATTTCTAGCCTACAGGGGCAAGATGTTTTTATTTATTTTTATTTATTTATTTTTTAATCTTTTTTTAAATTAATTTTTATACATATCTCCCCATTGTCCCCCCTCCCTCCCCGGCATACCCCAACCCCCCAGTGTCAATGTTCATTGGTTATGCTTATATGCATGCATACAAGTCCTTTGATTGATCTCTTATCTACCTCACCTAACTTTAATCTTCCTGCTGTAATTTCAAAGTCTGATGCTTTACTACCTTGTATCTATCCTTTTGTTCATCAGTTTATAATGTTCTTTATTACCCACAAATGAGTGAGATCATGTGATGCTTCTCCTTCATTGACTGGCTTATTTCACTAAGCATAAAGTTCTCCAGTTCCAACCAGGTTGCTGCAAATGGTAAGAATTCCTTCTTTTTAATGGCAGCATAGAATTCCATTGTGTAGATGTACCACAGTTTTCTGATCCATTGATCTGCTGACGGGCACCTAGGCTGTTTCCAAATTGTGGCTATTGTAAATTGTGCTGCTATGAACACAGGGGTACATAAATCCTTTCTGATTGGTGTTTGTGATTTCTTAGGATAAATTCCTAAGAGTGGGATTACAGGGTCAAATGGGAGATCCATTTTTAGTTTTTTAAGAAAACTCCATACTGTTCTCCACAGTGGCTGCACCAGTCTGCATTCCCACCAACAGTGCACAAGGGTTCCTTTTTCTCCGCATCCTCGCCAACACTTGTCGTTTGTTGATTTGTTGATTGCCATGCAAGATGTTTTTAAAGACAAGAATCAGAGAGTGGAGGGGAAGCAGATGCAGAGGCAAAGAAGCAATGAACAGACTGTCGTGCTACAGTGGGAAGGCAGGGGAAGTTGGGGAGAAGGGGCCTATAGGAGATCAACCAAAGGACTTGTATGCATGTGTGTGTAGGCATAGCCAGTGGATACAGGGCAATGGGGAAAGGCGGGGGGGGATGGATGAGGGCATGTACTGGGGGGTGGGGAGGGCAGTAGGGGGAAAAATAAATACATTAATTAATTAATTAATTAATTAATTAATTAATTTAAAAAAAGAATGTTTTGTCTGTGATTCCATCTGGAGTGGTCACAGTCACACTAAATCACCCCTTTGTCAGGGAATTTTGTGATTTCAAAGTTGAGAAGCCCTACTCTCCTTACAGTCCAGGCTCTTGTATCTTCTCTAGATGAGGGAGAAACTATGAAGATTAAAAGCCAAAGTTCTTCCCTAGCTGGTTTGGCTCAGTGGATAGAACGCCAACCTGTGAACTGAAGAAATCTAGTCAAAGGCAGGTACCTTGATTGCAGGCTCAATCCCTGGCCCTGATTAGATGCCTGCAGAAGGAAACCAATCAATTGTCTGTCTCTCCTCCTCCCTTTTCAGATTTTGTGGGTACTCTGAAGAGTGACTTTTTTTTAACTGATAGACTACTATATCTAGATGGGCTTATCTTGAATATTGTAAGGAAAGACTTGGAAAATTGAAGCTGGACTGTCCTATGACATTCTTTCTTTCTTTCTTTCCCTGTCTCTCTGTCTCTCCTCCTCCCTTTCAATCTCTCCTAAAAATAATGGAAACATATCTTCTGGTGAGGATTAAAAAAAAAGCCACAGCTCCATCCTAACCCAACTGCTACCCCTCATGAGTTTGGGGCTCTGAAATTGTATTACAGTTCTTACCATATATATCCTTTCACAGGGGGTGGAATGGGGATGGTGAAGGAGGTTGGAAACAAAGAAGGCAGAATCCAACATAAGCTGAAAACCAGAGACTCCTGAGCTGAAGGCTTTTTGGTTCACGTGGCCTGGTTCGTTAGGGTGACATGTCTCTCTTTTCTCCCCTCATTGCTGCCCTTCTATTATTGTCCTAGAAAAATTGGGGGAGGGAGGTCTCTAGCACCTAATATAGAACAATAAAAGGGTTTTTGTGGGGGAGTTGAGGGGAAGACAGAGAGAAGATCATTATAACAGAGGGCAAGAAAATTTTTATATTAAGAGTCCCTGGCAAATGCATAAAAGAAACAGTTTTTATAGAAAAGCACGAGTACATTTGGTCAGAGATCTTTCTTTTACTGATCCGCTCTCTCCTTATTTTTTTATAGCTTTTACTGCAGTGTTAACAAAATCAATATTAGGTTATTTTATGGAGTAGAAGTATTGTTCAAAAAAATTAGCTGTGTTTAGAATTTCTAAAAGCAAATTCTATTCTTCTCTCTTAATTCAAATGATAAAATATTGGCCTAGGATATAACAAAATTATTCTTAATATTGCCTGATGTCTTATAAAATCCTGTATTTACATTTTTAAATATTAATTTTCAATGAATTAATAATAACTTGAATAGCACCACAAAATTTTTATTGAAAAGCAACTAAATATTTCTTTCTGGTAAATTATCTTAAAGTCTTACAGATCTGGAACATGCTTAGGATAATATTAAGTTTTTAACTTGATAGATAACATTAACTTAGGCAAAGAATCAAAGAGAAAGATTAAGCTGGCTCAGAATGAGGAACAATCATGTTGTCGATGTCCATGAAGAAAGAAATTTTATGAGGTTTAGTGAAAATGTCAAGATTCTCTTTCTCCTGGGCATTTGAATATTTTCCCTATTGTCTGGATAATTTTGCCATATCCCAGCATTCTCTGAAGTGCCCCATGCTATTGACTAACTCTATTTTTCTTCAGCACTATCACCTTTAACATAATGTAAAAATATTTTTATTATGTTTTTGTTTATCTCTCCTATGCTCCTTGAGGACAGGGGAGTTTTCTTGTTGCCTTCACAGCTGTATCTGCTGCCCCCGTAACTGGCCTCACTGTGGAGAGAAACCTTGATAAATCCCACTTTGTAGGGCATCTCCACCCTGAAATTCATCCTACATAAGTTTCATCTTATACTTACGCTATCATAGCACTTTTCACAACATGCGTTTAAATAAAATGTTATGTGAAGTTCATTTAACACAAAATTAACCATTTCTAAGTATACAATTCAGCAGTATTCAGTAAAGCTACAATATTGTGCCACTACCACTTATATCTACTTCCAAACATTTTTGCCTGCTCCAAAGGAAATTGTGTAGCCATCAAGTGATTGCTCCCCATTCCCTCCTACCCCTAATACTTGGCAACCACCAACCTGCTTGCTGAGTCTATAGATGTACCTGTCCTGGTTATCTACACTAATAAAAGAGAAATATACAAATTAGCCATCACTCTGCTATACCCAAGCCATGCCCACCAGCCAATCAGTAGTGAGTATTCAAAGTAACCCAACCAAGATGGTGGCTGGCCCTGGAGCTAGAGCAAGCAGGAGGCTTGGGTTGCCCCAGCAATGGAGGAAGCCAAGCTTCCTGCCTGCCCTGGCCAGCTCTGGCCTCTGCTCAAGACTATAAATTTTCAATTATAGAAGATAAATAAATCTTAGATACTTGTTTCCCGCTGGCCCTGGCCTTGCTCAAGGAGGCACAGAAAAAAAAAAAAGAAAAAGAAAAAACGGAGGAACTGGGACCTTGAGTTGCTGGGGGTTGATCAGGCCAGGATTTGGGGGTAAGCAGACCAGCAGGGGGGCCAGATGGGGATGAGCAGGCTGTTAGTGGGGGTCAGTTGGAGGTGATCAGGACAGTGGGGGGGCACTTTGGGGTGAGCAGGCCAGCAGGGGGGCAACTGGAGGTGAGCAGGCCAGTGGGGAGGAAAGATGGGGGTGAGCAGGCCAGCAGTGGGGGCAGCCAGGTGATCTGATTGGCAGGCAGCATGTTTAGGGGCAATCAGGCAGTCAGGCAGGCAGGCAGGCAGATTAGTGGCTGGAGCTAGCAGTCCTGGATTGTGAGAGGGATGTCTGACTGCCAGTTTAGGCCCGATCCCTGTAAATTGGCAGTAGGACATCCTTTGAGGGGTCCTAGATTGGAGAGGGTGCAGGCTGGGCTGAGAACAACCCCCCCCCCCCCCACCTCGGGCACAAATTTCATACACCGGGACACTAGTTTCATATAAATGGAATGATATAGAATGTAAACCTTTAGTTCATTCATAGTATAGCATGTATAAGATCTTCATTCCTTGTTATGGCTGAGTAATTTTCTATGGAATGTATAGACTTACTTTTGTTTACCCATTTGCCTACAGAAGGACATTTGGACTATTTCCACTTTTTGGTTATGTGAGTAGTGCTGCTATAAATAGTTCTTTGCAAGCATTTATTCATCCCATATTTTTATTGCTCCTTTTCTGATTTGTCTCCCATACAAAATCATGGACTCCATGAAGACTAGGACCGAGTCTATATGGTTCACAAACACATTCCCAGATTGAGCTGTGGCCTGGAAAATATTTGTTTAATGAATTATACCAAATGTCCAAGTTCCTTGAATTTTTCATTAACCTGACATGATTGAAAATTCCTAAATAGCAGGGATACCATAGTTTTTAAATTTTCAAAAAGACCACAAATATAAAAGACTATCAATTGCTTGATTCTATATAAAGATTAACTGCCAGAGAGGGGAGGGAGATGAGAGAGATGAAGGACTCACCCAGAGCCAGGAGGAAGGAGGCAACAGAGAGAGGTGGAGAAGCAGGGGAAAAAGAGCAGAGGGGGTTAAGGCAGGGGGAAGAGGGGGGAAGCTCAGGATGAAGGAGACAGATCCCCTCTCAGGTGTGCTGTGTGCCTCTCCAGACTGAGAGATGTCCTCTCTGCCCCCAGGAAATAGCTTTTTGTCTTTCATTTTCAAACATCAAAGTTCATTTCTGAGATAGAGGTTTGCTTTTGTGTGGAATTCTGAAGGTGTTCAAGAGTGACTTTGGTTTTTAGAAATACACTTTTGAAATAGAGAGTTGACTTCTAATTTTAGTCATTGTTGATTTATTTTTTAACTGTGGGAAAAATCACATAACAAATTTATCCTTTTAACAGTTTTAAGGTGTATATGACAGTATTATTAACTCATGCACATTCTTGTACAACAGAGCTCTGAACTGTTTTTGTGTTGTACAACTGAAACTATATCTAGTGAACCTATGTATGCATTTATTGAACACTTACTATGTACCTATCATGAAAGAAAACTGTTGTCTTTCTGGGTAACTAGCCCTTTTGTCCATTTACATCTAGAAACTTTGTTTATATAATGTTTCTTAGTTTATAGATACTGTCCTTATATTTCTTAATATGCACCTTATACTTTATTAAGTACTTCCCACTTATCCCATTATGTGACTCTCCCCAACTGTTATTATTTTCATTTTCCAAAAAGAAAACTGATGTCAAGAGAAGATAATTGTTTTATCCAAGGTCACAGAGCTAGTAAGTGGCAGAGCTAAGATTTGATGTCAGATTTTGAAGGCAAATTTATCCTCAAGGCATTATGCTACAATGATTCATTGCAAATAACATTAAAGAGTGACTTTAGTATTATCTCTTGGGTTGCTGGGAAAAGAGAAAGATACTTATAAAATAAACTTCAATATTCTGGTTTAAAATATCTAAAAAGCAATCCACCACATAAGTTGCTTTCTTCTTGCAACCAACTTCTCTAATCTATTTTTCTTATTTAGCTTTTCTCTCTTGTTTTGAGCATTGTTAATTTGCAAGTTTTAGCCATTGCATTCAATAAGTGCTGAGGAATTGGGGCCAAATTTGAATCCTGGATTTGCTGCTAAATTAGGTCTTTGACCTTAAAATAGTCATTTAACCTCTTGAAGTTTTGATGGCCCTGATTGTAAAATGTTGATTACAGTAGTGTTTACCTCATACTATTGTAATGAGTAGATGAGATAATGCATTGAAATTGCTTAGCATATTTCCCATATCAACTATTTAACAAGGGGGAAATACTATTACCCTAAATATAAAAAAATGAATGTTTTATCCAATTAAATGCATTTTTGGTAAAGGACTGAATTCTTACAGCTTAGAAAGCATGGAAAGAGTCCAGAATTTGAAGTAAAATACTTACAAATCATATGGATTTAGTTTCCTCATTGCAAAATTTACGTAATATCTATTTCACTGGAGTTTTGTGAGAATATTTCTAAAGATCCTGAAACAAAATAAATTTCCAATAAGTAGAAGGTACTGTTATTATTATAGATATTATTTCAAATAAAACATCCCAAATTCACAGATCAAGAAATTTAAGTACTCAGAGAAGACACCCAGGGAGAATGCTAGCTGTGTACAGAATTATTCTTTTGGGATCAGAACTCAGATAACCCTCAAACACTAGATCAGAACATGGCAATAATGAATAACAGGATGGATCTTACAGACTAGACTCCAAAGTGTCAAGGTCATTTGTATGTCATGGATGTTTGCCTCTGTATTTTTTTTTCTGGTTCAAAGCTTTTTACATCCAATTTAACAGTTATTTATTGAGAACCCACTATATGCTTGATTATGTGTTAGTCAGTTCCACCTTTTCCTCTGACATTCAGACTCACCTCCATTTGCCTGTTTTCCACACCCTATTTAGGTGTGAAGCGTCTCAAAGGTAACTTGGTCTAAACAGAACTGTTGCCATATACTTCTCTCCCCCTCCCTAAATCTCCTTTCCCCCAAGTATATCATATTTCAGTAAATGGCACCATAATTCACCCAATTACTTAGGCCAAAATTGGACTAATCCATGGTCGTTGCCTTTCTCTCACATCCTATATCCAATGCATCAGCAAATATCAACAGATTGTCTTCAGAATGTAATCCCAATCCAACCATTTCTCACTGATCCCCTCCACCACTATCCTAGCTTCAAGCATCAATGTTTTGCTTGGCGTCTTGTACTGCTTCCTGACTTAAACCCCTGTTTTCACCCTTGCCTATAGGCCAGTGCCCAGGACCATATACATGTGTACAACATAACTCTAGGGACACCCTTTGCATATACTTCAATGTGAGAACACCTCTGGAGTCATGCAATGCAATGACCCTACTTGCCTTCTTCCAGTCTATTCTCCATTAAACAGAATGTCCAAATTTAAGTCAAAACCTGTTACTGCTCTGTTCAGAACTCCAGGACTTCCTTTCATGCCTACAGTAAAATGTGAAGTTCTGTAAGATGCTACAGAATCTAATTTCAAGCCACAAATTAAATAATTTCACTCTTTTACTATTTTCTAGTCACAAACATCTCCTCCCCTTTTCTTGACCATCTCAACTACATTTCTCTCAGGGCCTTTGACCTTGCTGTTTTTTTTTTTTTTTTTTTGCCTGGGATGCTCTTTCCTCAGGTATTTGCATGGCATACATCCTCATTTTAATCAAGTCTTTTGTTCAAATGTTCCTTCCCAGAGAGGACTTTCCTGATTATCCTGTAACTTAATTTGATATATTTTACCCTGCTTTCATTTTCTTTATTCTACCTTACATTATATATTTACTTCTTTATTTGGTTGTTCTCTGTTTCTACCATGAACACAGTCCTTTCGAAGGTGAGGTTTTCTTTTTTAATTTTATTTTATAGATCACTGTAGTCCAGAAAGGCTAGTGCTTAATAAATGTTCAATAAAAATTTAAAGATTGGATAAATGGAATATGAATTCATTCATTGGTTCATATATTCCTTCCTTCCTTTATTCATTGAACAATCATCCACTAATAAACTATACTACACTAAGATCAAACATACACCATTTCCTTTCATCCTCACAATGATATGATATTCAATTTTACAAGTTAACAGAGTCTTACAGAGAGTAAGAACCTAGGCCACATGAGATATCAGTCTCATGGGCTTCATTGTCCATGAGTTTTCTACTCTAGGAAGTTTCACCTACCAAAACTATGCTGGCTTGTGGTTCTACATAGCAGTTGATAAAATAAAAAAATTGGAAATAATTTACTTATGATAATATGTAGAGTTTATTTGAGGATAAATTAGTCAGGTTTTTCTGCAACAGTGTCTCATAGGCTCATGGCAACAAATACTTCTTTCTTGCTCACGAGGGCTATGGATCAACTGGGTTAAACTCAGCCCATGTTTCCTCTTATCCTGCAATCCAGACTGAAGGAGGAGCCATTCTCTGGTAGAGTTGGAAGTGAGAAGGAGCAAGCCAAATGGGATAAGCACATTCAATGCTCCTGATTAGATATGGCAAGTGTCAGATATTTGTGATAGCCTATTGGTCAAAGTATGTCATGTGACCAAATTAAAAAATCAATGAGGCAGAGATGTATATTCCTCCCTCAGTTTGTGCCATCCTCTCATATGGCAATAGATGGAAATATGTAATCCTATTACAGATAAACAGAATAGTTCAGAAAAATCATCTCCAATGTTTCACAGAAAGAAGATATTGCCAAAACTGCGCTCTACAGAGCAAAAATAACAAAAGCCCCAGTCTAGATATCTTTGCAGGAGAGGTGTCAGCATGGTTTAGGGTCTGTCTTCACATTGGCAAATCTGGATTGACAACATTATTATTTCCACCAGCAGTGAATGGCTTCCAAGGGACTTCAGTCATACTTTCCTTTATGTGTTCACTCAGCAAAGACTGAGCCCTCGTTCTGTGCTAGACACAGCGGAAACTGAGATAAACTTCACAAAACATTGTTGGGAAAACCAGCTGTTAAATGACTTGTTTACAATTAGAGCTATGGATGTTTTAGCAGCCAGATCTTTGGTACACTGCTTGGAAATCTTTTTCTTTTGCATCCTGGGAAGTCAAATCAGCCTTGGCGAACAAGGCATTAGAATAAAAGGAATTAAAGTGTCTCCTCAGAGCTTGAGCCAAAGCATGGACTCATTGATTCTTAAATAAACAGATTTCTTGTAACCCTCATATACAATATCTTAATATCTCTCTGTCTCTCTCTCGTTTTTTCTCTTTCTGACACACACACACACACACACACACACACACACACACACCCCACACACAATCTTGGAGATGCCCCAACGTATTCATGCTCTTTTGCATTTTTCTCCTAGATTTCTTGTATAACTCTTCAGCTAACATCCTTTATCAATGCTTTAGTGGACAACTATAATTTTATTTATTCAACAATTTCCCTCTCATTTTTCTTGGACCATTCCCACCTCTTTCTTCTACCAGAGTTATGCAGTCTGCCAAAACCACTGTCTTTTCATATGCTCCTTCTTTGCCTGCTGTTGATTGGCTTATAGGTGGGTGTCTGATCTAAGTCTGGCCAATGTAAGCTCTTGTTAGAATTGAGATTAGGAGTAGCATCACTTCCCCTTTCTACGGAAACATTATGGGTGATGTGAGCCTAAGAAGGCTTAGGCCTCCACATTTCCTCTTTGTGAAGGAAGGCAGCCTGAATCAGGGGAAATAAAATGAACACATTGAAAGTGTCAGAGAGAAGACACTGGCACACACCATTATAAATAGTTTGCAAGTCCCATGTCCAATTGTTGCTGGTGTCCAGCATATTTCTGTTTTGATTGTATTTTATTATTCATCCATTTCTTGAATCCTATGAGTAATTAATTCCCACCCTTTGAGGCAAATATATATATATATATATTTTTTTTTTCCCAAACAGGTCACTCGTTGAAGAATAGTGGCATTTTAAAACCTGTCCTTGAAGAAGAGAGGACTGAAGGAGAACATAAATAAGTGTTTTAAGAATGGGCAGAGGAAGGGGGGCCTGGCAGAGAAGCAAGAGGGAAGCCAGGAGGAGACGGGGTCATAGATGATTTAGAGAGAGGCATTTTGAACAGGAAGGCAAAATCTATAGAAGTAACACACTTCTGAGGGAATTGGCAGGATGGGGACCAAAAAATATTGGATGTAGTTGTAAGCAGGCCATTGATGACTTCAGTGTAAAGCACCCTCAGAGGCATGATGGATGCAGAAGCCAGCTAGCATGGCTTAGGGAGCAAATAGGAGCTGGGGAAGTTGGATTCCTGAGAATAAAGAATATTAGGTAATTCAAAAATGAAGAAATGGCAAGAAATAAGGCCAGTGTCAGGATGGGGCACTTCGTCCAGGAAAGGTTCTTTACTTCTTCCCCTTTCTTAATATGGAAGAGATACAATCAATAAATACATACCAATTTCATATTATACTTTAGATACTATGTTATGTGTTGGAATAGAAAGATGAATAAAACACAAGCAAGATTGAATAAATTATGATACATCCATAAAATGGATGTTGTAAAAAGAAGATTTAAATAATAACATCTCTAGAAAATTAGTTTGAAAAATCAGGTTTTAAAAAAACCAACACACACACATATAGTCCAATTTTTACTGTATACATCCAAATAGATATGTATGCATAGACTAAAGGCTGGATGAATACAGAGAAAAACATAAGTAGTGGTTAAAAGTGGTGCTGAGATTTATGGAGAACTTTCATTTTATTTACTTACTCATCTGCATTTTCTAAATTTTCTACATTTAACCTATGCTATCTTGCAGTACAAGAAAAATACACCAATATAATATATTTCTAAAAATTGATGTAATGTAGACCCTGAAGTTGGTCACCAACTAATAAAATAGACTGAACAACAAAATACACACAATACTTATTATTATTATTTATTGTCTAAAGTTTTACATATATCTCCCTTTTCCCCGATTGACCCCCCATTCCCACCCCAGGCAAGCCCTCACCCCAGTGTCTGTGTCCATTGGTTAGGACAATGGTCAGCAAATTGTGGCTCGTGAGCTACATGTGGTTCTTTGGCCCCTTGAGTGTGGCTCTTCCACAAAATACCATGGCCTGGGCAAGTCTATTTTGAAGAATGGCATTAAAAGAAGTTTAAAAATATTGGCTTTCAAAAGAAATTTCAATAGTTATACTGTTGATATTTGGCTCTGTTGACTAATGAGTTTGCCAACCACTGGGCTAGGAAAATATGCATGCATACAAGTTCTATGGTTCTATAACACCCCCCAACCCCCCCCCCCACCTCTTCGGTCATTTGTCTCTGGATTTATTCTTATTCATCAAATTATGTTGATCATTATATCCCACATATGAGTGAGATCATGTGATATTTATCTTTCTCTGACTGGCTTATTTCACCTAACACAATACTCTCCAGATCCATCCTTGTTATTGCAAATGATAAAAGTTCCTTTTTTATAGCAGCATAGTATTCCATTGTATAGATATACAACAGTTTTTTAATCCACTCATCTGCTTGATGGGCACTTAGTTTGTTTCCAAATCTAAGCTATTGTAAATTGTGCTGATATGAACACAGGAGTGCATATATCCTTTCTGATTGGTGTTTCTAGTTTCTTGGGATATAGTCCTAGAAGTGGGATCACTAAGTCAAATGACAGTTCCATTTTTAACTTTTTGAGGAAACTCCATACTGTCTTCCACAGTGGCTTCACCAGTCTGCATTCTCACCAGCAGAGCACTAGGGTTCCTTTTTCTCTGCATCCTCACCAGCACATGTTGTTTGTTGATTTGTTGATGATAACCATTCTGACATGTGTGAGATGGTAACTCATTGTTGTTTTGACTTGCATCTCTCTGATGATTAGTGACTTGGAGCATGTTTTCTGTCTCTCAGCTTTCTGTATGTCCTCTTTTGAAAAGTGTCAATTTAGGTCCTTTGCCAATTTTTTTATTAACTTTTTTTTTAATTCTCTAAAGTTTTACATATATCTCCTTTTTTCCAAATTGACCTCACCCCAGCCATTCCCACCCTGAGCAAGCTCCCACTGCCCCAGTGTCTGTGTCCATTGGTTATGCTAATATGCATGCACACAAGTCCTTTGTTTGCTCTTTAACCTCACCCCCTCCCTACCATTTGTCTCTGGATCTATATTCTTTTTCATCAAATTATGTTGATCATCATATCCTACATATGAGTGAGATCATGTGATATTTATCTTTCTCCAATTGGTTTATTTCACTTAGCATAATGCTCTCCAGTTCCATCCATGCTGTTGCAAATGGTAAAAGTTCTTTCTTTTTCATAGTAGCATAGTCCTTTGCCCATTTTTTGACTGGGTCATTTATCTTCCTTTTGTTAAGTTGTGTGAGTTCTCCATACATTTTGGATATTAAACCCTTATCTGAAATAGCATTGGCAAATATGTCCTCCCATGAGTGGGCTTTCTTGTTGTTTTGTTGATGGTTTCTTTTGCTATAAGAAGCTTTTTATTTTGATGTAGTCCCATTTGTTTATTTTCTTTTTAGTTTCCATTACCCTATGAGATGTGTCAGTAAAGATATTGCTACAACATATGTCTGCTATTTTGCTTCCTGTGAAGTCTTGTAGGATTTGTATGGTTTCCCATCTTATATTCAAATCCTTTAGGCATTTTGAGTTTGTTTTTGTGCATGGTATAAGTTGGTGATCTAGTTTCATTTTTTTTTGCATGTATCTGACCAAATTTACCAGCACCATTTATTGAAGAGACTGTCTTGACTTCATTGTATGCTTGTACCTCCTTTATCAAATATTAATTGAGCTCTGGGTTCTCCGTTCTGTTCCATTGGTCTATATGTCTGTGCTTGTACCAATACCAGGCAGTTTTGAGAATGTGGCTTGGTAATATAGCTTGATATCTGGTAGTGTGATCTCTCCAACTTTGTTCTTTTTCAGGATTGCTGTGGCTATTCAGGGTCTTTTTTGTTTTTTATTCCAGATGAATTTTTGGAGAATTTGTTCTAGATCTTTGAAATATGCCTTTGGTATTTTAATGGTGAGTGCATTGAATCTGTAGATTGTTTTGGGTAGTATGGACATTTTAATGATGTTGATTCTACCAATACATGAACATGGTATGTTCTTCCATTTGTTTATGTCTTCCTCTATCTCTTTTTTCAATGTCCTGTAGCTTTCCAAGTACAGGTCTTTTTACTTTCTTAGTTAAGTTTATTCCTAGGTATCTTATTATTATTATTTTTTTGGTGCAATGGTAAACAGGATTGTTTTTTTAGTTTCTCTTTCTGTGGGTTCATTATTGGTGTATAAAAGGCCATATATTTCTGAGTGTTAATTTTGTATCCTGCTACATTGCCAAATTCATTTATTAGGTCTAGTAGTTTTTTGATGGATTCTTTGGGGTTTTCTATGTACAGTATTATGTCATCTGCAAATAAGGACAGTTTTACTTCTTCTTTTCCAACTTGGATGCCTTTTATTTCTTCTTCTTGTCTGATCACTATGGCTAGCACTTTCAGTACTATATCGTACAGGAGTGGTGAAAGTGGGGATCCCTGTCTTGTTCCTGGTTTTAGGGGAAATGTGTTTAGTTTTTGCCCACTGAGTATGATGTTGGCTGTAGGTTTGTCATATAAGGCTTTTATTATGTTAAGATATGACCCCTCTATTCCCACTTTGCTGAAAGTTTTTATCTAGAAAGGGTGTTGGATTTTGTCAAATACTTTTCATGCATTAATTGATATGATTATGTGATTTTTGTGTCTCAATTTGTTTATGTGATGTATCACATTTGTTGATTTGCATCCCCAGGATAAATCCCACTTGGTCATGGTGTATGATCTTTCTAATGTAATGCTGGATCTGATTTGCTAGAATTTTGTTGAGGATTTTAGCATCTATGTTCATCAAGGATATTGGCCTGTAGTTCTTTTTTACTGTGGTGTCTTTATCTGGTTTTGAAATTAGGATAATGCTGGCTTCATAGAAAGAGTTTGGAAGTGTGCCTTCCTCTTGAATTTTTTGGAATAGTATGAGGAGTTTTACTTGGTAGAACTCCCCTGTAAAACCATCTGGATTAGGGCTTTTGTTTGCTAGAAGATTTTTGATCACTGCTTTGATTTCTTCAGTAGTTATCAGCCTATTTTTTGATTCTTCCTGATTGAATTTTGGAAGCTTGTATTTTTCTAAGAATTTGTCCATTTTGTTTAGGTTGTCCATTTTGTTGGAATAGAGTTGTTCATAGTATTTTTTCATAATCTTTTGTATTTCTGTGGGATTGGTTGTTACTTCACCTCTTTCATTTCTGATTTTGTTTATTTGGGTCCTCTCTCTTTGCTTCTTGGTGAGCCTGGCTAGAGGTTCATCAATCTCATTTATCCTTTCAAAGAACCAGCTCTTCATTTCGTTGATCTTTTTTTCTTTCTCTCTCTCTTTTTTTTTTGGTCTTTATGTCATTTATGACCTTTATTATTTCCTCCCTTCTGTTTATGCTGGGCTTTCCCTGTGGCTTTGTTTCTTCTAACTCTTTGAGTTGTAGGGTTAGATAATTTATTACCATTTTTTCTTGTTTTTTTTTTTTTTGAGGTAGAACTATGAACTTCCTTCTCAAGGCTGCTTTCACTGTGTCCCATAGATTTTGGATTGTTGTGGTTTCATTATTGCTTGTTGTCAGGATGCTTTTTATTTCTTCTTTGATCTCTTTGGTAACCCAATCATTGTTTAAGAGCATGCTAGTTAGCCTCCAGGTATTTGATTTTTTTCATTGTTTTTATTGTAGCTTATTTCTAATTTTATGCCATTGTGATCTGAAAAGATGCTTAATATGGTTTATATCTTCCTGAATTTGAAGAGACTTCCCCTGTGCCCCAATATGTGGTTTATCTTTAAAAATGATCCATGTGCATTTGAGAAGAAAGTATATTCTGTGGCTTTTGGGTGAAATGTTCTGAAGATGTCAATTAAGTTCATCTGATCTAGTGAGTCATTTAGGATTGACATTTCTTTGCTGATTTTTTGTTTAGAAGATTTATCCAGTGGTGTTAGTGGAGTATTAAAGTTCCCTACTTTGATTGTATTGCTGTCAATCTCTCCCTTGATATCTTCCAAAGTTTTTTTAATGTATTTGGGTGCTCCTGTATTGGGTGCATATATGTTTACCAGAGTTATATCTTCTTATTGAATTGCTCCCTTTAATATTATGAAGTGGCCTTCCTTATCTCTTATTATGACCTTCACTTTGAGGTCTAATTTGTCAGATATAAGTATTGCCACTTCAGCTTCTTTTTCATTTCCATTTGCCTGAAAATATTTTTCCCCATCCTTTCACTATCAGTCTGTGTGAGTCCTTTGTTCTGAGGTGGGTCTCCTGTAGACAGCAGATATCTGGGTCCTGTTTTCTTATCCATTCAGCTACCCTATGTCTTTTGATTTGTGCATTTAATCAATTTACATTTACAGTTACTATTGATAGGTACTTGTTTGTCACCATTTTTACAATACTTATTAATGCCAAAGTCAAGAGCTTATATGAGTGGAGAGTAATTATATCTGCCCATGGAGCTGGGCCGACTTCTCAGAGGAAGGCCTTGAAAAGTGAGCAAGAATTGGTCTGGCTACCAAGAAGGCAAGAAAACAAGCATGAAGTAGAGCAGTCCATGAAATAGTCAAGGAGTCTCTAGCAGTCTGGGGCAAAAGAGAGGGGCAGAGGAAGGGGGCTTCACACTCTGCTGCCCACAAAGGATGAGGGCTTTGTTCTGTAGTGAGCCCATGGAGGAAAATCAGAGTGAAGCAGGTCATTTAAAAAAATATATATTTTTATTGATTTCAGAGAGGAAAGGAGAGGGAATCATTGATTGGCTGCCCTCTTTATGCCCCCCACTGGGGATCAAGCCTGCAACCCGGGCACATGCCCTGACTGGGAACTGAACCGTGAACTCCTGGTTCATAGATCAATGATCAACCACTGAGCTATGCTGGCCAGGCAGAGTTATGAGAACCGTTGCTCGGATGCATAGAGGGTGATGGGTCAGTAATGAGGCTGAAAGCACAAGTGTGAAAGGGTGAGTACCTAGACTAGGAAAATCATGGTAGACCTGGAGAAATGGGACTGCATTAGGAGTTATTTAGGAAGAGAAATTGATAGGTTTTAGTGACAAAAGTAATAGCTGTTGCAGGGTGGGCTCTCCAGTAGAACTTTATAATGGATTTTGAGGTGTAAGATGTGCATAAGGGATACACATGTGTAAAGGGGGGCTCGAAGGGGATGCTAGACTCCACCACCTCATTCAAAAGGCGGGAGCTCAGGAGCTATCTCTGCACCTCCCATGGCTGTACTGCATGGGCTGATGGCCTCACCTTGGTGCCCTGCCTTACCCAACCATAGGATATGGTGACTTCAGGTAGGTGGCTCTTGGCAGGCAGACACTGAAGAGCTGACAGCTGGGTGCCAAGTTTTAGGGTTGTGTATCTCTGGGTCCACAAGAACTAACTGTGGAGTGCATACTGGTATCACAGTGCTCATTTCATCTTCCCCCACCATATAAGGTAGTCACAACTGTCATCCCATTTTACAAATGGGGGAAGATGCCCAAAGAATCAAGAATTTTGCTGCAGGTCATAGGGTGAACCATGAGTCTACACTGCCTGTTCCTGAGAGTTCAGAAAAGGAGAGGGAACAGATGTGACCAGGGACTGGCTGGACTGGCCTAACACTCCTCCTGTTCCTCCTTTGGCATTACAGCCTGAGGATTTGGATGTTGTCTGCTTCTTTCCTCTGCCTCACCTCTCTAATTCCCTCCACCACTCTCTTCCTCTTTCCTTCTCTCCTCCCTCTCCTTTTTTTTCTCTCATATACCATTTATTATCACAGGAAGGAAAATCAAATTCAATAAAGTACACATCGATTGATTAAACAAAGTCCAGCATGGGGATTAATAAAATAAATAAAGACTTCAGTGAAACTGTGCCCTACTACTTATTTTTAAAGCCATGTTTCAACAAGGTTATCTATAGGAGTTAGGAATAACTTTTACCAAATGACCAGAATAGACACTAGTTTGTAGTGGCAAAGTTTTGTGCTCCAGGTCACTTACTATTTAAGTGTCTAGGAGAATTCCCCGCCACTCCACCCCTTAAGTGACATGATCACTTTAAAGCATTGCTGATAGAGGGTCTGAAACAGGAAAAGGTGATGAGGGGGTGGGGTGCAATCTGCTCCCCATCCCTTGAATGGCCTTCAGGAGTGTGGAGACCAACAGACAAACAGTGACAAAGGAGAAGGCTGGGACATCCTTCACAGTCTCAGGACCTGGGTAGAAATTTCAGCTCCTCTCACTGCCTTGCTCTGAGATGGGTGAAATCATCTCATGTTTCCCAGTTTGGGTTCCACAACTAAAAATGCCTGTGTTATGGGGTTAATATCAGAATTAAAGGAGTTGGGGACTATGAAAGAGCCTGGCTCCTCATAGGTACCAGAAGCATCCTTTGAATGTGAATCAGATGCATTTCCTTCACTTCCAGCATTTGTGCTTTGAGACTGTCTCTTCCCCTCCTCCTCTCATTTTTCTCATCTCCAGTAGAGATGTCTGCATGCAGGGGTTCCCAGCTCTTGGGCTCTGAGCACTGGCAGAAAGGATAATGCCTCCCTGCACTCAATCAACCTGGCATTCATCTGCAGCCAGGGAGCGCAGCCAGTCTGCTTTCTGGGCATCAGCACACTGAACAAGGAAGACAGGCCCCACAGAGTTATTTAAAACTTGATCCGAGAGAGAGGATTTTGAATCCAAAGTTCTTGCCTAAATATAAACGGCAAAGCTTATTCAACATCAAATCAAATCAATGATAATTTGAGGCCTAATTAGCATTTGGAGCTTTTTTCGGCACTGTGGTGATATGGTGTATAATGCTAACGTGATTGGGGAGAAGCGCACAATTATGAAGCTGAATACATTGTCTCCTGGAGACTGGGAAGGAACAGATTCCTAGCAGGAGAGGCCTGCCAAGGCCAGAGGGAGAGGGCGTGGAGGTATGGGGGTGTGAGCTGGGGTGCTAAGTGGAAGAGTCCATGTCACCCCTTGCTAGAAGGGGGATCTCTGAGGGCAACCTTCTCGTTGGCCCCACTTCCTGACAGAAGGTTTTTATTTCCACTTGAATCATCAAAGCTTCAATGCTCACTTTAATTTTAAGAGGTGAAAGAGGAGATGAGATGATTTCAGACAGGAATTGAACAAAGGGAAATTGAACCTTGGTACATGCTTGCTGGGAGCCAGGGGTCAAGATAATCAGCTGCAAATATTGGTGGAGTACTTTTCATGTGGCTGTGCATAAGGCCTTATCTACGGCACCAATTTAACCCATAGACTAGCCTTGTGATGTCAGTAGTGGGTTAGTTGGATGAGAAAACAGAAGCTCTGAGAGGCTGAGAACTTGTCTAAAGTCTTACAGAGGGAAATGAGCAGCTCAGAGCTTAATATTCTCAATATACTTCTGGCTCCAAAGTCTATGCTGCTAATTCCTGCACTGCACTGCTTTGCATAAATTATGCTGTGTAATCAATCTCAGGACACCTATAGAAGGGGTATATTCTTAGAGAGAGAAAGAGATTCACCCAAGGTCACCAGATGGTCAGTGCCCAAGTCTGAAGTCTCAGAGGAAGGTAAAGTGAGAACAGAGAAAATCATGGCAAAGGAATATTAACTCCTCACAAGGAGCCTGTTGAAGAGCAGTGCCTGCAATCTGCTCCCCATTCCTTGAATGGTTTCTTCTAAGCCTGGGATTTATAGCTGTTTCCAGGATTCAGGTGACAATTGAGATTCTGGTCTGAGAGCTACACGCAGAAAGAGGACAGCATATAAGTGTTTCTCATATGCGGAATCTTGCCCACCAGTCACAGCTGCCTGGCGTGTTGTGTTGAGAAGGAGTCTAAGAACCCTTTAGGGCTCAGTAGGAAAGAGGGCTGGTTAGTTAGTGATTTCTGCAGTGGCCACAGCACAGTGGAATGGTAGCATATCTGCCAGGTATTGGTGTTGCTTGTCTTAGGTTCTGATTATTCCAGATGCTCCTATAGTCTTTCTCTGTGCACTGAATATATATCAGGGGATATATTCTAATGTAACAGGTGAGGCAGCTGAATTCTATAGGAGTCTCCAACATGAACATGCAGCACACGTATTAGTTAACCACATCCCTTCTCTTCCATGGACTCTGCTTTATTTGAGCCTATTGATACCATCAACCAAAAAAGCAGATGTCTTGAAACAGAAAAGCAGAGTAAGAAAAATAAAACCCTTGGGTTGAATTTCCTTTTCCAGATTGAACATGAAGAGGCCAAAGAGTGGCTGTTTTTCCAAGTGTGATGAGGGTGATTCAAATTATACTCACTCAACTGGGGATGGCCTGATGGGGGTCCAATTGCTGAGTACCACGTTGGACACAAAAAGTGAGACAATTAGTGTTTTCAAGAAGCTATCAAGATGGCTTAATTGGCAACAGAAAACAAGAGAGTTTTTTTTTTTTTTACTGTTGTTTTAACATGAATAAACTCAAAGAGCTGAGGCCTGATGATATTGTTATGAGCAATTGATACGAATACATTAGCAATTTTATTAGATTATAATAAAGACAGTATCTGTGGCAGAAGGCAGAGGCAAAATCACTAACTACATAGGTTAATGTGATTACTATGAAAGAGAATTAAGATAGCTATGAACTTCTTAGCATGTAAAGTAAAATGGAGAGCATGATGGATGCATGTTTTCAGTACCAGATAAAACAATAAAATCTGAAAATGGAAACTTCCGCTTTACTAATTTCCAAAAGAACTTAGATGGTCAGCTTTCTGAGCTTTGTTACTGGTTGATGCATGGCACATACTAGGTGTACAATAAAAAAGCTTGTGGAATTTATTCCATGGATATAATGGTTGGTAGGGATATAAAGGATGAAAAACAGCTATTTAAGATAGAGTATATTATGATCTCCAGTAGGGAAGCATTTCTGTGGGTTTCTACTAAGCTAATTTAAACCAATGAGACATCTTCCTGGTGATCTGTCTAGATACAAAAACAAAACTCAGAATACTAAAAGGAGTACAAACATAGAAGCAGACCACTGAGCCTATTGGCAACACCAAATTATAATTCATTCAGAAAACCTTGGGTTGGAGGATCATAACCTTTACCCTTTCACCAAATAGTGGAACAAGGCAAGCAAGGGGAATGATGAACATGAGAGAGCTCTGGTTACATGCTGCTGCAGCATGAAGGAGGAAGAAGTGATGTCAGTCCAACTGGAAAACAGAAGCAGTTTTGAGTATGTCAGTTGGAGAAAATTTAATGTGGGGAATTAGCTCCATAGGAATGGGGATCTGAGAAGATAAGAGGCCATGGTGAGGCAACTCAGAGGTCAGCAACACCAGGAAGCCATATACTTCTGAACTAGTGGGTGAAAGTGGTATTGCTAGAGCTGGTTCCCTAGGGGCAACTGGAGCCATAGCATGCCATGCCAGCTGGGAGCTAAGCTATGGGGGGATGCAATCATTACCAGAGATGCTGGTCTACCGAGAGAGGGAGGGGGAAAACAAGCTGGCCCTTCTCTTCCCCCACCCTCTCCTCTCTTGCCTCCGATTGGCAGAACTCATTTGAAATCAGCTGATGTGGGAATCTGGGAAACACTCAAGTCTTAGCTCCTCTTAGCTATAGAATGAGCAGAAGTAAGGTAAAGATGGCTTTGAGGAGAGAGGCCAGGACTGCACAGGAGCAATAGAAACCTGGTGTATCGGTGCTCTACTTGGCCAGGCCTTGGATTGTGAGCACTGTAAGGATCCTGGAGAGCTGGTATCTGGTTTATTTTTTACAGTGTCATGCATAGAAAACATTCTGGGCCTCTGAGAGGTCCTTTGAGACTGTGATTGATTGCAAACAGACCTTGGTTTAAATTCCAGCACCTCCACATGCCATGCTGAGAATGTGGGCATGTTATTCCACTTTCCTGAGCCTCACTTTCCCTATCTCACAGAATTGTTGTGAGGATTAAATCAGGAAATGAATGAAAAACACATAACACTGTGATGTTATTAACAGTTGGGAACTGCTTCACAGTCACATGACTACTGCTTTCAGCAGAGTCTTCTTGGCTTTCAGAATTCAAGTGTCACTATCTCTAAGAGGTCTTTTCAGGGTGTCCTTCCTGTGTATCCTCAAAGCATCCTGGATGGACCTTTGCCCAGGCACATTTCATGCCCTGTCAGAATTATTGGTTTCTTCCACTAAAATATGAGCTCTTTCCAGAAAGGAGAGTGTGTGTTGCAAGCATAGAGCTTGGCAAACAAGTGTTTGTTGATGAATGAATAAACGATTGCTATCATTCACTCACCAGAAATAAGATGAAGAATTTTTGCAGTTATGGAAATCTGCCTTCTCTGGCTTCCCTCTTCCTTAGAGGCATTGTTGCCTGGTTTCTAAACCAATTCTGAACTCCATAGTGAATCTATGATGATCCAGTGAGAAGGACATGGGAGAAAACTGAAAGAAATTTTACAGTTGGCTAGAGCAAGTTGGGAGAAAGAGAGTGGACATTAGATATTAGATGAGCATTTCTTTCCTAGAGAGTGACCCTGGGAGCTGCCATGCTTATATTAGGAACCCTGGACACTGTTCTTAGTTTATTGCCTAAATGGAGGCTGTGAGACCCATATGGAGCCAATCAGAGTTTTTAAAAAATACGTTTTTATTGATTTTAGAGAGAGAGGAAGGGAGAGGAATAGAGTGATAGAAATATCAATGACAGAAAGAGAGATCAATTGGCTGCCTCCTGCACACCCCTCACCTGAAATCAAGTCCGCAGCCAGGGCATGTGCCCTGACTGGGAATTAAACCAGAAACCTCTTGGTTCATGGGTTGATGCTCAACCACTGAGCCACATCATCTGGGCATAGCCAATTAGTTTGGATCCCTTGGAATTTTAGAAGAGATACTTATAAAGAGAAGTCAATCATTTACCAGTGATTAAAGGTATAAAATGTAATACTCAGTTGGCAGTCATACTTTTCTTTCCTTGTAATGTGAAGAAAAGTTACTCTGCAGATAAAAGAATGAAGGAATTATATAGAGAGGAGTAGAAGGGAGAAGAGTCATAAGAATGTGTGCCCAGTTCAAATAGTCTATGTCACATTTCTGTCCATGAATTCCATGAATCACAATAAGGTTTATTATAATGCCTCCTTTTTGTTTATGCTAGTTCAAGTTTGGTTTCTGTTAGGTGTAAATAAAATGACCTAATCCAAAAGGGTTGTAAACATGGACTATACACAAGAAAAGAAATTTGAGACTAACGTATCAATAGCTATGAATGCCATATATAATCTTTGGATTTTATTCTATAGGCCATGTGGAGCTTTTGCAAGGTTTTGAGGAAGGAAGTCAAACAAATAGGCCTGTATTAAAGGAAAAGTCCTACATTGACACCCAAAACCAAGTGATAGCTCCACTAACCCCCATTACCTTGTAGCTCAAAAATTAGTAATATCAGGAATGTGCTCGTCCCAGTTCCTCCACAAATGCCTCTGACCCACGTGAACACGCAGCACATGTTTTTCTGACTCCAAATCTTTTTTCGAAAATATGTTGTGTTATAGTGATATGTTTTCTGACTGTAGGAGAATTGTCCTTCTAGAACCAATGCTATCATCATGGGAAGAGACCAAATGTCTGATAGCTATGGGGCCAGGGCAGGATGGGGGGTGGGCGGGGGGAACATTTCCAGTCAGCATGTCAGAAAGAGAACAAAGATTTACAGCGCATGCTTGGTTTAGCTAAAAATTCATTCTTTCTGCATTTTAAGTCTTATATTGTGAGGTGAATAAAGATTCAGATTCTCTGGAGAAGAATAAGAACCTAAGGCCAGTCATCAAATGGATGCTAGGAGGCAGAGACAGGGCAGATTAGAGAATCAGAAACCCTGGGCATAGACCTGGCTTTCATACTAATTTACTTTTTAGGCTTAAGCTACTGATTTCCCCCCCTGCCCTTCAGCTTCCTCATCTGTAAAATAAGGGATTTACTCCATAGAGATCTCACATATGGTAGTTCTGTGTGTGGGACTATGTCTCAGAGGGCAGGACCATGGCTTGGGGCTTGGATCACAATTCTTCATGGATGGCCCACTTCCTGGAGGGCTCCTTAGACCTGTAAAGAGACTTGCAGGTCTCTCCCAGGCTTCATCTCAGTCAATGGAGGCTAAATATCTGTTGGTTGTCAGTTAGGAGTCAACCTCAGCAAAGACATCAATGTGATGCCTTAGAGGTCCACCTGGAGCTTTAGGAGTATCCATCATCTCCAGTACCAGCTCAGATGCAATTTGTGTTAGGAGGAATAAGGTGAGGCTGACATGAAGTGAGAGGTGAGGAGACATTTAATTGAATAAGGGGCAAGCTAACATCTTCCCTGAATGTTCCAACTGACATGATCTCAAACCTCCCATAGCAGTTATGATCTAGGCCACACAGTCCAGCACTAAGTTACATCATCCCTTAACTTGTTCTATCATTGTTTATGTGTGTTCAGTTCAGATCCCTAACCTTGCCTGATTTTATTTATGTTCAAGGGCAAGTATTTATTGGGCACCTGTTCTCTGCTTGGTCTTGTGCTACTCATTGAAGATAAAGAGACACAAGGCACAGCCCCTGCTTTTGAATAAAATCACTGTCTAAAGAGGGATCCAGACAAGTAAACATATATTTACACAGAGGGAGCTAGGGTAGAGGGATGTATTCATTTTCTATTGTTGTGTAACAAATCACTACAAATTTAGCAGCTGAAAACAGCACCCAAATATTAGCTTGCAAGTGTGTAGGGTAGCATCTAGATGAGGTCGTATGAGTTCTTTGCTCAGGGTCTAACAAGGTCAAGGTCATGTGTCAGCTGGGCTGGGCTTTCATCTGGAGTCTCAGGAGAAAAATCCACTTCCAAGCTCATTCAGCTCTGGCAGAATCCAGGTCATAGGTCCAAGGTTCAAATTTCCATGGCAGTTATGAAGCCTGGGGCCACCCACTGTTCCTAGAGGCCAACTGCACCCCTTCTCACATGGTCCCTCTCATTCATCTTTACAATAGCAACAGAGGAAGGAGTTCTTCTCATGATGTGATTCCCTCTGCTCTCTTCTTCTACCTCTCTCTCTTGCCACCAGGCTGAGAAAGTATATTTTAGGGCTCTTGTGATTAGATCTGGCTTACCTCATTACTCTCCTTTATAAAGCTCAGCTGTGCCTTATAATATAGCATAGTCAAGAAGTTGTATGTCATCATATCCACAGATTCCAGTGCTTAGCATGTGGGAGCTTGAGAGGCTCTACCTACCTCAGGGGATGTAGAACTTGTTAGAGAGCAGAGTGGGTGGAGACAAACACCCCAACTCTTATGAGATCATGGGTAGGGTTGTGGATAGGCTGCCTAATTGAATTTTCAAAGCATGAATTAGACTTACAAAAGGAGAGAAAGGGAGGGGAATTATTTGGAAAAGACAGAAGGAAGAGCATCATGGCAAGCTCACTGCTCTATTCCTTCCCCTGCATTGAACTCAGTGCCTAGCACATAGAGTTGTTCAACATTTTCTTGACAGAGTGACTGATTGGTTATAGGTCATCCTATATAATAAAAGACTAATATGCAAATTGATCAAATGGTGGAACGACTGGTCACTATGGTGCACAGAGATCACATGAGGGTAGATGCTAAATGCAGGAGCTGCCTCCTGGTGGTCAATGTGTTCCCACACAGGGAGCACTGCTTAGCTAGAAGCTGGGCTCACAGCTGGCAAACACAGCGGCAGTGGGTGGGAAAATGCAGTGGCGGTGGCAGGAGCCTCTCCGCCTCTGCAGCAATGTTAAGGATGTCCGTCCAACTGATGGCTTCCAGACTGCAAGACCCCCAGAGTGCACAAATTTTGTGCACCAGGACTCTAGTGATTAAATGGCAGTAGTACTCAGGATGTACTTAGAACATTGCTTGAAACAAATGATTAATATGTACTATCTACTATTATTTTGCAATTCAAAAAAGGAAAACTTACAAATACATATGGAATATTTATTTATTCATTTAACAAATATTTATTAAGAACAAACCAAATGCCAGTGTAAGGTTCTAAGGAGAGAGTAGAGAACAAAGAAGATGACCCTAACCTTTTGGAAGTTACTGTTTAATGAGGGCGATGTGAAGGCAGCCACGGTGGTCAGGTGTCATACTCTTCCCTTGGGTGGAGGCTGTTCGCTTCTTGTTCAGATAATGACTGAGCACAGCATCCCCTTTAGGTTGGACATCCCACTCCAAGTCCCAGCCCTGCTCACTGGACTCCTCACTCTCTCTCTCTATTAATTTCTTGTTGTCTGTGACGATCTCCCTGGTCTCAGCCCAAGGGCAAGGGGCAGGAACTCTAGCCTATTCACTGTGTCCCCAGTGCCCAGCACAATGCCTGGCTCATGAAAGTCCTCAGTGAAATGAATGTCGAATCAATAAGCCTTAGCCCAGACTCTGATTTCTTGTTTGGATCATACCCACGACTCTAGTTTAGTTTATTTCAACATTTGCATAGCACCTATTATGTGCCAGTAAATAAGTGACAGAGCCAAGATTCAGATGCAGATAGTCTGCTGCATGTGACAAAGATGAGTGTGAGGCTTCAGACCTGCTTCAGACCTAATATGACTACTAACAACAAACACAAATGGTCACTGAGTATTAGAGACCTGATGCATGAAATTCATGCAAGAGTAGGTCTTCCTTCCCCTGGCTGCCAGCACCTGCTTCCCTCCAGCACCTGGGACCCAGGCTTCCCTTCAGCTGCTGGCACTATAGCCCGCTAGTTGGTGGCCTGTGATAAAGTGGTCTATATAAAGAAGGAGCCTTGCACTGGCCAGTGTGGTTCAGTTGGTTGGAGCATTGTTCCATGCACCGAAGGGACATGGGTTTGATTCCTGGTCAAGACACATACCTTGCATCAGTCAGGGTATGTACAGGAGGCAACTAATCAATGTTTCTCTATCTCTTTCTCTCTCTCTCCCTTTTTCTTTCTCTAATCAATAGCAACAACAATAAAAGAAGCCATGGTGGCAAGGCTCAGTGGTTGAGTATCCACCTATGAACCAGAAGGTCACAGTTCAATTCTCAGTAAGGGTACATGCCCAGGTCGAGGGCTAAGTTCCCAAATGGGAGTGTGGAAGAGGCAACCAATCAATGATTCTCTCTCATCATTGATGTGTCTATCCTTCTCTGAAATCAATAAAATAAAAAAATACATATATATATATATTTAAAAGAATGCAGCCTAGTACCTAATAAATTAACTGTGTGTCATTTGGCAAGTCACATCACTTTACTGAGAATCAGTTCACTAAATATGGAGCAAAAATGGCACACACTTTCTATGATTATTTTTAAGATCCAGTGAGATCAGGGAGATGGTCACTTGCTGTGATCGTGAGTAAATACAACTCAAAATGAAGTGCAACATATCATGTTTCTGAATCTGTAGGCTCAGAATTTTAGACTGTCCTACCAGTTGGTAAATTCAAGGTTGTGGGGAGCTTCTCACATGAAACAAAGTGGGGCATGAAAGCTGAGTGATTCAACAGAGCCCAGAAACCGAATGGGAAGCCAACATCTAAACCCAGATGCATGGCCAACTGAACCAAAGAGGAGCACATCCAAGGGACTGAAAGTAGATGTCAAGGCCAAAGAACAGAATCAGGATTGTGGAATTAGGCAGGTAAGAATTAGGACAGAAGACACAGCACAGCTTATGGCTTTAAGTCCTTACTGGAGCATGTTGTATTGAAATGAGGCAAAGCTTAGAGGGATGGCTTAGCATAGACACCACATCCAGGAGATGGTACCAAGAACATGATCAGAGGGCCCAATGTGTAATCAGGTCTACAGAGTGAGGTTAAAGCTAACACTGGGAGATAAAGTTAATAGTTCAGGAACCTTGAAGAGTTAAGAAGGGGGCATGAAGCAAAGGACAAATTATGCTAGGAGGCTAAAATATATGCTCGATAACTTCTATTAACTTCTCTGCTTCTACTCTCTATTATTCTTCATCCTGTTTTGTGCCCTGGCAGACAGACAGACCAACACTGAGAATAAATGGGTATCTGATCATCTGATTCCTTGAATTATTTCAGCCATGGGGAAGACAGGCAGGAGACTGAAAGAGGGCGGGAGGGAGAGTGAGGTCAAAGGATTTCTCTCTTCAGGAGACGTGGGATATCTGCTTTTCTCAATTATAAATCTTTGTCACTTTTATGCTCTCTGGGTTCTGGTACCTTCACACCCTTGCACCTTCACACCTAGAGATGTCAGGGAATCCCACCTATTACCAGCCCCTGAATGCCATGCCATTCCTTGCAATTTCCCTATACCCTGACCACAATGTTGTAAAGAATCCTATTATCCTAATGGAGTGTGCCATCTGTTTTCTGCTGAAACCCTAGCTAAAAGCTTCAGGGCTTTTGTCCAAAGCTCTGTCTTATTGGGTTCTGTTTGATAAACTATGAGTGGTTCAGCCTAATTTAAAGAGACAGTGTCGGGCAGATTCACAGTAGAGAGTAAAGAAGGCTGGAGTCTGTCTGTGGGAATGATGCCACCACCATTTTATGGAATGAAGAAAGTGAGGATAGGGAAGTCAAGTAACTTCCCCAAGATCACAGGCCTAGGAAGTAGTGTCAGCTGGAATCTAAACCGAGAAAGTCCCACAACAGAGTCTATGTTCTAACTACCAACTCTCCACTTTCTATAAACACTTGTCATTCATTTCCACTTAGTGATTCTTACTAAACTGACTTAGGTAAAGGTTGGCTTGGTAAACCAAAATCAGGGCCCAAGGTGAAGGCATAGTAGAGAAGAGGATTCAGAGGAGCCTGACTAAAGTTTCATTAATGAGAACCTGTGTCATCTTTCCTAGATGAAAAGTATCTGGGGAGGAAGCATGCCCAGGCTATCATTTTACCCAAACTCAGCCTTTCACCCAGTGCCTAATGCCCCGTAGGGCTCAGTAAAGGTTTGTGGAGTGATCATATAGTGAATATTAGCATTCATAAGGAATAGGTTTACTAAACGGAATCTGATGGTTAGGACCAGCACATGGTGTACCTGGATGACAATTGTGGACAGCTGGACACGGTGCCTCCTGAGTCTCTCTTTGCAACAAGCAGTGTCTCATGGGTTTGAACTCAGGATTGAGCAACTGGGCAGTCTGTGTAGATAGGACAGCTGGCAGCCATATGTTGGGGAGGAAGCACCTGGACATGACATATTTATATATTATCCCTTAAGGAGCTACATATATGAAAAGGTTTTGTTGAATGGAGAGAAGGCTAACGCCTTCACTTTCAAATTCTTAATTCTAAATTTAACTTCTTTTAAGCAAATAATTCAGAATATTAAATAAATCTGTGTACTTTGTACCTTCCTATAATGTTTTCCTCTGGTACCATCTTAACATCCCACATAAATTTCTTTGAATGGTATCCATTACACCCCAGCTTTGTTCTGAATACTCTTCTATATCAAATTGAATGAAAGAAATTTTTTGTGTGTATCTACTCTCAATTTATATCTGAAGAAACAGATGTTTATTGAGGGCACAGGTCTTTCCAAAGGTCAGAGAATAAATGCATGGAAGAATCAGAAGTTGGGAGTCAAAGTCTCTACCTCATGCCTGTGCTACATTCTCTTTGAATTCTCTCTCTCTTCTTCCTTTCTCTCTCTCTTTCTTTCTCTCTTTCTCGACTAATAGTCACCAGCCATGTAGTCATTTGACTAACTTATCCTGGTAATGGGAGAGCACAATAGTTTTGAAATTAAAGTATTGGAAATAGTTACACAAGGTCTGGATAGGCACCATCAAGATTTAAAATTCTCCAGTTGTCTGTCAATCCAATAACTGGCTTTCTTTATTAGTCTCCAGTGTGAAGTTCTTTTCCCCACTTCTGCTGAGCTGGTAACTTGGAAGTGCATTATCTCTCTGTCAATTCCAGGTCTGCTCATCTCCATCTGCACACAGATTTGTGAAGGTGCTTAGAGCTTTATTGAAGGAGCCATTAGTGCTCCTGGGTCAATTACAGGGTTGTCATTATCATTGGGAAAGAAGCCTACTTCAGGATAATGTTCACCAAACTCCATTCCAAGTTTAAAAAATGGACCTACCTACAATTAGGAAGGTGGCAGAGGAAAGGGGAAAGGTTTAGAGCAGTGGACTTGTGGTGGAAAGACTGGGTTTGAATAGAAGAGCTATGGAGCTCTTAGTAGCTCTGTAGCCCAGGGCAAGTGATTAGAGTTGCTTGTGCTTTAGATCCATCATTTACAAAACCAAGGAAGGGTTGGAAATAAGGCTTATACCCCACCCTTAGCCCCCACCCCTTTCAGTCCCTTACAGGAAAAAGGAACTCAATATCTGAGACATCTGTAATGTATTTCTAGTGGCATCAGTTGGGAAGTGCTTCAAACTGATTATTAAAAGGCAGGCACTCCAAGGAAGGGTAATAGGCTAATTACTAACCATTTCAGGCCCTCAAAGTGAAGCTCTATCTAGGCCCTTCACACTCTTATCCTAGCTGGGAACAACACAAGATCCATCATGTATGGAACATCTATATTGGCAACATGTTTCCCATAACATCATCTCACATTCTGACAACAACCCTGCAAACAAACAAGCAAACAAAACAATAACATCTCCATTTCACAGCTAAGAAACCATTTTCATAGTGCTATGCCTAAGCTTTTTCCCATTATCACCTTCTTCACCTCATTTCCAGTCTCTCCCATCTCACCCTGCATGGCATTTATTCATTCACTCACCTGACCCCTGAAGTACACTTTGAGGTTGTGCACATAGTAGGTGCTCATTAAAAAGCTTGTGAAGTAAATGGGGGAGCATATGCTACTTTTCTAACGAGATTTGACCAGGCAGACCCTGGAGTGTGGGGAATGGCTAAAACCCATTTTAGGAATTAGTTCTTCACCTAGCTATAGGTGACAAAGGAAGCTACTTCCCATTGGGCAAGACCCACAGTGAAGTGGTCAGAGCTTTCTGTACTGAGTGATAGCAGAGTGGCAGCACTGTGGTCCAGGGGTAGTTTCAGGACCAGGTACTCACACAAGTTGAAGACTGGTTATTTGAAGCAGGGAGTCCTCGGAGGCTGTCAGGGAGGCTAGAAGCTAAGTGCATCTATTAGAATCTCTTCTGCATTCCAGGAGCTGGGGACATATCCAAGCCCCCAGTATTTTGTTTAGGTTTTGTTTTGGGAGTAGTGAGATGCCTCAGTTGTGGAAGGAGGAAAGAGAAGAACCTCAGGAAATAAGTTGGATCTCCCAGTTCTATTGAACCAGATAGTGTGGAGATGTCCCAGGTCATGTCTTTCCATCAGCGCCCCCAACCTTCTTCAGCATATTTGCATTTAAAAAGGCTCATTGAGAAACAACTAGTTCCACTCAAAGGAATGAATATCTAATTGGATACCTTTCTGCGCCTTGGAAAGAAGGTGAGGGAGATATTTTGTGATGTCAGGTCCTTCCAGCAAACCTTGTGGAGGCCACTGTTTTGGGCTGTTTAGCTTGGGCTCTACACAATTATATGTGGCACCCTTGAATAGCAACTTGGAGAAATGTGTTTTCTGGGAGAAACTTTGCTGGATTTTCATTCTACCAGTATATGTACAGTGAATAGAATTAGCATTGCAAAATAAGCCAAATCATCCCAAAGTTTCATTTTCTCCTTTTACATGGCACTAAATCCCTTGTATTGTTTAAGTATCACTTTAATTGCTGATGCCTCTGAAGTTCTCCCAGAAGGCTAACTCCATCCCCACGGAATTAACCATCCCCTCCTTTCTCAGTGTTCCTGGAGTGACTCATTTGCCAAGGTTTCACACTGATGTGATTCCCAACCAACTCTATAGCTCATTTCTCAGTACCCTTTCCTGTCAGTTATGCTCTAGCAATGCTATCCCCGCTTCCACACACACAGCAAAAACACCTCTCCTCCAAGTGCTGCTTCATATTTCTCTGGTTTTGCATAGGCTGCTCTCTCCATCTGTAAGTTCTTTTCCCCTCTTGCTTTCTGGCTCACTTTCAGGCATATTCCAAGAGTTGGCTCTAGTCTAGGGCAGAAACTTCAGCTTTATGATTCACCAGTACTTTCCAAGCTCCTGGCGTGCCACCTGGAATGTAGTAGAAACTCAGGGAATACTAGTTGCATCTATGAATGAATGGATCTTCTCCAAGAAACATTTTCTCTGATATTCAGCCCCCAATTAGAGTTGGGTGTCAGTCCTCTGCTCTGTGTCATTCTGTGTTTATCTTCTCAGTTACCACTTTATGCTGAAAAGTATCTGTGTCTGTCTAGCTTTTTCACTCCTCTCCAACCTCTAGATTCTAACTTTGTCAAGGGCAAGGGTTGAGTTTCATTCATCTTTAGACATCAGTGACTAGTAAAATGCCTGACATGCAGAGAGACCTAAATCAATGCTGAATAATAAATAAGAAATTGAACTATATGATTGCTACTCTTAAGATATTGCATGATAGTAAATAATTTTCTCTCTCATTGACTTAGAGCTCTCAGTATCACACATAGTGCCTCATAGATACTCAAAACATCGCTATTATTTGATTTGGAAAGTAAATGACCTCATAGAGTGGAGAGAATACTAGTTGAATAGTCAGCTTCTCATCCTGATGTCGTCACATGGCAAATGGGACCTTGGGAGAGTAGGTGGGGCTCTTTGAAACTCAGTCTTCTAATCTGCCAAATGGATATACAAATTTTCTGCTATCTTAGTTTTCCCATAAGTAGGCTCTCAGACAAGGGCTTGGCTTATGTAGTCTATTTGGGAGGTGATCTTGGGAAGCACCAGTGAGGGAGTAGTAAAAGGGAATTGGATGAGAGATAATATCATGTACACCAGTGATGGGCTGCTGCAGTGGACAGGTAGGCCAGTGCCACTGGGATGCTCTGAGAAACTTTGCAGAGGTGCCTCGATTGTGGCTAGAGATGAATTGAAAGCTGGGATTGTTGCTTCAGGCCCCTCATTCCCCATTAATTGAAGATTGTTCCTGGGGGTGAACTTCCTCTCGGTTCTGCAGCCAAGCAAACTGCACTAGGTGCTGCAGAAACCCTCAGGCACAGGAGCAGAGAGATGCAGGGACTTGAGATGGGAAGCTGGTTGTATGCCAGAAACTGATCACCACAGATACAGGTGGTCTCAGAGGCAGGCTGAGGAGAAACAGGTGGGGCACGCACAGCACTTGTGCATTAGCTCATAGTGTCCATATGCTTAGAAGGGAAGTTGCTTTGTCAGCTTAACACACATTAAAGGTGAGATATTTAAAATGTACTTTCGTTTTTACATTTCAACATTTTCTTCAAAACTTCACTTTGCCCTTTCCAGTTCTCCCCTAGCTCCTCCTTGGTGGACCACTGTTGTGGATAAGTCTAATCAAATCCAGTTGTTTTGTTCCTGAAGGGGCCTCTTGGAACCCATAGAACAATGGTGACCTTCAGTGTTTCTCCAGGGAAATATGGGACCCTGAATAATGACAGCTTACTCAGTTCTCTTCTGTCTGAGAGCCAGCTCTTCCTCCTGCCCCATTACCCACACAGGTGGGGCCTGACCAGCATGTGAGCACTGGGGAAGGCTGAGTCCTTCCTCACAGAGCGAAGTTTACAGCAGGGTGCTCCTATCACAGATTCTCCCCACCTGAGAGTTCTGAAAATCTGGAAAGATCCTCTTTACACAGCTTTCCCCTGAATGTCAAGTCCATGGCAAGGGCACCTCAAAGTCCTTACAATGAGGTTTCTGTGTAGCTTATTCAAGGACTTCTTTGCACATTGCTGCTTTTGAGATGTTTCCTCTAGCAAATCAGCTCTAGTTTTAAATATAGAATTAAATATTTTCGGAATGTGCTGACCTACTCAATAGAACTTTAAAATCATAATTATAACTACTTAATCTTTTAAGAGAAAGAAAAGTCTTAAATATTCATATGCTTTTATCCATAACTTTATTTCTTGGCATGTATTATAAGGAAACACTCCAGTGTAAAATGCTTTCCACCCTGAGATGTGTGTCACAGAATTATTTGTAAGTTTAACAAGGTGGTGGTTAAATTTTGTGGAGAGTTTGTAATAGTGTGGGAAAAAATTGTGTTATCACTATGTTCAGAATAAACATATGCGTGTGAAAAAAGACCGGAAGGAAGTATAGAAATGGTTATTTT
>JAAGEH010000030.1:24503762-24516469 GCA_011751065.1 Lasiurus cinereus | reverse complement strand
TTTAAATATGTTTTTATTGGTTTTAGAGAGAGAGGAGGCAAGAGGGACTGGCTGCCTCCTGCATGCCCCCTATTGGGGAATCAAGCCCAAAACCCAAACATGTGCCTTGACCAGGAATTGAACCAGTGACCTCTTGGTCAACATTCAACCACTGAGCCACACTAGTTGGGCAATGATGCCACTTCTAGCTGCACAACAGAGCCCCCTGATCAGCAAGTTGAAAACATAGGAAACCAGGTTTAATCCTCAGAGTTTGGCTAAGGAAGATGGAGCCTTGGGGTCTCCAGTTTTGATCCCCTTCCCTGTGATCCTTACTCGGTTTATCCATAGAGCAGCAGTTGGGAAGCTACTGTCATTTGGAGACTTGGAGATCTTTGTTCTATATCATAAGTGTTTTGTACTGTTGCCAAATTATTTTTACAATGGGAAAATGCAAAAGCACGTGTGAATTTAACTGTTCAGCAATATGGAAATGGCTGCCTTCCAATTCTGTAATCTGCTCTTGTCTTTCAACTTTAAGAGTTTCTCTTCCTACTTCATAATGATGATTTTAGAGGTTACATATTATTCTGCCTCATGTATATACTGTAACTCATTAACCAGTCCTTTTCTCTGGAATAAGTGTCACCAGAGGAATAGCTGAAGAAATTCAGAAATTTTTGTTGTAAGAGCAAAGATATCTAAAAATAGACAGAGTAAGTCTTGAGAAGCAAATATGTTTCCCATGGTCCCAGCAGGTAACACTGTGACCGGTGAGTAGTTATAATTATGATTTTAAAGTTGAAATTGGATAAATGATGGTTTTCAAAGCTCCACTTGGCACAGAATTGGTCAAGATGTTTTAAATAGGGTGTCAGATATTTGAGATTATTTCTGTTTATTCCTGACAGTTCTAAGGTCTTTCTAGCCCCAATATGTCCTGGAATCAATGATTTCTTTTCTTCTCCCTACTTACCCAGAATACATTGCTACTCAACCTGGGCAAGACTATTTGCAAGGCTAATACAATCAAAATTTTACACAACTGATTGTGGTTTATTCCAAACAGCACTTAATTCAAAGCAACAGTTCATCCCCAGCTGAGTTGAGCCTTATTGTTCCTGGGTGAAAATAAATAAATAAAGAAACAAACCCAATATATGAAAATCCAAACATAAGCAAATAAATTAAGGGAATAATTATTTTCAGAACAAAAGGATTCCCCTTTAACATGAGCTCTCCTACACATCTGCAGTGTAACTAAATTAACTGGAACATGACCAACATCCAACTCTTTGTAGTCTCTCTCAGGCATGGCTCAGTTTCCTCTTCTCCTTTGACTTGCATCTACTTTTGAGACCTACCTTTACCTCTCCCTGAAGGCTCAGTCCTGCTTTGGGGTTTGAACACTGGCCTTCCTTCATAGAGGAGTGACCTATGGGACTCTATCAGTACTCCATGCACAGGTGTTGTGTTGTCTTGCTCGGGTTTGCATTGTGTTTTGGGTTTCAGTCCTGATGACTGGGCAAGAGCCAGAGTCTTTGTCCTGATAAGCTGTTTGGAATCAGGCCCAATTGTGGACTTACCTGTTCTTCTCATTTCCCCATACATTCAAATGCTCCTTTACTTACAAGGGGGTTACATCCTGATAAACCCATCACAAGTTGAAAGTATTAGAAATCAAAATGTGACTAACACATCTAACCTACCAAACATCACAGCTAAGCCTAGCCTCCTTAAACATCCTCAGAACATGTTATCCTGATGTAACCTCATTGTATGTTGAGACACAGGCATTTTATAGACACGATAGGACCTAAAAACATAAAACATAGTATCCAAAAAGCACTGGCAACACAGCACAGTGTGGAATACTGGTCGACTGTGAGTTGCTGCTCACTGCCACTACACAGTATCATACCACATGTCGCTACCTTGGGAAAAGATGAAAATTCAAAATTTGAATATGGTTTCTACCTAATGTGTATAACTTTAGCACTGTGTAAAGTTGAACATCCTAAGACAGGGGCTGTCTTTACTATACTTGTGTCTATTATACTAATACTAGAGGCCTGGTGCATGAAATTCGTGCATGGGGGGACGCTCCCCTCAGCCCAGCCTGTACCCTTTCCAATCCAGGACCCCTGGAGGAATGTCTTACTACCAATTTAGGCCCAATCACCAGGATCGGACCTAAACAAGCAGTCAGACATTGTTCTCACAATCCTGGACTTCTGGCTCCTAATCGCTTGCTTGCCTGCTGCTTGCCCCTAATTGCCCCTTGCCCTGCTGGCCTGATCATCCCTCACTGCCTCTGCATGCCAGACTGATTGCCTTTAATTGCCCCCCGCCCCTGCCAGCTTGGTCACTCTTAATTGCCCCCCCACCCTGTTGGCCTGGTTACCCCCAACTGCCCCCCTGCTGGCCTGGTCACCCCCATCTGCCACCCTTGCTGGCCTGGTCACCCCTCCAGGACCCTGTGGCCTGGTTATCCCATGCAACCTGCTGTTCAGTTGTTTGGTTGTCCCTCACTAATCCCCCTGCCAGTCTGGTCATAGGCAGCCATCTTGTGAGGATGTGATGGTCAATTTGTATAATACCTCTTTATTATATAGGATTAAGGTCTAAGTAATCCATCAATATAGTCAGGCATTCAGTGTGATGAACTGGTTACAAATTTGTTGGAAGAACTGAGAAGCCAAATGGTCAAGGGAGGCACTCTAGAGATTAACAACAGCAGGAGATGGCTACTACCCTTAGGCTGGACTGATATTGGGGGCAAAGAAAGTACTGTTCCAAGAGCCCAGGCACAGGGGCTCTTTGGAGGGAACTAGATTCCAGGATGGAGCTGGGACCTCAGAGGAAGAAGACAGCAGGTGAGAGCTGGAGTCCTAGAGGAAGTGGGACCTCCTCTCCCTACCCTGGAATCTCCAGCCTGCACTTATTGGCTGAATTCAGCTGAAAGCCAATTAGGACTCTTGTAAATAAAATTTTCAGGAGTTGAACCCAGTAAAAAGAGCAGAACAGGGGAAGGTGAGCAGCAGATCTGAAAGCCAGTGGGAACCATGCCTGGCATAACAACTAAAAAAGTGGAATTGTAAAATGGGTGTTATAATTCAGAGCTGGTGACCCCAAAACTCTCTAGGACAAGGGTAAAAACAGTAATTTTTAAAAAAGTAATAAAAATAACAACAGCTAATATTTATTAATTACTTTTTAAAAATAAATGTTTTATTGATTTCAAAGAGGGGAAGGGAGAAGGAGAGAGAGATAGAAACATCAATGATGAGAGAGAATCATTATTGGCTGCCTCCTGCATGCCCCTTCCCCCCACTCTGGGTGATGGAGCCTGCAACCCGGGCATATGCCCTGACCAAGAAGCTAACTGTGACCTCCTGGTTCATAAGTCAATGCTCAACCAATGAGCTACACTAACAGGGCTATTAGTTATTTTTGCAGTTACTTTCTCTTCTAAGTACTTTACATATACAAATTTAATTAATACTCACAACAGCCCTATAAAGTACTTTTTAAAAATTATTTATTTAGGGAGGAACCAAGACGGCAGCATAAGATATATATTTGTACTTGCTGTCTTTGGCAACCCCACCAAAACTACAAGTAAAAGACAAAACAACCATTCCCCAGAACCATGGGAAAGCTGGTGGAGTGGAAGTTCTACAACTAGAAGGAAAGAAAAAAGTGCATCCAGACCTGGTAGGACATGCAGAGGCTCAGAAAGGCAGAGGTACAGAGACGGGCGTGAATGGAGGGGGTGTGCACTGTTGTTTTTTAATTGGGAGGGAGTTACAAGTTCCCAACTCTCTGAACACCAGTTTCTGGCAAGATTCTGGGGACCCAGACTCATAAAGGAGAAACTGGACTGTCTGCCATTAGGTCAGAAAGGGAGGGTGGCTCTCTCACAGAGTTGCACACTGGAATCATTGTTTATTGCGCTGGAGCGCGAGACACAGGACACTGAACAGAATGCAGCAGAGAGGGCTGACTGGCAACCATTGCTGTTTGCCCTACCCTAGCCTAGAGACTCTCTGAGACCCTGCCCCGCCCAATTTACAAACCCACCCAGCTGTATGGCGACTTTTGCATATTAATGGCCTGCCCTCTGGCAGCTTACCCTAACAAATTGCAACTGGGTCAGACAACTCCAAAACTTCCAAACTCCAAGCAAAGAGGAGAAATCTGCAGAGCTCCCTGTAGCTCCTGTTGGGTGGCCTCAGGTACTAGCTGACTTGCACCTCCTTGGAGATCCAGGAACCAGTGTATCTAGAGGTCAGTGTGAGACAACACCAGATTTCAACTCCTCACATACATAAGTGACACACTCAAGAGGCAGACTTGGTGAGCACCACTGAAGCAAGTTCTGCCCCATAGGGGTGTCTCTAGCACAACAGTCTTCCCATTAATAGATACAGCTATTCCTCACAGTCAATTGGCCTGGAGGTCAATTTCTCTCAGTGTACCAATAGCAATCAAGGCTTAACTACAAGACTATGAACCCAGCCCACAAAGGGGTGCACCAAGGGTGTCCACTTCAGGTGATTGGGGAGGCAGAGCTACTGAGCCCTAAGGACAACTAGCACACAAAGCCACTCCATCAACACCGGGAAACAGCCAAAATGTGGAGACCAAGAAACATGTCACAAATGAAAGAAATGGAGGAAAGCAAATGACTGGACATAGAGTTCAAAACCACATTTATAAGGTTACTCAAGAATTTTCCACAAACCGCTGACAAACTTATTGAGAGCTGTGAGAAACTTAGTGACACCTTCAAAGATCTTAATGAGAATGTCAAAAAAATGGAAAAGGACCAGTCAGAAATTAAGCATGCACTATCTGAAATAAAGAATAATATACAGAAATCCAACAGCAGACTAGAGGACCCCAAGAATCAAATCAAAGATCTGAAATATGAGGATGCAAAAAACACCCTAACAGAAAAACAAAAAGAAAAAAAGAGTCCAAAAATGTGAAGATAGTGTAAGGAGCCTCTGGGACAACTTCAAGTGTACCAACATCAGAATTATGGGAATGCCAGAAGAAGAGAGAGAGCAAGATACTGAAAATCTATTTGAAGAAATAATGACTGAAAACTTTCCCTACCTGGTGAAAGAAATGGACTTACAAGTCCAGGAAGGACACAGATCACCAAACAAAAAGAATCCAAAGAGGACCATACCAAGATACATCATAATTAAAATGCCAAGGGCAAAAGACAAAGAGAGAATCTTGAAAGCAGCAAGAGAAAAACAGTTAATTACTTACAAGGGAGTACCCATACGACTGTCAGCTGATTTCTCAACAGAAACTATGCAGGCCAGAGGGAGTGGCAGGAAATATTCTAAGTGATGAATAGCAAGAACCTACAACCAAGAGTGCTCTACCCAGCAAAGCTATCATTCATAATTGAAGCTCAGATAAAGAGCTTCACAGATAAGAAAAAGCTAAAGGAGTTCATCACCACCAAACCAGGATTATATGAAATGCTGAAGGGTTTTCTTTAAGAAGAGGAAGAAGAATAAAAAGGTAAAGATAAAAATTATGAACAACAAAGTGATAACCAATACATACCTATCAACAAGTGAATCTAAAAATCAAGTGAATAAAAAAATCTGATGAACAGAATAAACTAGTGAATATAATACAATTAGGGGCATAGAAAGGGAATGAACTAACAATTCTCAGGGGAAAGGAGGAGTGAGGGGTGCAGGAAGAGATTGGATAAAAATCTTATACCTATGGATGAGGACAGTGGCAGGGGGTAAGGGTATGGGGTTTGGGGGGAATCAGGTGGAGGGGAGGTATCCGGTGGGGGGGGGAGAGGAACATCTGTAATAAACTGAACAATAGAGATTGATTAAAAAATAAAATGAAATTATTTATTTAAAGTATTATATATGTCTCCTTTTCCCCCCATTGACCCTTCCTCAACCATTCCCACCCCTCAGCACATGCCCTCACCCCTCCCCTCGTGTCTATGTACATTGGATATGCTTATATGCATGCATATAAGTCCTGCCAGCCTTCCCTCTGAGGTGTGAGTCTGGTTCTATGAGTCTGGTTCTATTTTTGTTCATTAGTTTATATTGTTCATTATATTTCACAAGTGAGTGAGATCATGTGATATTTATATTTCTCCAACTGAAAAATTTAACCTAGCATAATGCTTCATGCTGTTGCAAATGGTAAGAGTTCTTTCTTTTTTACAGCAGCATAGTATTCCACTGCATAAATGTACCACAGGTTTTTTTTTGGGGGGGGGGATTTTTTTTTAATTAATTTTTATTAATTTTTTATACATATCTCCCCATTGCCCCCCCTCCCTCCCAGGCGTACCCCGACCCCCCAGTGTCTGTGATCATTGGTTATGTTTATAAGCATGCATACAAGTCCTTTGATTGATCACTTATTTACCTCACCTAACTTTAATCTTTCTGCTATAATTTCAGTCTGTTTGATGCTTTATGATTTTTGTCCTCCTGAGAATTATCAGTCTACTCCCTTTCTGTGCTCCTGATTCTATTATATTCACCAGTTTATTCTGTTGATCAGATTTTTAATTCACTTAATTTTTAGATTCACTTGTTGACAGATGTGTATTTGTTGTTCATAATTTTCTGTCTTTTACCTTTTTCTTCTTCCTCTTCTAAAAGGGTACCTTTCAGCATTTCATATAATACTGGTTTGGAGTTGATGAACTCCTTTAGTTTTTTCTTCTCTGTGAAGGTCTTTATCTGCCCTTCAATTCTGAATGATAGCTTTGCTGGATAGATTATTCTTGGTTGTAGGTTCTTGTTGTTCATCACGTTGAATATTTCTTGCCACTCCCGTCTGGCCTGCATCGTTTCTGTTGAGAAATCAGCTGACAGTCGTATGGGTGCTCCCTTGTAGGTAATAAACTGTTTTTCTCTTGCTGCTTTTAATATTCTCTCTTTCTCTTTTGCTCTTGGCATTTTAATTATGATGTGTCTTGGTGTAGTCCTCTTTGGGTTCCTTTTCTTTGGGGTTCTGTGTGCTTCCTGGACTTGTAAGTCTATTTCTTTTACCAGATGTGGGAAGTTTTCAGTCATTATTTCTTTAAACAGGTTTTCAGTATCTTGCTCTCTCTCTTCTTCTGGCACCCCCACAATTCTGATGTTGGTACGCTTGAAGCTGTCCCAGAGGCTCCTTACATTATCTTCACATTTTTGGATTCTTTTCTCTTCTTGCTTTTCCAGTTGAATGTTTTCTGCTTCTTTATATTTCAAATTTTTGACTTGATCCTTGCCTTTCTCTAGTCTGCTGTTAGTACTCTGCATAATAGTTTTCATTTCAGTCAGTGTATTTATCATCTTCTCTTGGGTCTCACTAAATTTATCCATCTTTTCTAGCATATTCTTGCAAAACCTTATAAGCGTGGTTTTGAACTCTATATCCAGTCGTTTTTTTTCCTCCATTTCTTTTGCTTGTAATCCCTTCCCTTGTTTCGGCATTTTCACTGTGCCGGGGAAACTTCTGTGCTGGATTCAGCCGAAGAAGCCTCTGCTGAGCTTGGGAGGGTGGAGTCTCAGGGCTTAAGGGACCGCCTTGCCTTCCAGTCAGCCCCGCCCTCCAAGGCCCCTGAGTCTCACGTGACTGGGTAATGGCTGGAGCGGTCCTTGTGCGCGCGCACTCGCAGCGCCTCCAACCGCTGCCTTTCCAGCTCCCCTGCGAACCAGGACCACACGAGTCTAGGTCCCCAGGGTTTCGCCCAAAACAGGGGCCCAGTGGACTCAGAAGTGGCGCAGTTGGGAGGGTCTGTCTCCCGCCCACTCGCGAAAGCCAGCGGCACAATCAGCAATCCGTCCTCCGCGTGGTGCCGTGCGCGACCAGACCTCCGATCCTTTGCAACTCCCCTAAATTTCCGTGCACTTCTCCCTTTTCACAGTCCAAACTCCCCCCGTATGAGTCTCGGCTGGATCTGGGGGTTAGTGTCGTAAGATAAGGGGTTCAATGCTGTTGGGAGTCTCCGTTTCCCTCCCGCCAGAGAAAGCCAGCCAGGTACTCGGGCACCCGCTCCCCCAGCGCACTCGTCTCCGTACCTCAGCTTTTTGCAGCTCCTCTGGGTCTCCGTGAGCCCCTCTCTTTCCCTCTAGTTGTAGAACTTCCACTCAGCCAGCTTTCCTGTGGTTCTGGATGATGTCCGTTCTGTCTTTTAGTTGTAGCTTTGAAATTGTTGTGCGAGGCAGCAGTATAGGTGTTTACCTATGCCGCCATCTTGGATTCTCCTACCACAGGTTTTTAATCCACTCATCTGCTGATGGGCACTTAAGCTGTTTTCAAATCCTCACTATTATAAATTGTGCTGCTATGAACATAGTGGTGCATGTCTTTTCTGATTGTTGTTTCTTTTTTTATTATTTAATAAATCTTTATTGTTTGGATTATTACAATTGTTCCTCTTTTTTTCCCCCATAGCTCCCCTCAACCCGCCTCCCATCCCAACCTCTGCCATTACCTCCCCCTGCATTGTCCTCATCCACAGGTATATGATCTTTGTCCAGTCTCTTCCTGCATCCCCTCACCCCTTTCCCCCTGAGGATTCAGTCCACTCCCTTCATATGCCCGTGATTCTATTCTATTCACCATTTTATCCTGTTCATCAGAATAAAATGGTGAATAGATTTTTAATTCACTTGATTTTTAGATTCACTTGTTGATAGATATGTATTTGTTGTTCATAATTTTTATCTTTACTCTTTTCTTCTTCTTCCTCTTCTTAAAGAGTACGTTTCAGCATTTCATATAATACTGGTTTGGTGTTGATGAACTACTTTAGTTTTTTCTTATCTATGAAACTCTTTTTATTTATTTATTTATTTTTTTAATTAAATCTTTATTATTCAGATTATTACATTTGTTTCTATTTTTTCCCCTCCATAGCACCCCTCCACCCAGCTCCCACCCCTCCCTCTGCCCTTAGCTCCCTCCCATTGATCTCATCCATAGGTGTATGATTTTTGTCCAGTCTCTCCCTGTACACCCCTCACCCTTTTCCCCCTGAGAATTATCAGTCCATTCCCTTTCTGTGCTCCTGATTCTATTCTATTCACCAGTTTGTTCTGTTCATCAAATTTTTAATTCACTAATTTTTAGATTCACTTATTGATAGATATGTATTTGTTGTTCATAATTTTTTGGCTTTTACCTTTTTTCTTCTTCCTCTTCTAAAAGAGTACCTTTCAGCATTTCATATAATACTGGTTTGGAGTTGATGAACTCCTTTAACTTTTTCTTATCTGTGAAGCTCTTTATCTGCCCTTCAATTCTGAATGTTAGCTTTGCTGGATAGATTATTCTTGGTTTTAGGTTCTTGCTATTCATCACGTTGAATATTTCTTGCCACTCCCGTCTGGCCTGCATCGTTCCTGTTGAGAAATCAGCTGACAGTCGTATGGGTGCTCCCTTGTAGGTAATAAACTGTTTTTCTCTTGCTGCTTTTAATATTCTCTCTTTGTCTTTTGCTCTTGGTATTTTAATTATGATGTGTCTCGGTGTGGTCCTCTTTGGATTCCTTTTATATGGGGTTCTGTGTGCTTCCTGGACTTGTAAGTCTATTTCTTTTACCAGATGTGGGAAGTTTTCAGTCATTATTTCTTTAAATAGGTTTTCAGTATCTTGCTCTCTCTCTTCTTCTGGCACCCCCACAATTCTGATGTTGGTACGCTTGAAGCTGTCCCAGAGTCTCCTTACATTATGTTCACATTTTTGGATTCATTTCTCTTCTTGCTTTTCCAGTTGAGTGTTTTCTGCCTCTTTATATTTCAAATTTTTGACTTGATTCTTGCCTTTCTCTAGTATGCTGTTAGGACTCTGTATAATATTTTTTATTTCAGTCAATGTATGTTTAATTTCTAGTTGGTCTTTTATCATCTTTATTTGGACCTTTTCCATCTCTAGTTGGTCCTTTTTCATCTCCTCTTGGCTCTTGCTAAATTTATCCATCTTTTCTAGCATATTCTTGAAAAACCTTACAAGCATGGTTTTGAATTCTATATCCAGTCGTTTTTTTTCCTCCATTTCTTTTGTTTGTAATCCCTTCCCTTGTCTCGGCATTTTCACTATGCCGGGGAAACTTCTGTGTTGAATTCAGCTTTATGATACCACACAGGCAAAGCCGCAGAAGCTTCTGTTGAGCTTGGGAGGGGTGGAGTCTCAGGGCTTAAGGGACCGCCTTGCCTTCCAGTCGGCCCCGCCTTCCATGGCTCCTGAGTCTCACGTGACTGGGTAATGGCTGGAGCGGTCCTTGTGCAAGCGCGCACCCACAGTGCCTCCAACTGCTGCCTTTCCAGCTCCCCTGTGCGCCAGGACCACACGAGTCTAGGTCCCCAGGGTTTCGCCCAAAACAGGGGCGCAGTGGACTCAGAAGTGGCACAGTTCGGAGGGTCTGTCTCCTGCCCACTCGCGAAAGCCAGCGGCACAATCAGCAATCTGTCCTTCACGCAGCGACGTGCGTAACCAGACCTCCGATCTTTTGCGACTCCCCTAAATTTCTGTGCACCTCTCCCTTTTCACAGTCCAAACTCACCCCGTATGAGTTTCGGCTGGATCTGGGGTTTAGTGTCGTAAGATTAGGGGTTCAATGCCGTTGGGAGTCTCCGTTTCCCTCCCGCCAGAGAAAGCCAGCCAGGTACTCGGGCACCCACTCTCTCAGCGCGTGCGTCTCCGTACCTCAGCTTTTTGCAGCTCCTCTGGGTTTCTGTGAGCCCCTCTCTTTCCTTCTAGCTGTAGAACTTACACTCAGTCAGCTTTCCTGTGGTTCTGGATGATGTCTGTTCTGTCTTTTAGTTGTAGTTTTGAAATTGTTGTGCAAGGCAGCAGTGTAGGTGTTTACCTATGCCACCATCTTGGATTCTCTCTCTATCTATGAAACTCTTTATCTGGCCTTCAGTTCTGAATGATAGCTTTACTGGGTAGGTTCTTGCTATTCATCACTTTGAATATTTCTTGCCATTCCTACCTGGCATGCATAGTTTCTGTTGAGAAATCAGCTGACAATCATATGGGTGCTTCCTTGTAGGTAATTAACTGTTTTTCTCTTGCTGCTTTTAATATTCTCTATTTGTCTTTTGCTCTTGGTATTTTAATTATGATTTGTCTTGGTGTGGTCCTCGTTGGATTCCTTTTGTTTGGTGTTCTGTGTGCTTTTTAGACTTATAAGTCTATTTCTTTCACCAGGTGGGGGAAGTTTTTGGTCATTATTTCTTCAAATAGGTTTTCAGTCTCTTGCTCTCTCTCTTCTTCTGGCATTACCATAATTCTGATATTGGTACACTTGAAGTTGTCCCAGAGGCTCCCTACACTATCCTCACATTTTTGGATTCTTCTTTTCTTTTTGCTTTTCCAGTGGAGTGTTTTCTGCTTCTTTGTATTTCAAATCTCTGACTTGATTCTTGTGTTCTTCTAGTCTGCTGTTAGGTCTCTGTGTAATATTTTTATTTCCGTCAGTGTATGTTTAATTTTTAGTTGGTTCTTTTTCATCTCTAGTTGGTCCTTTTTCATCTACTCTTGGGTCTCACTAAATTTATCCATCTTGTCTAGGAAATTCTTGAAAAACCTTATAACCGTGGTTTTGAACTCTATATCCAGTTGTTTGTTTTCCTCCATTTCTTTTGTTTGTGATCTATTTCTTTGTCTCTGCATTTGGGCTGCTTCCCTGAGTTGGTAGAGTAGCTTTGTGTGCTAGGTATCCTATATGGCCCAGTAGCTCTGCCTCCCTAGTTACATGAGGTGGATTCTCTTGGTGCACCCCTTGGTGGACTGTGTGTACAGCCTTGTTGTAGTGAAGTCTTGATTGTTGTTGGAATCACCAGGGGGAATTGACCTCCAAGCCAAATGATTGTGAGGATCATTTGTGTCTATCTCAGGAGAACTTCTGTGCTGATACAAGACTTGCATAATTGCAAAAGCCTGTATTCAGCTTGGATGGGGCAGAGTTTCAGGGTTGAGCAGACAGCCTTGGCTTCCCATCAGCCCCACCCTATGCATCCCCTGGGTCTCAGTGTCCCTTGGTAATCGCTGTAGCCCTCTCTACATACATTTGCGCTGATGCACCTCCAGACCTCTACCTTTCCAGCACCCCTGAGTTTCTGTACGCTCTGGGGACACGTATGAGTCTGGGTCCCCAGGGTCTTGACCAAAACTAAGGTTCAGTGCAGTTAGAAGTGGATTTCAGTGCAGTTGGGAGTTTTTATCTTCCTCCTACTAGAGAAAGCCAGCGGTACAATCAGCAGTCAACCTTATGTGTGCGTGCTCACGTGCCTCCAGACCTCTGCCTTTTGTGGCTCCCTTAAGTTTCTGGCCACTCCTCCCTTTCCATGACAGTCTAGACTTCCCCCATATGAGTATCACCCAGAACTGGGGTTCAGTGCAGTCAGAATTGGGGTTCCCTGCAGTTGGGAGTTTCCGTCTCCCTCCTGCTAGAGGAAGCCGGCCAGGTGCTCCACCACCCGTCCTTTCTACACACGTGTCTCTGTACCTCAGCTTTTTGCAGTCCTCTGAGTCTCTGTGGGCCCCTCTCTTTCCTTCTAGTTGTAGAATTTCCACTCAGACAGCTTTCCTGTGGTTCTGGATGAGAAAGCAAGGAAGTTTTTCACTTTGGATCCAGATGACCTTAAGTTCAAATTATGGAATGGGGTCATCGAGATGGCAGCAGCAGGGCTAATGCATGCAGTTCTACTCACGTGCCT
>JAAGEH010000030.1:24452163-24493762 GCA_011751065.1 Lasiurus cinereus | reverse complement strand
GTGTGTGTGTGTGTGTGTGTGTGTGTGTGTATACACACACACACACACACAAGTAGAATTTGGGTAAATTAGGAATCTGTCAGTTGCTTCAGTTGAGAGGGTTTAGACCACATCTTAGCATCTGGTGAGGTAGATGCTATGAGTCAGAAAGAGAAAGAAGGAAGGCTAAATGATACAGGAAGTAAACTACCAGTTCCATAGCACCCAGGGGTCCTTAGGCCTAGTTTCCATTGTTACCCACATGTACTTTCAGGCTCAAAGAACCATGAGCTCCCAGAGTGTTCTCTGAATGGCTACATGAGAGCCCCAACCTACCTCCAGTTCTTCGGAGCAAAATATCCATTGGTTGCTTCACACTGGAACATTTCTGAGATGTATTGTCTTGGGCCTTTCTAAGATTGACTACCTTGGGGAAAAAACGAGACAGTTCAGCTAAAGGAAGTGTGATCATGGCCTCTACCTATTGGTCTATCTGGGACCTCCAAACAGCCAGCAGCAGGGTCACCTAAAGGTCACCCCGCCAGTGCCAAGCTCTCCTGTGGTTTTCTAGGAGTGAGTGGCAGAGGGATTAAGCGAATTAGCCTCTCTATCACTGTGTAGGCTTTATTTATACTCTGCTCAGTTATTTTCTCCCCTTATGACTGTTGCATCTCTCCTGGGGCTTTCTGAGGCTGCTTCAGTGGGTTATATTTTTAATTTTGAGTTTCCATGGCTTGACTGAGGATTTGGAGAAACAAACAAACAAAAAAAAGTGAAAGCAAAATGCACAAACTTAGTGGAATGTAGGGGGTTGCTGAGAAGCTGGGGTAAGATAGCTGCTGTCCAAGATGAAGGATTTGGACTCTGGCATTCTTGGCTGCTCTGATCACCAATGGTATCTGCAGTTCAGCCTAACTCAAGCCATGACTTTTGCCAAATTATCAAATTGACTTTTATTTTTGCCTATCAAGATGTTTTACAAAATGTCCCTGTTCATTACTCACTGATTCATGCCATGAGCATTTCCTGAGGGGCAGCAATGGCCTGGAGCTGAGGTTTTGAGTCCATGCTTTACCATCACCTCATTGTGCAATCTTATGCAGGACACTTTACCTCTCAGGGTCTCAATTTCACCTTTCTTTTGTAGATTTTAGAATGTTATCTCAGCAATGGCAGAAAATATGTCTGCATGTTCATTTTTACATCCCTAGTGCCAAGCAAAGGGCCTGACATCTATGAGGTATTCAGAATATTTATTGAATCCTTACTAATAAAGAGATAATATGCAAATTAACCATCACTCCAACACATAGATGGCCACCCCCATATAATGGCCACCTCCATGTAAACACAAGATGGCCAGCACAAGATGGTCAGCATCAGAGGGAAGTTAGGGGTGACCTGGCTGGCAGGGGAGTAAGTTGGGGGCAACAAGGCTGGCAGGGAAGTACAGTTATGGGCAACCAGACTGGCAGGGAGGTCAGTTGGGGGTAGCAGGCTGGCAAGGAAGGACAGTTACGGGTGACCAGGTTGGCAGGGGAGGGCAGTTAGGGGCAATCAGGCTGGCAGGGGAGCAGTTAAGCATTGATCAGGCTGGTAGAGAAATGGTTAGGGGGTAATTAGGCTGGCAGGCAGAAGTGATTAAGGGCAATCAGGTAAGCAGGCAGGCGAACAGTTGGGATCCAGCAGTTCTGGATTGTGAGAGGGATGTCCAACTGCCTGGGTAGTTGGAAATACCTTGAGGAGTCCCAGATTGGAGAGGGTGCAGGCTGGGCTGAGGAACACCCCTGAGCACAAACTTTGTGCATTGGACCACTAGTATTAAATAAACAGATTGTAGAGTATATTAGGCTAGACTACATGATCTCTAATATTCCAAAATCATCTATCAATCTTTTCAAATCCTTGCTTGAGAATTTTCTCTACATCTTAACTTGCATATTTAACTTCTCAACATTTGAGTTTCTAGAATTCAGGCACACAGCACATATCATAGGTAATATTCTAACTCTCCAAACCTGAGAAGGCACATTTTCTCTGAATTCCCATAGCATCAATGCTAACTTCCATCTAAACAGCCATTATACTATCATATTCTCTTTTCTTTTAGTTTATCCTTGTCCCTCACAAGTTATGAACACATGGAGCACAGGTTCTTTTGTTTCTGTATCCTCAGTGATCAGTATAGTGCCTATGTGTTGAGTGGAATTGATGGATTCTTATTTTTCTTTCTTAATTCTCATTGTATTGCTTCATGGGTTCTAATAATATTTTTAAAGTTTTAGCTACATTTTCATTCTTGTGTGTATTGTTATGTCTCTTTTTGGCTTTCTCTGTGCATCTCATCACTATAGTACAATGGTTAAGAACATGGGTTTTGGATTTGGATTTCTTGACTTTGAATCTCGCCTCAGAATTTCCTCTGTGACCCTGGGAGATGAATAACCTCTCAATGTCCCACTTTTCCCATATGAAAACTGGAATAAAAATATGACCTGTTTCATGCTGCTGTTATAAGGATTAAAAGAGGTAGCTCACAATAAAGCTCTTGCTACATGGTAAACACTCAATAAATATTAGTTACTATTACTGCTGTTGTTATTGATCACATATTAGATATCCTTATAGGTGCTATGAACAAGAAAGAAATTTATCCTGTCCTCATTAAGCGTACATTATAGTGAATCCCAGCTTCTGAATTTCCTCTGAATGATAGTTCTTTAAGTTTTAGTGGCCACTTACACCTTAGTATAAATCAGGATCCTTTCTGTGGAGGAAGTTCTGATTGTGGTAGGGGGCTACATGAGGCCACGGGGAACCTGTCCTGAAGGAGAGAAAGATAAAGAGAAGAAAAAGCTGTGTGATTTAGGACATAAGCCCCCAGTTACATAATTTTACTGTGCCTCCCTCATCTCCAGGGCATGGTCAGTAAGTTTAATTTATTGTTTTTTACGAGAAGCCATGGGGCATGTCCCATCAATATTTTGTTCTTGTTGGCTGTGGAGTGACTCAGACTATTAGCCTTGTATGATTACAACATCTATATTATGATGTTGAGGGCATATTGCTGTTACAATTTATTCTATTTAGTTCACTTTGTCTCACTCAGCATATCATTCAGCGGCTGTTTAAGAAAACAATGGTGATGGACAATTCCTCTTTCTCTCTTCTCCTTGCCCTTTTGTCCTGGTTGATGTTTTGTTTAAAGTGAAATTTGTGAGTCTCCTGGTTTTCTCTTGGTTGACAGACCCTCAAGTCTGCAGTGGTCAGCAACATGGCATCTCTCCATGGTTCTGAAAACAACCATGTGACCTTAGCTCTGCAATAGCCACTAATGGGTAGGATCCTAACATGCATCAGCAGGAAGTGGCCCGAGAGGGCACCCTGCCCAGTTCTTTTTCTTTCAAAAAAGGGGACAAGATACACAGAAATGAAGAGTTATTGCCCTAAGGATGGTCTATATTGCTTGTGAGATCAGAATGCAGCTTTTCTGGAGGCACATTAGGAGCTTCAGAGAAGTTAAGAGCTAAGAAAGTTCTTTCATCTCCTTTGTCCTTACTATCCCCCTTTGGGGGAAATGCCAAAACCTTTTAACAACTATTGTGACATACAGGTTAAGTCATGTGTATAAAATCCTAAACATACTGCCTGGCTTATGCCTACGTCTCCACCTTCATCCTCTGCTACTCCCTGTGTGATGTGTTGCGCTTTAGTAATATGGAATGATTTATGGTCTCACTTTATCACACCATGCTTCTGTAGGCCTTGCTAATACTGCTTCTTCTGCCTATGTTGCCCTTACAGGTTCTTCTATGCCTTTAAGATGCCCACACTTTGCTCACAACTCAGATCAGCTGACATCTCCTTCAGAAAGCCTCCTCTGTTCTTCCCATTCTCTCCTCCAAAGTGGATAAGCTGCCCCTTCCTGCTGCTCTTGTGTCATTTTATGCATATCATTTTACATATCTTTCTATCAAGACACCTACCACATGATCATGAATACTTTGGTATCTCTGACTTATTAAACTAAAGCTCTTTGAAAGAAGGGCCATCTGTCATCATTTTAGCACACTACACGTCACCAAGTGAGTGCCCACTGTTTGTTGCTTTGAACTGAACATGATAGGGACTTCAAGAATGTAAGCTCCTTTCTCATTCCTAGCCTAGTACTCTCTTCCATATTATGCTGTCTCTAAGTTGTTGGAAAATTATTGTTGGATACTATTGTGAATACCTTCATTTGCTAATGCCACAAGCTTGTAGGGATTACTCAATTTGCTGATGGTCATCCTTTGAGTATACTGGATTCATATCAAGATGATTTGTCTTATTGTTTTTGGCATAGATTCTCTCCAAACCAGAGAATTCAGAGAATCCATGAATTAAATCCAGAAGGGAGAGGACACCTGCCTGCATGAATTAACTACAAAGTATTCATGATCTGGCTTCCAAGAATCTTTAGCAAATTCTAAATCATCACTAGACTTCTATTTAATATCCATTGGCAAGAACAGCTGTTCTTATTTTAGGAAAATTAATTGCCTTTTAAATTGTTCTAGAAGTTTAAGTCAGTTTTGATAATTTAATAGGGGTAAATATTCAAAATCTTTAATATCAAGCCCATGAAAGCCTAAGCTGTAATGATTTCCCTCACACTTTTAAGTCATCTGTCATCTGACTCTTGCTGACATCATTAGAGGCCATTCTGTTATTAGGGAAATTAATAGAATCTAATCCATGACACTGAGATTCTATTCCTGTCCTGATAATTTGAACAAGTCATTTCACACCTTTTAGCCTCTGTTTAATCATGTATAAAATGGGAACAATTGTGACAATATTGATACTTTTATTAAAGATGCTAAGAGGATACAGTAAATTGATGCAAGAGTACTCTGAAGAGCATAACATTCTATAAAAATCCAGGCATAATAAAAAAAGTGATACCTAGAAAAAGTAGGACCTGGTAGCTAGAAAGAGAAAGGGAAAATCATGAAGAGCAAAAGCTAAGGAGATGTTTATTCAATGTGGATGTATAGCAATTATAGCTAATATTTACTGGGCACTTATTATATTAAAGGCACTATACTACATGATGAACTTTTCACAACTCTAGAGACAGATGTTTTTATTATCCCATTATATGGATGAGGAATGGAGGCATAAGAAGTTTGCCTGAACATATAGGGTAAAAGGAACCCAACTGAGGCAGTCTCACTGCAGAGCCCATATACTTAACCAATCTGGCTGGAAATTTTCCCAACTCACAACACTACCATGCTGATGTTTTTCTTGTTACTAAAGAGATCCAGACAGAAACTTCACATGAGCTGGAAGAGGTAATTTTTAAAAATGCATTTATGTTATTTGGAGTAAAAGACACTAAGAGATTCTAAGGGAGAAAGTTGATGCCATTAAAGTTGTTCCCAGAATAATTAATATTTTCCACCTTACTCTATCATTTGATTTGAGTCTGGTCAACAAGTATTTATCATTTGTGTATGCCAGATGCTTTTCAAGGTGCTGAGATCACAGAGATGCTTTAAGAGCATTTCTGTGGCTTATTAAAGATGTCAGCAAATTCCTTGCTACTCCTTAGTGACTTGCTTGACCAATAGAATGTGTCAGATGACATAGAGGACTTTTGAAGTTAGTCATAAAAAGCCTTGAAACTTCTGATTGAGCTTTTTTAAGCACTTGCTCTTTGTATCCAGTTATCATGCTGAGCAAATCCCCACCCTATGAATAGCTGCTCTGCTGAGTTCCCACCGAGGGGCCAGCATCCACTGTAGCCATAGGAATGAGACACCTTGAGCATTCAGCCCAAGTGACTCTTCAGTCAACTCTGGCTTCAGTCACTGACTAACCACACGAGAGGCCCTAAGGAAGAACTTCCCAGTTGAGCCCAATTAATTAACCAGAGAACTGTGAGAAATAATTGTTCTCAGACTGTAAATTTTGAAGTTGTTGGTTATGCAGCAATAACAATACAGAGCAGTGTCAAGAAAGTCTCAGTTGGAGAATGGTAGGCAGATGTATGAACAGGTGATTTCAACATATAGAGTGAGTAGCATTGACTGTAAGCAGATGATGCTGTGGAGTTAGCTTGGACATTGAGGAGTGAGATGGTGTCTGCTCTGTGACTAGCTCTACTGATTTTCTTCATGTGGAGTTGTCTAGGATTTCATCATCTGGATGGATCCCATCATCTCTGTTTTCTTTCAAATAATGAAATGTCATGATGGCATAGATCCCTTATTATTTGTGAGGCCTGGTGTACCCCTATGTCAATTAGAGATATTAAGGAGGCAAGGAACTTAAGATAGGCTATGGAGATGGAACAGAAAAAATAAGAAGAAAACCTCCCTCCCACTGCCATCTCAGTGGAAAGACAATGAGAACATTTTTTTTTTTTTGCTGTGGTGAAATGAATACAGGCTCTGAGGTCAGAAGGACTGGGTTTGAGTTCTGGCTCTGCATCTTCCAGCTGGGTCACTTAAGCTCTATACACTTTACATTCTACTATATAAAATGGTCTTATGGTTTTATCTGTGTGATGAACACAAGGGAAAGTGGCTGATAGCCTTAAGCATTGCTTTTCTTCCAGATCTGTTCTTAGTCCTGGTTATCTTCAGATGCGGTTTTGTGCAATGGAAGGAGCTAGCCTGGGAGAATGGAGACAGAGGCAGGATAGCTGTGTAAATATCATGAGACAGGGAGCCATGTGGGTTCCAAGCAAAGCCAAGCATTATGGAGCATTGGCAGAGCCATCCAAGGGCAGGCTGCTAGGGTTAACTGAGCCAGTGGACAACAGGCATCTATGTTGACACTCAAGGAGAGGAAGAAAAGGAGTCTCAGTGTCAATACAAGAAAGAGAAATAAAACCAAATACCAAACTTTAGCCAAATTCCAAAGGTCCCATATTGATAGAGAAGAAAACATCCAGTCAACTTTATGCAGAAGCCATTGGTCAGAAAAAGACAAAAGACTAGGCAAGTCTGCAAACCTATTTGGGCAACTTATCTCTGTTGGATGGCTTGTGAGAGAACCAGACTGTCCCTATTCAATGTGGCAAGTAAAAGGTGCATCCTCCCTTTATTATTCATGCCTTCACCCATCTACCCATCCTTCCATCCATCCATCCATCCATCCATCCATCCATCCATCCATCCACCTGTAGAGAGTGCCTGAGAAGGCACACGGGCATTTCTTTAAATTGTCAGCTGAATCCAGGGCGGTTGGTAAAGCCACACCCTGGAAACACTTTCTTCCAAAAGGCAGAAGTGTTATCAGCTTGACCTTCATTTCAGCCCAGGTGTCAGAGGTTGGATTTTATTATATAAATCCATCTAAGAATAGATGGAATGAATAGAAAAGCTTCCTGGTATTTGGTAGTACAAAATAAACACACTGCATCAGCTCTGGGTCCACTGTGTCTCCATCAGAAGAGGGCAGTGGTCCCACCTGGTCCCAGCTTTTCCCTTATATCTCTGTATCTTGTCTTTCTTTCATTTTTCTCAATCGCCAGCCTCCCCTACTCAAAAATTAGACCCGCTCTCTAACTGCGCTGGGCACGGAAAAGAGAATATTTACATCCACCCACCCACCCATCCACCAATTTGTGCATTTTTATACCAAATATTTTAAATACCTACATTGAGCCAGACATCTGTTCTAGGTAATTGGAACCACAGGCAAATCAGGAGACAAAGATAAATAAGGCGCCTCAAGAAAAAAACATCAAGAGTAGATATTGTGGGAAGCTCCAAGGTGAGCTGGAAGACCACGTTCATGGGTGGATAAAAATCAGCACTTGCTGATCATTTATTGTGAGCCAGGCATTGGGGTAAAAGGTTTATATATATCATCTCATTTAATCCTCCCCATTAAGCTAAAAGTTTGGCAGTGTGATTTGCCCTGTTTCACAGCCATGAATGAATTTGCTCAAGGTCGCTGTCACTATGCATCAGATTTCTGATCTGAGCTCATTCAGTGAAGAGAAGAATCGGGCAAAGTGCAGACAAGGACACATGCAGGGACTGGGACTCCATGTGCCACACAGAGTCTTGCTGTTGGGTGGGAGTGGATGAGTGGTTGGCAGTGGTTGAGTGGTCAAGGGAAGGAGACGCTGTGGGAAGTGAGACAGGTTCTGCCACCAGAACCCAAATGACAGAGTAGCATCTGGACTTGCAGGGTCATTATAAGCTGAGAGAATACTATCCCAGACCTGCCAACCCCTTCTCAGTTTGGGTAGAAGGCATTTTCTACTCTTCTGAGAACATGCTTATGAAATACAAATCCTTCTCTCTGCTTTCTGGCTTGCCAGTTTACTCATATGTGCACTGACAGATGGATGGGCTATGGAAGCAGCTGAGAATCAGAACAAGAGGGGAGGGTGCTGCAATTTAGGGGGTTGGGGAGGACTCCAGTGCAATTTTATCAAGAGGGTTGTATGTCTGGGTGTCTGAAGGAATGGAAAGCTTTTTTTTTTTTTTAAATCCTCCATGCTATTACTCATATGGTAGTTTGGGATGTAGCAGGCAGGCGGATGGGTCACCTGCAAATGACTCTAGGAGTTTCCCCGGAAGTTTTTTTCTCTGTATTTTATTTCCCTTGTCTGGAGTGAGCTCACCCCTAATACGGAAGGACTGCAGTTAGTCTACTCTTGTTGCTATGGCAGCTTCAAAAGAGGCTGCTCACAGAGCTTGGAGCAGCCACTTCCTCTTCTCCCAAACTCTTTTGGCACCAGGCTGCACACGCATGGTTTCAAGACTATGCAAGTGTTAGTGGATGGCATGCCTTTTATTTTGGGAAACATCTTTCAAGTGGGCAGAGTGGCAGGCTTGGATGGCCCCTCCGAAGGCTCTGCTAGTTCTAAATCATGCGTGGCTTCTGTAGTCGGCTTCCCACTCCACCCCCCTGTTTAAAACAAGGGCTGAAAATGGCCCTTATAAATATTTTAAATGATTTAGCTAGTTGGATTAAAATGTGACCTTCTTGTTAGTTTTTTTAACATAATTTTAAATAAAGGAATGCTATAAGTAAGTGGAAAACTTATTTCCATTAGGAGGAGTGCTTGTCACTATGAAATGAGAAAGGAAATGGCATGAAACATGTTGGAGTTGGGAGAGTGGAGTGGGGCAGTTGGAGTGGTGACTGATACATTCTTGGTCCTAGTCCTTGAGGAGTTTACAATAGGTGGGTAAGGGAGATATTGAATAAGTAATTACCAGTGTGATGAATATTACAATGTGGAGGCATAGAGGTTAAAAAAGAAAAGCATACCAGGCATCTTACTTTCACCTGAGTTGGTCAGGGAAAGTTTTTCTGAGGAAGAGAGGCTTAAGGTGAAAGGTAAAGATTGAATTGTGCAGAACTACGCATCTTCCATGGAAGAGGGCTCAGAATATATGATTCTGAGTAGATGGTATGTGAGGAGTAATTAAATCTAGCAGAGAGTGAAAGGGAAAGATTGAAATGGTGAAGATGATATTGGCAGTGGTGATAGCAAAAATTAAAAAAAAACATTTGCATTGTTCTAGGCATTGTTCTAAGTGCTTTACATATATTAATTTATGTAAGCCTCACAATGTTTAAAAGTGTGCACTCTTATCTCCATTGTGCAATGAGGATATCAAGGCATAAAGGAGTTAACTAACTTGCTTGAGATCATAAAGTTAGAATGTAAACAGCTTGGATCTTGAGTCTGCCAGACAAATAGGGACCTGCCACAGTAGAGAGCTGATAGTTTATACTCTGTGAAGTTTATTCTAATGTGAAGCCATCAAAAGGTATTAAATAGGATAGAGACATCTGCACTGTACAAAACACCATTCTGCCTTGCAGGAAGTACAATGATTTGGAGGAAGAAGGTGGAGGCAAGAACACAAGATAGAGGCAGATGCAAGCGCTCAGATGAGAGGTGAGGATGAGGCTACTAGTAGAGATGGAGAGAACTGGGTGGGTCAGAGAGTTTGGGGAGGTAAAATTTGTGGAATCCGAGGGCTGTCTGGATGTAAAGGTATTCAAGGATGAATCCCAGATCTCAGGCTTCATAACTGGGGAAAACTGTCAGAGAAACTTCAATTGTCCTGTGCTCCCACAGGACAGTCAGGGTAAATGGATGCTGCATGGGCAAAGATAATGTATGAGCACATCAAAAGTCAGAAATAAAACACATGTCTCCTTCCTTTGCCCCTTCCTAACTCCCTTCATGGTGTGGTCCCATCCTCCTTATGTTGTTATGGTCCTTTTCATCTGAGAATGATTTAGTCAGAGGAGTTTCCTTCTTGCTCACTTGTACTGACTTGCCTTCTTTCCCAAACACAATATGTGTCCATTTCACCATGAATGGGATGCCCCTCTCATGTCTGCCAACTTCCATTTATAAATATATGGCCCATCCTATTTTATGGATCTCTCTTCTCTGAGCCTCTTGGCTCTTACAGTCTCTGGGCCCCCACAGTAAGATCATGTCACAGATAGTCAGATCTCTTTCTTAGTCTTGCTTCTATAACTAAATAGGGAGCCCTCTGACTGCCATCCTCACTCCCTGTCCCCAAGGATTTCATGAATATCACTTCATTTTCCAATCTCATCAGTTTCCCAAGGTCCTCTCTCCCCTTTCTCTTTCTCCTCCTGATTTACAGATGAAGGAGCTGAGACAGAGAGAACCTAAACAACTTGCCCAACATGATGTAGTTGGAGAGTGCCAGGTAGGATTTAGAAATTCCAAATTCCTTATCTTTCATTTATAGGCTTTAAAACTTCTACAGGAATTTGGGTAATTATTCTACACCAGGAGTAAGCTCAGGATTTTACATGATTGTCTTTGTAGCAGTCTTACGAGGTAGTCATTGCTATTACCCAAATTCTGCAGATGAAGACACTAAAGCTCAGAGAAATGGAATCACTTGTCCAAGGTTTCAGGTGGCCGAGCTAGGGCTAGAGCACAGGCCTACCCATTGCCAAGGTGCATTATCTTAATCTCCATGCTGTGCTGCCTCTATTCTTATTTCCACATTAGGCTGCAACCCTTCAGCTAAGTGCCCAGAAAGAAGAGTGCAGAGAAGGAGTGGAATGTAGTATGACTGGAGAGGAAAAGTGTGCAAGAGAAAAGGTGGGCATGGGTGGCTCCCTCTTGTATTAGAGAAGGGCAGGCTTCATACAGACAGAGGGTGCTTCTGCTCTCTCAGTCACATTGCAGATGCCCTTACTGAAGAGTGATCCCTCTAATCCCATACCCTGGTGGCCACTGCCTCCTGCTGTTTGGCTCAAGGTAATTCTTTTCTTTTGGGAGCCCCCTCTCAGGGTGTGCAAAAGTTTGGCCCTGATCTCCTATAGTCATCCTGTTGATGAGGCCAATATAAATGCATGAGAGAGTCCAATTCCAGGCACTCATTTCTGTGAGAACTCAGCGGAGCCGATCCATAGTGTCACAACAATGACTCTGATGGGCTAGAAGGAGATATTTGAAGGTTATGCCTCTATGGGAGGAAGTGCACTCACCACATCCACTGAGACACTTCAGGGACCTCTTCAGAGGTGACAGCAGCTGCCCTTTGGGCAACTAAGTATGGAAGGTGTATATTTACAACCAAGGAATCCTGCTTGGGCATAGTTCTGAGAAGATGGACTTCCTACATGCCTCTGTGTGGTGCCCAGAAAGAACCTAGTGCAGTGGAAAAGATATGGGGTTCGCTGCTTTGGACTCAAATCCCAGTACTGCCACTTTGAGAAAGTATCTCCTCCTCTTTGAAATTCTGTTTCCTCATATGCAAATGCAGATAATAATATTCTGCTCCAGGATTTGCTTTGAGAATTATTTTAACTGACTTCTATAAAAATGCTTATTACAATTCATGGAGGAAATTAGATGCTCACCTTACAATCCCTTCTTTCTCTGCCTAGGGAGATGTGTCTAATCATTGGTCAGGTCATGCCCTGATCTTTTGTATTTATGAGCTGTATGTTTCTGCAGGGAGAGATTGGAAAGAGTCCGTTTTATTGATCTCCGTATAACCTGTAGAGTAATTAAGAGTGTTTATTCTCGGCTCTTTGGAAAGAAGTAACTATAATTACAGGACCAAATTAAATGGCATTATCTTTTATTGTCTCATACTGTTTGCAGGCATTCTCTGCCAAGTTCTAAAGAATCTGGGAAATTTTCTCACATCAACTTTCAGTGTCTAAATGCTGAACCTCCCTGCAGGTCGAAAATTTTCTGTTATCTCCTGAGTAAAATGGGCATGTGTTTATAAGATCCATTTTTGTCACCCTTGGCAGAGATGGTCAGAGATGTCTTACAGTTTCCCACCTACTTCACACCCAGAAGGGGCTGCATGCCCAGCTCTCCAATGAGATGTGAATAGAAGACATGTGTCCCTTTTGGCCCAGGCAGGGGTATGCCTTCTCCACTATTTTTTCACTCATCCAGTGACTTAATGTGGACACCAGGAAGATCTTGGAAGCCATAAAGACAGCAGAACTTTAGTCAAATTAGCCCCTTACTGGCTTTATGGAGCACAGTCCCCCAGTGCCTAATCTGGAAAACCTGTTGAAATTTACATGTGCTGGGTCACTGATATTTTAGGTTCTATCAGAGCAGTTTGCTTTACATTAACTAGTGCACCGCTTGATTATGCATTCCTTACAAAGATTAAAACCATGCCCCCAGTCCTGCCTTGTGGATAGGCATAGAAGTAAGAGAATAATTTCAAAACAGCACAGTAAATGCTACAGAAGTAGGAAGAGAAGGCCATGAGCACAAAGAGACCAGGTTGACTGCCCTGAAAATTTGAGTTTGACTTTCAAGGCTGAAGGGGAGTTCACCAACAGGTGAATGATGAGGGCTAGGAATATTATTCCAGGCAAAGGGAATTGCAGGAGTAAACACACTGGAATGTAAAGTGAGATGCATTGAGTTGCTATGAAAAAGTTCCTGTTATGAGGATTACAATTTGGGTGGTGGATGAATATACTCTAACAACTACATAGTGGTCAGGTGAGTGGTGTAGAGAATAAAGTACACTGTGGGCTTGTAGCGAGAGTAACTACCAGTGCTACTGGGTCAAGAAGTCAAGAAGTTTCATGGAGGTAGAGGTAGGTCTGAAACTGTGCCTTCCATAAGGGTGGGGATGCTGGTAAGGAACATGATTTGTTCATTTATTTGTCTTCCTCTTTTAGACCATGAAGTCCTTCAGAGCACAGATCATGCTAGAGTCATCTCTGAATTCCCAGAGCAGTGCCTAATCCTTGGGAGGCACTGGCTGAATGAGTGAAAGAGAAAAGGGAGGAGTGAATTCTGCTGCTTCTGTGGCAGACCTTGCCAGTTCCACGTATTGGAAATTGAGCATCAGAGGCATTGGGAACTTTCCAGTGCAAGGATTTTCCCCATGGTAAGGAAGTTCCTGGGGAGCCCAACCACATTGCCAAATCACAACTAAGATTATAGTATTTGAATAGTGATCTTGCCCCAAGTAAAGTGATATTAGATTAAGTGCTTGGAACAGGCTTTGTGTCTGCACCATTCTCTCTCTCATTCTACCAGTAGCTAGAGAATGTTTCTTATATATGCAGGGCTCCTGCAAATTAGTAGGACACAAAATCACCCTCATGAAATAGAGTTCACATCATAATTCCATTCTATGTAACTTCTACCTACCCCAGCTACCAAGTAAGAATTTCATGATTTACATGATCTCTAGCATTCCTTATCTCTATGAAATTTATGATGTTGATATTCAGTGAAATAAAAAAGAAAGCAGCATAGAGAAAATGACAACACTTGTATAATTCACACAGATAGCCAGTTCTCAAATCATTGAAACATGACAGTTTTGATGACTCCAATCTATTTTGTGAGCCGTAAGCGCCTCCAGGTGAAAGTCCAGTCTCTTTAATAGGACAAATAAACCTGCTTCTCTCCAGCCTCCTCAGCCATCACTCTCTGTACTCAGCTCACACTGGGCCTCTCCAGTATTTCAGCATGTGTGACTCCCTCGCTGGCTTTACACGTGTGGCTAGTTCTCTGCTTTGGAGATATCTACTAGCAATTGAAGTGTCTCCTCTGTGTAGCTTTTCCAGAACTTCCAAGCTAATTTTATCCCTCTTCCTTTATGAAAAGCACTCCCCTAGCAACAGAGAGGAAGAAAGCTTGTATTAGGAAGCACCTAGGGTATTTTTGTAAATTAAAAAATTTTTAGTTGTGATAAAATAGATATAACGTAAAATTTACTATCTCAACCCCTTGTAAGTGTGCAGTAGTGTTAAGTGTGTTTACATTATTATGAAATCCCTCTCCAGAACTTTTCATCTTGCAAAATTGCAACTCTATACCTGTGAATGGCAGTTTCTCATTTTTTCCTCCTCCCAGCCTCTGGCAACCACCATTCTACTTTTTATTCCTATTAGTTTGACTTTTCTAGGTATCTTTCTTTTATGGTGGAATCATACAGTATATGTGTTTTTGTGACTGACTTATTTCACTTACATAATATCCTCATGGTTCATCCATATTGCATGTGTTAGAACTTCTTTTCCATTTTAAGGCCGAACAATATTCTACTCTATGCACATACCACATTTTGTTTATCAATTCATCCATTAATGTGCATTTGTCTTGTTTCCAGGCTTTTGGCTATTGTGAATAATGCTGCTATGAAGATAAGTGTACAAATACATCTTTGAGCCTGCTTTCAATTATTTTGGATATATACCCAGAAGTGGTATTGCTGCATCATAGAGTAATTCTATTTTCAATTTTTTGAGGAACTGCCACACTTTTTTCCATAGTAGCTAGCCATTTTACATTCAGCTAGAATGCACAAGGATTCCAATTTATTCACATCTTTACCAACATTTTCTTATTTTCTATTTTCCTTTTTTGTGATAGTAGCCATTCTAATGATTGTGAGGTAATATCTCATTGTGGTTTTAATTTGCATTTTTAATGATTAGTGATTTTGAGCATCTTTTCATGTATTTGCTGGCCATTTGTATATCTTTTTTGGAGAAATGTCTATTCAAGCCCTTTGTCCATTTTTAATTGGTTTATTTGGTTTCTTGTTGGTTTAAAGTTCTTTACCCATTTTAGATATTAACTCAGACTATGATTTGTAGTTTTTTTCTCAAAATGTTGCTGTATCACTCTGTTGATTATATCCTTTGGTATAAAAAAAGGTTTAATTTTGATGAGGTCCAATTTATCTATTTTTACCTTATTTTCTTCTGCTTTTGGTGCCATCTTGAAGAAATCATTGCCAAATCCAATGTCAAGAAGCATTTCCCCTGTTTTCTTCAAATAATTTTATAATTTTAGGTGTTATGTTTATGTCTTTTATCTATTTTGAGTTAATTTGTATAGATGGCATCAGGTAAGGGTCCAACTTCACTCTTTTGTTTGTGGATCTCCAGTTTTCTGAACACCATTTGTTGAAAAGACTGTCCTTCCCACATTGAATGGTCATGGCACTCTTCTTAAAAATTATTTGACCATATATATGCAATAGTTTATTTTTGGGCTCTCTATTCTATCCCATTGGTCTTTATGTCTTTCTGCCTCTTTATTATATACCATTAGTCTTTATATCTTTGTGCCAATACCACACTATTTTGATTACTGTAAGTTTGTAATAAGTTTGAAATCAGAAAGGGTAATTTCACTTCAAGATTGCATTAAGTTTATAGATTACTTTGGGTAGTATTAACATCATAACAATAATGTCTTCCAATTTATGAATATGGGATGCCTTCCATTTATTTGTATCTTTTGGAATCACTTGTTTTAAACCAGCAACCAGAGGCTATGCATTTCAGAGCTCATTTATCCCTAATACCCTTTGGATGCCAGGAAAACTTCACCTTTGTGAGGAACTGGAATGCTTCTTCCTCACATTTTTTTTACACCTAGAAGAGAAATCAGCTGCTCAAGATTCTCTTCACTATTTGTAACTTTATTAATTATGTAAAATATTTTATAATTTAATAATTAGGAAGGTTTATATATTTATAGCCTTATTGTCCTTCAAATTTTATCTCTTCTATTATTTATAACTTCACTGGCCCTAATATTTTTGTTTTTCTAATGTATTGGATGTATTGTACAAGCTGCCTTAAATCCATTGTGAATTGAAATGTGGCTATACAGAAATAATTCTTTTAAATGAAATATATATATTATTATCTTCATATTTATAGTTGAGGGAAATGAAGTTAGGTAACTTCAACAGATCACGAAGTGTCAGAGCTGGGATTTAAATCTAGGTCTCTCAGACTGCACAGCTCAAGCTTCTCTACTGTATGTCAATAGATAGGTCTTTGCCTAGCTCAGAATTTAGTTGGTGTTGAAGAATTGGATACTTAAATTGATTTCAATGGAATATCTTCAATTTGAAGCCAAAAGAGAACTGTCGGTATGGGATAAAGTAAGAATAGGGACTTCTGCTTAAGTCAATCCATTACTTACTAGTTGGGTACCCTTAGGAAGTCCCCTAAATCTATGCTCCTCAGTTTTCTTCTTCATCCATGGATTCATAGGATGCTTGTGAGGAATGGATGAGAAGTTGCATGTAAAGGCTACATCAGAGTCTAGCATAAGTGATTACCCTAAACATGTAAACATTTACAAATACACAAGTTTGTGAAGGCTGGGAATGATCATGTCTATGTCATGGATGAGAAAACATGAGGCTTGGCAGGGTTAAAAAATCTTTAGTGGCTGAGACTGGTTTGGCTCAGTGGATAGAGCATTGGCCTGCGGACTGAAAGGTCCCAGGTTCGATTCCGGTCGGGGGCATGTACCTTGCTTGCGGGCACATCTCCAATGTGGGGCGTGCGGGAGGCGGCTGATCGATGTCTCTCTCTCATCGATGTTTCTGACTTTCTATCCCTCTCCCTTCCTCTCTGTAAAAAATCAATAAAATATATTTAAAAAAATCTTTAGTGGGTTTTCCACAATTAATGTGTCAGATCCTGGATGAAAGCTTCAAGGGACATCCAGAGATCAGGTGCTCCTGTTCTGCTCAGTGAGCCACATTTCTTGACAGCAGAGGGAGGGGTCTCCTTGCCCCAGTTGTCTTCCATCTTTCCTAAGCATTGTGTGGAATCTGTCCTCATCCTTTCCCTCCACATAAACAGGCCCCTTTAGACTCACCAGCCTGGAGTGAGAGAGTCAAACAGCTGTGGAGAAGGTAGGATGCCAGGCCGTATTTGTTCAGTGGATACAATAGCATCAGACTAGCGTGGAGCTCAAATATTGAATCATGGTTCTTCAGGCATCTTTGTATTTAAATCATAGCCCTGTCAAGCTCACATTTGATATGCACTAATTAATGCTCCCCATAATTGTACCAGATTCTCGTGTGTTTGTGCATGTGTGTGTGTGTGTGTGTGTGTGCGTGCATGCGTGTGTTTAGACAGAGATTCCTATAAACTGGAGTGATCAAAAATTAGCATCTGTCAGTGTCATATTTAAGTACAGTAGTTGGCTCTTTGTGGCTGATGGGTGCCTCCTGGATGAGAGGGGAGGATATAAGTTATTAGAAAAATATGAATCATTTATGAGGAAATCATCTAGAGCAAATGAAGCTAATATTTTTTTATTAGCCCTCAAAGCTGGGATATCAAGTGAGTTGAACAGGTAAAGCCAACCCCAATATGGAATTTCACACTCCAATTCCAGTAATTCCGATCCTATGCCTTCCTTTACTCTTCACAATGGCAGGGCATTGCTGGCAAGATGTGGATGGAATTTAACTGAAGGGGAGTGGATGTTGGGCTATTTCAAGTGGAATATTCATAGATTCCACTATAAAACAAATTTTTAAATTTCCTGTTGTGCAACATGGAAAAATGGTTTTGATTAGGGAAGTCAGTAAAAGTGTTGAGCAATAGACCATGCTTATAGTAACTATGGGTGAAGTGTATGCAATACCAAATGGAAGTGGAAACTAAAACCACTTACAAAATTACTCTCCCTGGAGGAAAGTGAATTGGTGAAAATTTGACCAATCAGAGGAGGGAGCAGGCCAATGGGAAGGAATGAAATAGATAAAGTAAGGGACTCCTCTTACATTCACATCTGGAGAAAGAAAGAACCTTGGCTTTGTAGTCAGACAAATTCAAGTTTGAGTGTGAGCTCTGTAGTTTAACATGTGACCTTGGGCAAGCCATGTCACTTCTTTGAGCATCAGTTTCCTTGTTTATTGACCAGAGAATATTTTATGACAACAGAGTTTCTTTGAGGATTATATGACATATTCTATGTATAGTGCCTTCTCCTAGCTCCATTCAATTCTATCTTTCTTTTCTTCTGTCATTCACTTCTTCATGCTCCTAACTCATTCTTCATTCAACTTTTTGTCTCCACTGTAAAATGTATTTGACATTTTTATGGAAGATGCCACATGGTATATAATATTTGAGGTCTCCCAAAGTCTAATTTAAAACATTTTCTAGGATGGTGCAAATTACAGCAACAAAAATGCAGATCATAGTTGGTTTATCAATTAAGGAAAATACAGCTCACTGGCCATCAAACTCCATGTTCCTCCTCTCACAGAAGTAGGTGAAAGTGTCCACTGGCAAATAGCTCTCAAGCTAGGCAGCTGTTGTATGTGTCAGCACCTCTTGCATTTAATAGGTGCCATGTGATCAGTTTTTACCAGTGAAATGTGAGAAAGAATGTGTCACTTCTACACCAAGAGAGCCCATAAGCAGATATGATTTCTCTATTCCCTTTCTTCTTCTAATGGCTTGATGTCATCAAGCTTGGGGTCCTTGAAAGTTATATGCTGAAAACAGAGGTAACCTATACGTCTAACTCACCAGTTAAAGGAAAGCCACCCACTAATCAGGAAAGCCAATTGAGAACTTGAATAAGAAATAACTCCCATAATCTCTGAGCTATATACACTTTAGAATTTTTGTTTTGTTACAGCAGCTAATGTTACCCTGACTAATCCATCTGCAGAATCCAAAATGACAGATTATATCTATTTATGGAAGTGAGATGGAAGTGAGGTGGTGAAAGGGAACACATCCTTGACAGGATATAATTGCCTAGCAGTTGTGAATGGATTGAGGGGTTAAACTAGATGGCCTGTAAGGTCTCTTAATATCCAAAATGAGTAACACCAATATATTACATTTAGTAAATGTTTGCTATGTTTCAGGTCTAGTGCTATGTACTTTACATCACCTTTCTTCTTTAAACCTTACAACAAATGAGATATCCCCATCCTGTATAATAATCCTATATAATAAAAGGCTAATATGCAAATTGACCAAATGGCAGAACAACTGATCACTATGATGTGCACTGACCACCAGAGGGCAGACACTCAATGCAGGAGCTGCCCACTGGTGGTCAGTGCATTCCCACAGTGCTAGTGCACTCAGCTAGAAACAGGGCTCATGGCTAGTGAGTGCAGAGGTGGGAGCCTCTCCTGCATCATTGGCAGTGCTAAGGATGTCTGACTGCTTGCTAGCTTAGGTCCACTCCCTATGAGGGGAGAGAAGGGATACTCCTGGAGCTCCTGGACTGCAAGGGGCTCCTGGACCTGGCCCCTCCAATACACTAATTTTACTAATTTCATGCACCAAGCCTCTAGTTTAAAGCTAAGAAAGTTTATGGCTACTTTATGACAGACAATCCATAAGGATTGGATTTATATCCACTTCTGTTGGATTTCAGAGCCTGCATTCCTCACTACTAAACTATGTTGCCTTCCAAAATGGCATTCTATGATTTTAAGTGCATACATATAATGTCTTTGTCCAGAAGTAGCTCAGATGTTTAGCTGTGGAAAATTAGTTGGAAGACCAGTGAATGGCTCAATTTGTGTTATAGCACTAGTTTATTTTGAGCTCTGTTTAAGGAGAAGTGAGATAAGGCTGAGAACCAATACTAACAGAGCTTCTACACTCACCTGTTAGCTCATGAAAGTATTATGAAATTAGTATTATTATCACTATTTACAGACAAGGAGATGAAAAAAATATAGCTATCTGTAGGTTTATTCAGGTAGTCATTCATTTCTTTAACACATATTTATTGATTTTTTACTATGTTGCCATGTACTGTGTTGGCCACAGAAAATTACAGTGCGAACAAGGCAAACATGGACCCCAACATCTTAGAACTTATGGTTAAGCAGCCACAATATGAGGTAGCAACCAGTCACAGAAAGTAATTCAACAAAATGTGGATACCTATATGCCCGGGAAATTGTAAAGGAAGCCCTGACATTGGGCAGACATTGCGCTGGATCATTTCTGGAGTCCTTTATTGTATTGAAAGTAAGGTTGTATAATACCTTGTTGATTGAAAAGGATCACCAGAAATGATCAGAGGAGAAAGAAAATAAAGGACAGGGGAAAGAAGCAAGCATGAGCAAGGACTTTTTCACTATCCAGAATCTGGCTTGTAGTTATTGTTCAATAAATGTCCTCTATCATCATCACTACTAAAACAATGTTTGCATCCTATTAACAATTTTACATACTTCTCATCCAATGAGCACTATTGTTTACAGCTCTCAATAAGTAAAGGAATCAATATTTATTAATTGGTTTCTGTTTTCCCTATTATTCTGTATGCCATATTACATATATCCTCATGTAACATGAACAATAATTTTACAAGGTAGTATATGAATAAGGATAGGTTACCTATTAATAACAAGCTCACCCAAAATCTAGGTGGCATAAAACAATAAAGATTTATTTCTTATTCATGCTACATGTCCATCATAGGTTGGTTGGTTCATGACTCAATGTTATATTTGTTTTGACTCTGAGACTCAGACTGATAGGACAGCCACTGTGAACATTGAGGTTGTTATGGTCAAGGGAAAGCGAATGTGGTCAAAAACACAGTGGCTCCCAAAGTTTCTACCTAGGGAAATGCCATACATCACTTCTTTCCACATTTCATTGAACAGAGTGAGTCAGATATCCTTGCCAGAGTTTAATTGGGATGAGAAAGTTTGATCTTAACATGTGCCCAGAATGGGAAAATCAAATATTTGTTTATAGCCCTGATTATTGCTTTAAGAAGATATTATTTATTATACCTATTTTGCAGATAAGGAAACTGAGTTTTAGGGAGGAGATGAAAATGCTAAATGACTCGTTGGAGTTTGGACCACTAGTAAGTAGATTTGAAATTCCATAAAACTGATTCCAATTTCATGTTCCCAAACTCTCTACCTGTACTTTTTTTTTAACCTTATTACTCCTCTTATCACTCCACTGAAATGAGTCCTCCTTGACCATTCAAATCCAATGATCTTTATTCAATTCTTATTTCAAACTTGATTCCTCAACAACACGTGGCCACTGCTCTCACCCTTTTCCTTGGGCTCACAAGGCCAGTCCTCCTCATGGCCACTCCTTGGTAGGCTCTCGCTCTGTTCCTGTCCCCGGACTGATGGTATTTTAGAGATCTGGGTTTGAACTCTCTATTTTTATCCTACCTACTCTCTGGGAATCTCATCACTCCCATACCTCTACAGATTGATGACTCCTACAATGATAGCTGAAACCCAGGCCTAACTCTGGAGCTGTGGGCATATAGACCAATTGACATTTAGACATTGTTGTTTGAATATTTCATAGGGATCTCAAACTCAATATTTTGGGAAGAATTATGAGTCCATGGATAACTTTGGTAAATTTCATCTGGGGAGTACCTGGGGAATTAAACTTTTCTTTAAATTAGGTTTGAAAGCTTGTCTTATGGGTTGTAGTTAGAATCAAATAAGCACCCCCCCCATGCCTATTTTCTAAGAGGATGGATTTTTCTTTTTGCACACTCCTGGAATTTATTTGCTTTTACCTGGGAAAATTAATTTTTCTAGTTATGAGTTTAGGAACAATAGGCCTGCTGAGCCCAGGTATCTCTTCCTTCTTCCTGGGCGAGGATTGTCCACAGAGAGCACTGGTTCCCTTCTGCTCACTCATTTCTTGGGTCTCATCTGGGCAGGCATCCCAGGAAAGACAGTTCAGCTCTGCCTTGGACTGGTGGGCACGTCTGCCCAATTTTGGGGTGAAATACTTGCAAGCTTCTTGGGGATAGGAGACCCAAAGCCTAATTGGCCTCCATCAGTTATACAATAGGCACTCTGCTCTTCATCTTCATTATTGTTTATTTCTCAACTTGTTCACAGCCTTGGCAAGGAAAGAGTGCTGTGTTTGTAGGGTTTATCCATGTACTTCAAAGACATGGGACTTGAGCTTCAGTCCCTACTTTGTGATTTTTTTAGGTTTGTGAATTTGCTGAAATGTTATTTCTGATATGGAATTACAAATCTCCATCTCAGTGTCCTCATCAGCCTGAGAAAAACACCAAGTGCTACATACATTGCCATTGTGTACTATTTCATTGTTTATGTAGCAGTATTTATGGAAAACCTCCTACTGGAGCTTGGGAAATACAGAGATAAAAGACACTGTTCCTGCCCTCAGGATCTGGTTCCCCACAGGAATCAGAGAAGTATTGGGATAATGACAATACTGTGTTGTTGTAGGTAAAGGAATGCAGATAATGGGGTGGGTAGCATAGAGTAGAGCAGGGGTTAGGAAATCTTAGAAAAGATGACACCTGAGATAACTTTAGAAATTGGTGGGAGTTGGGATGGGGGGATGAAGGGAAGGATGTACAAGACTGGAAAAATGCATGCACCAAAGGTACAAGGCCTGAGAAAGAAGACTCTTTTGAGGAACTTTAGGGGTGTGGTTCAGTTTAGTTTGGTTGAACTGGGTGCTGGCTGGTGAGTGGCCAAAGATAGAGCAGCCAGCTCATAAAGGGCTGGCATATTAGGCTTATTACTAGGCAATCAGGGTGAGTGATAATGTGGATAGGTTGCATTATGTGTACATTGATCATTATTCATTCCATGGCCAGGAGAAGAGATGATAGCTGGGGTAAGGTCAGCAGGCACCTCTCTGTACATGGAAGGCAGGTAGGGTCTCGCTAAAGAAATAGAAAAGGGAGCCAAAGTCCCCTCTAGGCAGGCCAGTTGTAATTCTAGCCTCTTTCCTATTCTTCCCTCCAAGCTTCAGCTGATACAATCCTTTGTGTAAAAGGCCCCATGAAGGTGAGAAAACAGCTTTGGAATCACATTGTGATGTGGAGTTAGAATCTAGTGATGATTAGTGACCTGCATGAGGTCCCAGAGGTTAGAACCTCAGATTTTTTTCTGCTGTAATTAGGAAGTTCCATGCGGATTCTAGAGCAAGACTTCCTGGGTTCATATCCTAGCTCCCCTGTTTACAGTTGGTGGTCCTGGGCGTATTACTGAAGATTTGTATTTCAATTTTCTCAACCACAGAATAATGGCCCCTACCTTATGGGGTTATTGTGAAGGTTAAATGGGGTTAATACGTGTGTGCTTAAAGCAATGCCTAGTCATTAGTAAGAGCTATAAAGTAATGGGTTAGCTATAATTACAATTTTATTATTTTAGTCAGGCTGGCCTTGTTTCTCACAAGACCATTCTTTGAGGACCAAAGCTGTATCTTATATATCTTCTGTGCTTTGGAGAGAAGACTGGGAATCTTAAATTGGGTGTGGACAAGTTCTTCAAGATGACAGATCTCCTCTCCTCTCCCCTCTCACTCCCTCTTAGGGAGCATGGTCAGTTATCGCACACACTGACTGGACACCTGTGCCTACATCTCTGAGGTTGTAATGGATACAAGTGAGACTCACCTGGTTTCTAACCTTCAGGATCCCATTGTCCACCAGATGTAAGATTTGGAGACACATGGTGCAAAGGGTCAGACACAAAGGAGAGGCTAGGGGAATCCAGAGAGGAAGAGTTTACATAATGCTAAGCCCCACGGAGTCTTCAAAGAGGAGGTGGCTTCTGAACAGAGCCTGAATGATAAGGAGGGTATCAACAGACCTGAGTATAGATAGGAGGGAAGGCAAAAGAAAGAGAGACAGAATATTCCAAACTTCCAAGCATCTCTAGAGAATTCTGAGTAAGAGCTTCCCATGAGTCATGGCCTCTCTCCTGACCCACCAACTCACACATGGATGTGTGCACACACCGCACCACTTCTGGTCCTTCATCTCTGTCCTACTTTGTTCAGCTTATTGCATTTTATGTTATGCCTCTCTAAAGAAGGAGAAAAGGGGAAGAAAACTAGGGGCTATGAATACCTATGAAAAGCTAGTTAGACCACCTCATTTAATTTGACAATTCTGTAAGATCAGCATTATTATTGTTGTCCTGTTTAACAGTAGCGGGAGCCACAACTCAGAGGAGTTAAACGGTTTGTGTAAGGATGCACAATGAGCTCATTCATTCAATCACCACCTACCCAGGGTTAGGCACAGAGGCAGGAAGTGAGCCCAAAACATTGATTTCAAAGTCCTTCTCCTGTTAACATAGAACACTGCTGTTTCTTTATCTGGAGGCTCAGATCCCCTTTTCATAGATCCAATATCTACAAACTTGCATTCATTGAAAACATCGCTGGCCTTGTAAAGGTCTCCAACAGGAAATTTAATGAATGCTATCTGTGTGGAGGTGTTTGAGGTCTGGGTTTCTCATCTAGCTACCAAATCGTCATCTCCACCCAGTGGCCAGCCCCCCTTTAGTACCTGGTGTTCTCCCCACGCCCAGTTTTGCATCCCACCGAACTGCCAGGAACCTGAGACCTCCCTAGTCTAGTGCCCCGTGTCTGTAGAGAAGAACCTGGCTAGAAAGGACAGGTGCCTGGGCCAAGGCCACGCGGCATTTGGTAATGGAGCTGGAAGTAGAGCTCCTATTTAGGCAGTGGCCTTGGCAACCGTATTCTGTTCATTTTGCCAGCTCCCAGGAAGCCCCCAGCTCGACCTGCTAAATATCTCAACCAATTGGTTTCAAGGATTTTCTTTTTCATTCTTCTCCCTGACTGAACTTCTGCAACAGATTGCACGGAACAACTGAGCAGTAGGGAGGCAAAGTAAACAGAATGGGTCCTCTGTGCCCCTGGCTTGTCTGTTGTCTGAAGCGACTCATCACTGCCTGGGAGGCTGACAGACACAGCTGCTCCTTTGAGGGGTTCTCAGGCTCCTCCTGGTGTGTGAAGAGCCTGCAGACGCAACACCAGGATAGGGAACCTGCCAGAGCCTGTCCTGGGAAGCCCTGCCCCATCCTGGCTGTGTGTGTGTGTGTGTGTGTGTGTGTGTGTGTGTGTGTGTGTGTGTAGGGTGTTGGGGTAAGGCCTCCCTGTGACAAGAACACACATGTAAAATCGCAGTGGGCAAGTCTTCACCAGCTCTCTGTGATCCATTGGATGTTGGGAATCCTGGCAGAAGCCCAGGAAGAAGGGGTTCAGGGGCCTGTTCCTGAGCTCCTGTCTTCGCCTTAGCAGGCACTGACTACTTTTGAGCCTCACTCCATGCCCTGTAGCATCCTGGATGTCACTCCAGCTCTGGAGGGTTAGCTGCCTCCAGTGGAAGGTTCAATGGCAAATGTCTCTTTTGTAGGGTTGTTTAAAGAATCAATTAGAAACCAGAGGTTGCTCCAAGTGAAATACATTTTACAGAAGTATTTTGTTTGAGCAACAATCTGTTTACTTTAATTTTAATGCCTGTGGGTGGTGTTCATCTAAAAGTTTCTTTCCTATCTTCAGCACAAACCATGCAGAACAGCTTCCCTCTGCAATGTAGTGTCCTTGTGTGAATCAGAAAAAAGTAACCCTTTGGCCAGTTGCAGTCTCAGTGCCGGCTTGACAAGCCAAAGTGCCTTCTACTGAAGGAAAAGGTTCCTACCTGCAGGCAGGCTTATCCCTGAGCCTCAGTGCAGGGTTAGTGGGCACAGAGCAGGCTGGATTTCACCCCATCCCTACCCTATCATCTGGCACCTCTGCATGGTGTCCAAGCTGCACAGTCATATGCAGCTGCCTTGTCCAAACACACTCCCTCCCTCTTAGCAGTCGATGGCATCACCTGTCGGGCTTACTAATGTAGTCCTGGAAGACACTGAGTTTTAGTTCTTTTAGGACCAATTATGTCCTACCCTGAGCATCGTACCTGTGATACACAGTAGGTCTGAGTGAATAGCTCTATGGAGTAGGAGGGAGGATTAAATGAGATAACACATGTAATGATGCTCAGTGCATAATTTGATGAATGTTTATTGCGTGAATGAATGAGCTCACAGTCTAGTTGTGAAAACAAGGCATAAATCCCCTGTCTGAAGCATTTCATAACAATAAAATTTTCAAATTATAGCTCAATACAACAACTAGAGAGGGTGCAAGTCAGCATGTGAGTGTCAACTTAATTGCCAGGCGATAATTTTTATGGGAGTTCAGAAAGGTAGAGGAGATTGATTTGTGGACTTAAGAGTCTGAAAGCCTGGATGGGTCATGTATGTAAACAGCACATTCATTCATTCATTCATTCATTCATCAAAATGTCCCAGGCCCACACCAGTGCCAGTCTGTCTGCTAGATCCTGGGGTATAGAGATGAATCACACACAGTCCACGGCCTCAGGACCTCACAGACTCATGGTGGTGATTGTGGTGGTGGTGGGGTGACAGGCAAACACAATATAAAAATGGTATAAAGTAATGGACTGTGGTAACAGAGGGAGCATTTGATGAGCTAATGCACACAGTAGATGTGTCTTAACTTGCAGTATTGTAACCGATGCCTCTCATTGCAATCTGAGCACATTTCTGAACACACATCTCCACAATCCAACATCTATTAAGTCTCTAATGCTCCTATTTTTTCTCCTCCACATTTTTGCCTCTTTTTTATTTTAAAATTCCTCACCCAAGGATATTTTTCCATTGATTTTTAGAGAGAGTAGAAAGGAGGGGAGAGACAGAGAGACACTGATGCAAGAGACACATCAATTTGTTGCCTCCTGCATTCACCCCCAACCGGGGCTGGGGATTGAGCCTGCAACTGAGGAGTATGTGCTCCTGACTGGAATCAAACCTGGGACTTTTCAGTCCATGATCCAATCCTCTCACCACTGAGCAAAACCAGCCAGGGCTCTCCCCTCATTCTTTAAACCAGCTGGCAATCTTTCAGAGCACTGCCCTGTCTAGTTGCCTGTGGACAGTGAGTTGATGACATGAGATTGGAAACCAAAGGTTTGCAGTTGTAAGAGCAGCATCTTCAGTACTCCACAGAGCTTCTATGGAGCCTCTCTTGATAAGTCCATCCTCACTGCTTCACTCTAATCACCCTGGCAACCGTGTGCCTGCAGATTCTTTGGCAACAATACCATCGAAGTAAAAGTGTTCTTTTAAACCTGCGCTGCAGAGGGAGAAAAATGCGCCTTCTTGGAAACAGCACATGGCTCTGAGTTTCCTCTCTCCCTCAGAGAAAACCTAGCTGGAAGGGACACCGTTCTTTCACAGATCCAGGGCTGTGCTCTGTAGCGACGCAGTTGTGATGGAGAAGCAGCAATGATGGTGGGAAGAGCATGACCAATGGAATCCTGGACATGTTACCTTGAAACAGGGAAACTCAGACACATTGATTGAATCTCTTTGAGTCTCATTTTCCCTGTTTGCAACATGGATTTGAATATTTCTTGCCTCATGGGCTTATTCTAAGGATGAAATGAAAGTGAATGAGGCATTTGATGAACATTAGTTGAGTCCAAACACAGAGGCTCGAGATACTGTTCCCAACATTACTGAACAAGTCACCAGCCAAATTTGAATAAGAACTATCCTTGTCTCTGATTCCCAATTTGACCACCTCATCTTCTTCTCCAATAGCTCTTCCTTTTGTGGAGAACTCACCACCAGTGCTTGTCATTGATCAGAAGAAGTCCAACAAGAGAGAATGTGACCCAAACAGACTCTGCATTAGGTTCAGAAGGGCAACCTCCAAGGGGTATCGGTACCACTAGCCTAATATGAAATGGGACACTGTCCTCTAGCATTGCTGGAAATGCAGCTTTCTAAGGAATGACAGTCAGTATTAAGCAGCAATATTACCAAGAGACTCCAGGGTTAAAGTGAAAGCCATGCTGTGTTGGGACTTGATTATAGAGCAGAGTCAGCACATATGTAAGCAAACACAGCCCACCATCCAGGCTCAGCCATGGCTTCCTCAGGAATTAATTTTAGCCTTCTGTTCTATTAGTTCCTGATTGGCACTCAGAATCCTTCCCTCTCTTGCCAATCAGCTTGCATTGTCATTCACTTAGTGACCAATAACTGAAGGTCTAGAGCAGTGGTTCTCAACCTGTGGGTCACGACCCCTTTGGGGTCGAACGACCTTTTCACAGGGGTCACCTAAGACCATCGAAAAACACATATTTCCCATGGTCTTAGGAACCAACACACCGCTCCTCAGTGTAGCAAAATGTAGCAATGTAGTTTACTGTTGTCATATGAAGACTGTTACCCATGCTACACCATGATTCAAGACAAAATTTCATTTATTTGTAATTAGAAATAAATATTTCACAATATGTAATTACATATTGTTTTGTATTTAATCACTATGCTTTAATTATGTTCAATTTGTAACAATGAAAATACATCCTGCATATCAGATATTTACATTACAGTTCATAACAGTAGCAAAATTACAGTTATGAAGTAGCAACAAAAATAATTTTATGGTTGGGGGTCACCACCACATGAGGAGCTGTCTTAAAGGGTCGCGGCATTAGGAAGGTTGAGAACCACTGATCTAGAGCATGCTAGGTGCTAAGGAGTAAGCAGACACTGTCCTTGACTTATAAAGCTTATGCTCTATCATTCCAGTTGCAATCCAGTTGCCTTCTGAAGCTTCTAACCCTGGTATATCCCCTGCTTAGGAGCAGTGTGGGGTCATGGGGAGGGTGGAGGTTTTGAAATCAGAGAAGCCAGTGTCTGAATTTGGCTCTGTCACCATAGAGGATACCTGTCAATTTAGTCTCCCCAGTCTTATTTCCCTTCATCTGGTAATAGGACCTTCTTGAAATAAGGGGCTGCCTTCCCAACTCATTGATGTTGACCACAGGATAGGGTCTGTGTCAAGCCTAGCCAATCATGGTATCTTTTTACCCTTGGCTAGTGGAGACATGTGGCATGTGACCCAAACCAGAGCAAGCAGAACGCCAAGTAGGATTCATATGTTTGAACGGGGAGGAAGAATATCTCTTTCTTGAAATGATATAAGCCTAGGGCTCCAGTCATCATGTCCTCACCCTCCACCCAAAGGAGTGAAGCTTTCTATAGGGGGGAGAATGCAGGGGGAGAAGAAAACGGAGGAAAGCAAAGGAGAAAGAGATAGAGGGAGGGGCGGGGGAGGTTTCACAAACATGACATCATTGGCAGCAATGAAAATTCTACCAAGTCATACCAGCTGATACATTTTCTTTGCCTTAAGCTTTCAGCCTGAGATGGGTGTGGGTAGAGGGCAGCACTGGAGGAAGGAATGACCATATTTCTGTAGACAGCAAGAAGAAAAAGCAATTGGCCTCTGAAGAACAATTCTGACTGTCTATTCCTGTAATTACAAAGACATTGTTCCTGCTTTATACTACAATTGTCTTTGTGCCAATAAGCATTTAAAAGGGGACTGAATGTATATCTTGTCACATGTTTCCCTTTGAGTGTAGATCTGCAGTAACCGTGTGCTGGGTGGTCCTGGCTCTTCTGAGGTTTATAAGTCCTCACAGGGCCTGGGGTTTGTTGCTCCCATAGTTGTACTATTCATACTTTTACCTTTGTAGGATGCACTGTTTTGCAAAGCAGTTTCATTTGCATTATCTCATTGGATTCTCAGGGCATTTATGAAGAAAGCAGGGCCAGGGTTACTGTGCCTGCCTGTCAGATTGAAAAACGGAAGCCAGGCCCTGGGATCTCAGCACAGAAAAGAAAGACATGGGTGGTGCTTGTGCAGTGATCTCACAGGGAACAAATGGGACAGACCTGAAAGAATCCCTGCAATTTGGAGCCAGAAGCACAGGCCTGAGTTCCTGCTCTTTTACTTGCTAGTTATCTGCCTTTGGGCAAATCACTCAGTCCCTCCCAGTCTCAGTTTCTCCATCTGTCAGATATAGGGATGATACTTTCCTTTAAGGATTCTTATGTCTATCACCGGGATGAAATGGAACAAAGCGTTCTGTGAGCCATAAAATGCCACTCACCTGTGTAGGGGTGATTTTTATGAGCAGTGGGCAACAGTGTGCTGAGTTCAGCTGGTATAGCTCTCAAGAGCTATAGTGCCTATCTCCTTTCAGCTCACATTCAGTGACATCCTGTTAGTGACTTGAAATCAACCATGGTGAGAATATTTACACCAAGGAAATAAACAAATGTTACAAATAAGAGCTTTGTTTTTCCCCATGAGAGTTGGTTGTTAACCAGCACACTGTGATGCTGGGAGGGAAGGGGAGAAGAAGAAAAGGATATTAATATTTAAGGTGCACTGTATGTGGGCACACACTTATAGCATCTCCTTTAGTCTTCACAACAACTCCTGAGGGCAGATACGGACCTTATTTTATAGATGAAGTCATTAAAACATCGAAAGGTTTTATAACTTGTTCAAGAACACACAATACATAACAGAGCAGAAATTCAAAGTCAGGTCTTACATTCTCTTTGATAACCACGCAGCATTCCAAAGATGCACCCATTAGCATCTGTCCTTTCCCTGATCTCCAGCCCAGCCTCAATGAGATAGTAAATCAGTTTCTAGGACCACTTAAGCGAGAAGATCCCATTTGGATGTCAGTATCTTAGTACCCAAATAAAACTGGTCTGGAGAAAGATGGGGGTTGTTGTAATACAGTGGTACCTCGAGATACGAGTGCCCTAACATACGAGATTTTTTGAGATACGAGCCGTCGAGCGAGCGATTTTTGCTTTGAAATACGAGCAACATTTGAGATAGGAGTCATCCCGCAGATCGGCCGGCTGCACAGGAGCCACCAGTTTACCGACTGGAGCGTCTCATAGTTTCCCACGCCTCAAGGTTACAGAACGAATTAAACTCGTATCTTGAGGTACCACTGTATATTGAGCTGGTTATAGGGAATGGGTTGACTGTCTTTGAGACCCACAGTTCTGAGTCTCAACTGGATAAATGTTTCAGGGTCCCAGAAATTAAGCAACATTATTGGACGTAGGTCACTTGAAACATTCAGGCATGGAGAGGGAGAAAGTCAAGAGTGCCTGATTCCAAGTGTCCTCTCTGCTACTTCACCAAGCTGGGGTTCAGCTCCCTCATTTGTAAAGGGGGACAATATCCAGATCTATCTGTGTCACTTCATTGGGTATCTGTGGTGCCCGTGGGGGAAGGCCTCTGAAGGCCTGTGGAATTTGTCACACTGCACAGATGCAAGGGAATCATCATATGTCTCAGTGATAACCTCTCCTCTTATTGCTAAGAGGACTGTGTTCCTTTCCTGCCATCTCTGGCTCTATGCACCTTCAGGCCATTTTCCTTCTATTTTTATACCTCCAGTGCTTCATATGTTGATGTCCTGCATGAAGGTGTTATAAAGGAAGAAAAACATCAAAATGACCTAAACAGGATGGAAATCAGTCTCCTGCTTGGGAAGATAATAGATGGGTGCAGGGTGAGCATTACCAATGCCAGCCTCTCCACAGGGGCTGAGAGGAACTTGCCCTGGATCCACCAGATCACCCCTGCCAGGCCCTAGTCAGGACAGTTCCAGGATAGGGATGACAACTACACACTCTTCCCCTAAATAGGGAGAGAGGTACTGCCCTGGTCTACCGCAATCAGTAAGTACTGATTGGATTGATGATGATTACTGATATGCTATTATCTCAGGAAGGGCAGACCTGTGCTGGATAAAAGAAGAAATGTCCTATTACTACTGTCACTTCACATGTGTCTAGCTCTGTGCTTATCACATTTGATTCCCATGAAACTGTTCATCTGATCAGATGGAGAAATAGAAGCTCCATCATCGGGCCATTTGCTTAAGGTCTCACAACTGCAAATGGAGCCCTGTCTCCTGTGGCCACACCCTTGAATGTGGGGAGTGCAGACATGCGTCCCTGGGGCCGTGTACATGCAGTAGAGTGTGTATGTGCTGCTACAAAGCTTCATGTGTGGGTTGACTCCAGCGAAGATGAGGCCCCTAAAAAGCACACTGCAGGCCAAGGCTCCTGCAGGCCCCAATTCAGAGAGGGCTCCCCCTTAATAAATGGTCATTGCTTGGCCTAAGTCCAGACTTCGCTGGGAACAGGCAATTCCAAAGGGCGAGGACAGCAAGATGGCTGCAACTTTTAGGCATCGCTGAGATTGGAGCGAGGAGGGAGTCTGGGGCTGGGTGCTGAGGTATCTCACCCCTCCCTTGCTCACACGCTGACCAGGTCCAGCTTCACCGCTGCTGCCAGGCGCCTGCATTCTGCGCTAAGTGGCGAAATGCTGTAGGGCTCCCCTATTCGGGGGAATGCGGTAGTGATGTAGAAGGTATGAAAGATGTGGCCTGCAGAGAGCCCGCACTATCTCTGCCGCCGCTACTGCCGCCGCTGCTACTGCTGCTGGCAGAGCTGCAGGGAGTGAGCACCCCAGTTCGGGATACCCAGCTCCATTGCATCTCCCGCGTCCTGGCCCACACGGACCTGCCCACCTCCTTGGGGACAAAAGCGGACCTGCTGCCCTTTCCTGAAGCCCGAGGATGATTCGGGAGGGCTGAGCGGAGAGTGAGGTCCTCGGCGGCTGGAAGGTAAGGAGAAGGTGTTGCGCCTGCTGCCCCGGGGTGGGAGTCTCTGAGTGGGTGCGCCGGGCAGGCGAGGGGACCAGCGTCCCGCTGGCAGTGCCCGGACAGCGAGGAGGTCATCTGGAACGCTGCGCTCTCGCTCCCGTCGTCCGCCCACCCTGGGTAGGAGCCGCGCTCGGCAGCCGTGAGGGAGCCCCCTGGGTGGGAATCGGAGGCAGCGGAGGAAAAGTCTGCAGCTGAACCCTGGCTGCGGAGGGCTGCCCGAGGCACTTGGCGGAGCGCGACTTGCTGAGAAGCGGGCGGCAGCTGCAGTGTGCGCAAAGTTTTGGGCGGAGCGGAAGGCGCAGCGAGGGCCACGGCGCAGAGCCGCAAGTTGTGGCCAGAGCCGGAGGGCGCCCCTGGCGCCCCGAGTAGATCTCGGAGACGGGGACAAGTAGCTTTTTTTTTGCTCCCCAATACCAGCAAAAGGCTGGTGGACGCGCAGCCTTTAACCCTTCCGGCACGGGGAAACAAGTTCATCCTGGGCTGAGGCGACTGGACGCAGGTTCGCTGGGCAGCTCCGGGCTCCCAGCTCAGTCCGGTGGTCTTGGCGCATGTCCCCGCTCATTCCGGGTTTTCTGTTCTTTCCTGTTTACTTGTGTCCAGAAACCAGGCCAGCTTGGCTGGGGGTCTTCGCCATCCGCGTTCCCCCTCCCCCCGCCCCGCGGCCCCCCCAACTGGGCTCTTTGATGCTGCCTTGAAAAATGAGATGATTAATCAATTAGGTTAGTGGCCAATTAAGCATAACCTTGTAGAAAAATAATTATGCCCGCTCCCTGGGCTTTCGCTGTGATGGGGTGGGAATGCAGCCCAGGTGGAGGGGCTGTTCGGAAAAGATAGGGCTGATCAGGGAATTTCTGGAAATTTAAGATTAACAAGATTCTAATGTGTGGTGGTGGCGGAGGTTGTCTGAGTGCTGTAGGGGTGTGTGTGTGTGTGTGTGTGTGTGTGTGTGTGTGTGAAATTTTGCCAAGGAAGTTAACCCTTAGCAACACAGCCTGCGTGGACTTGGCAGGCAGCGTGTTTCCCACAGCTCAGGAAGGTGTGTCCCGGACTGCCAGCCCCACCCCCTCCTCTCTGAGGGGCTCTCTCTGTAAATCCCTCTCTGCTGTGGCATTGTGGTCCCTTTGGGAGGCTGAGTTGGTCCCAGGAACCCTGTGGTGGCCGAAGGAGGTTTCTGTGCTGTGCTTTTTGAGGACACATTTCTCCTCCTCGTGTTAAATAAAGCCAGTCTCAGGCTGCGAAGTTCTGCGGCTGAGCGGGGCTTCCTCTCCCGTCTTTGGGAATGACTGGAGGGTTTGGCACTGCAGTGTTCCAGTACAGCCATATTAAAAGATCCTCAGAGCTGGAGCCCTCCACCACCGCAGCTCGACTCACCAGACTCCCCTGCTCCAGCCTGCTTTAGGAGCATGCAGCAGATGTCTGAGTGTGCTGTGTGCGTTTTAACCCCTTTCTGTGTCTATTTTAAGCTTCTCTTACCTATTTATACCTCTATACCCTACATAGTAGATTTTTGTTCAGAAGGCAAAGACCTAGAGGTGTTCTCAGAGCAGAGGGATTTTTGCAACAGGTCCCAGGTCTGGGTTTTCTGCTAATTGGTCCCCCTGGCATTTGGCAACCTGAGACCCCAGTCTCTCCTTTAGTGACTGATCAGGTTGGACCAGGGCTCTTTGAGATCCCCTGCAGTGCTGACATTAGCTGGTTCTGAGTTTTATGGCTTGTCTTCCCTTTGGAGCTGAGCCTGAGGAGTAGCTGAGCAGGGCAGTGTGACAGCAGCACTGGCACCTCACTCCCTGTGGGAAGGGATGGGACTGGCTGGGCTGGGGCTTATTAGCATATAGGAATCACCCAGCCGTAAGGCTGCCTGGTGATGCTGGTGTCCACGGACCACAGGGAACCATGGGCTCCATCCTCCTTCCTCAAAATGAAGAGCCACCATTCAGCCTTTCTCTTTTCCAAGATGATTTTTTTTTCTTGAAGCTGGACTCAGTCAGTCATCTTACTGTGACCATATTTATCAGTCAAACTCTTATACTAGCAAAGACCTTGCTCCATATCTAAAATGGAAGCTTTTTAATATAGTGGGAAGGGTATGGGGGCGGGGGGGAGGAAAGGAAAGAGGGAAAGTAGAACAAGTGTGAAGGGGTAGCGGTAAGAGAAATATAGAAACACAGAAACAATTTAAGACTTCAAATATAGCCAGACTGAGAAGGAGGTCAGAGCGACAGAGAATAAGAGAAGAGGAAGAGGAGGAAGAAAGGAATAAAAAGAAAAAGAAGAGGAGGAGGAGGGAGAGGAGGAAGAGAAGGAGGAGGAGGGGGAGAAGGAAAAGAAGGGGGAGAAGGAGGAGGAGGGGGAGGAGGAGGAGGAGACACAGGTGTAGCGGGAAAACAGAGAAGGGAAGAGAAGCAACCACATGAACCAAGGTCTTACCTAACATATGCTTGAAGAGAATGTAAAGGAAAACCCAAATTGCCAAAGACTCATTTCAGATAGACTTGCTTTTAACTCAGCTTTCATGTAATGAGGCAATTACTTATGAAATGAACATTGTACCACACAAAGCCATTAACTCGGTTTCTCGTTTCTACCTTGAATGGGGACTCTAGTCATTGGGGTTGGAGTTCAGAAGGGATCTATCTGCTTAGGAGATGTGCTTTGCTTAGCCCCAGAGCATACTCCTGTTTGGGCCAAGTTGAGGCACTCCAATTAGACAGGCTGGGTGTTGGAACAACTTTGGAGGGGAGATTTTTGGTTTTTAGATCTGTCTTCCATAGAATGGGTGCCTTTTTAAAAAATGTATTTTTAGTTTATTTATCCTTGAAGGAAAAAAGAAACATGAGGGATGGCATAGTAAACACTCTTACCTGTCACCCAGAACTGAGTGATGGGAAGAGGATTCCAATCCATTTTCTTCTCTCAGCCTCCTTGTTCCCATTTCAGACCATCCTTAGAGCCTCCTGACTCATCTCCTGGCCTCCAGTGTGGGCTTGGCATCATCTTGCTAAAACACTGCTTTCATCATGTTACTCCCTAGATCAGAAAATGTAAATGTTTCCCTCTGCCTAAAGCATATCATTCAAATCTCTGACCATAGGCCTCAAGGCCTTTCATAGCTTGGCTTTCTACTTCTCTCCTAATGGGCTTCACACTCACAGACACACACACACACACATAGCATCATATACTCTTTCACACATCCTCTCACACATACACACACACACATACACACACGAACTCACACCCTCTCACACACACAGCATCACACACCCTTACACACACACTTACACAAACATAGACAAACTCACACTCTCTTACACAGCATCACATACTCTCTCTCACACACACACATAGATAAACTCACATCCTCTCTCACACACAGCGTCACACACCATAACACACACACCCTTAATAGGAGAAAAAGTCTGGCTGTTAGGGATGGTAGGGCTGCTTCCTAATTCTCCCCATCTGCATATCTAAAGCATTACACATATCCTCACAGACATACTAATACACACATACCCTCACACACACTCATATGCACACTACATTTACATCACCTGCATACCACATGCCTTTCATACCTTGGCAGGTGTAACATTTCTACTCTTTTACCTGACAAGCTACTCATCGTTCAGGATCCATCTCAAAAGCAATATCCACTCAGAGTTCCCTTTTCCTCAGTGAGCTTGTGTTTCCTTAACCCTCTGGGCACCCTCTCTTGAAGAACTGTTATAATTCTTCACCAGTTTCTCTCCTAATAGATAGTAAGTTATTCCCCTTCCAAGTGGGGATAACTTATATACCTCTTCAAGCTCAGGGCATAACAGTGCTTGGCACAGGTGCACAACTGATATTGAATACATTCATTTTAAGAGTTTCTAAGGATTAACATTCATGACGTCTTGTTCACTTATTATTTTCTCTTACTCTTATTTTTCTTTCTTTTGGTTGAAAAATAATACAGGCTTTAAAATCTTGAAATAGTACAGGAGTATGCAAAAAGTGACAATCTGCCCTAGCTGGTTTGGCTCAGTAGATAGAGTGTCAGTCTGCGGATTGAAGAGTCCCGGGTTCGATTCCAATCAAGGGCAAATGCCGGGGTTGTGGGCTCCATAATCAGTAGGAGGCATGCAGGAGGCAGCTGATCAATCATTCTCTCTCATCATTGATGTTTCAATCTTTCTCTCCCTCTTTCTTCCTCTCTGAAATCAATAAAAATATATTTAAAAAAATGATAATCCTTTCCCTCACCACCCCTAAATATCCTTGCACATGTTATTAAATACTTGCATTGCTTCTTGACCTTTGTTTTGTATCTTATTTTCCTAACTAGTTCATATGCAGGGGTTATACAATGTGTATCTATGTTTGTCCCAATAATGCCTAATATAGTGTTGTACATGTAATATGTGCCTAGCAAATATGAAATACTGGTTGGGTTCATTTTTAAAATTACGTTAAATAAATGGCTTATACTAATCTTCACTATAGCTCCATGTGGTTGGTGCTATAATCCTTATTTTACAGATAAAGAAAATAAGGCTTCAAGAGATTATATCAAGTGGCCAGGTCAGAAAGGGAAGGAGTAGGGGGTCTGGATTCAAACCCAGATCTCCTTTATTTTATTGCCTCTGCTCTTTTGCTCTATTCAATAAGTGGTGTGTGGGTACTTAGAGGAAAGGCATCTAATTCAACTTTATGTGCCTAATACTTGCTCAGAGCTTCACAATTGTCCTTCTAACGAGATGTCATTATCCTTTTCCAGATGAGAAAGGGAAGCACATGTAAGAAACTAATATGAGTTTTTAAAGAACACTGTCATTTTTAAAAACACTGCTTTGAGTCATCTATTATTTGGTGACTGCCCTTTCATTTATTTCTTTAGACATATGTACTGGCATATGTAAACTGCCATAATTTTACATCTAGGCCAAGCCCCTAGAGCTGGGAAGAAATGGAAGGCATTGATTCCAGGCCTTTGGGCCCAAGGCTCACTCCCTCTTCTTAGATGTGAGAGTTGATCTCAAAAGGAGGTAGTGACTTATTGGGACAGAAGTATGGCTGATAGGGCTCCTTCCCAATTCTGCTCACCTGCATACTTGAAGTCTTCTTTGAATGAGAACCTTGGACAGAGTTATTTTCTTGAAACTAGTGAACAACTATGGACATAACAAAATCGAATGGGTTGGTTTGAGACTTCAGTGTTGGGCTATTTTGTCAGTGAGGCAGTGGGTGCTGGAGGTCTTGAGAGCTTGGCTATCACATCTGCTGTCTGAGTGGGACACAGCTCTTGTTATTGAGTGGTGTATGTCAGGCACTAGGTTGGGCATACAACCTGTATTCTCTCATTTAATTCTCTTAATAAGCCTAAGAATAGTATTAAGATCCTGACCTAGAACAGTGCCTGGCACAATAAATATCAATAAAATATTTGCTGAGATTCTATGAATAGAGAAAGAAACTATGGAGCACAGATATTAACATCCTATCTTACTCGCTACTGCATTTCAGAACTTGGATCTGAACTAAACTCTTTCTGACTTAGAGACTGTACTCTTTTTCTTCTGGATTGGAAATCCTGACCAGTTAACATAATAGAACTTGAACTTGCAGATACTTTTGCCCAACTGCTTTATTTAAGAGGGAAAAGTCACTTGGCCAGTGTGGCTCAGTTTATTGGGTGTTGTCCCATGCACCAGGAAGTCACAGTTCAATTCCTAGTTAGAGTACATGCCCAGGTTGTAGGCTCAATCCCCAGTAGAGGATGTGCAGAGGCAGCCGATTGATGTTTCTCTTTCATCGATGTCTCTATCTCTCTCTCCCTTCCTCTCTCTGAAATCAATAAAACCATTAAAAAGAGAGAGGGAAGAATTATACTATGGATAAAGTGCTTCTATAAACACTTTGGATATATTGACTTACTTAATTTTTCTGTTCTCCAAGTAAGGAATAAGAGGTTCAGATAAGGAGTAAATAGGAGATTTGAGCACATTTTTGCTATTCAAGTATATAAGATTCTGGACCAGCAGTAGAATTGTTGTCATCATCATCATCATAATCATCATCATCATCACCACCACCACCATTGTCATCATCATTGTCCCTGCTGATGTTTTCATAGCAATTATCTTTTTGAAGTACCTATCTTGTGCTTATGCACGCTTTCCATATATCATCCCATTAATTCTTGAAACAACTCCATATTTCCATAGAAGGAAACTGAGGCTTAATGCGGTTAAGTCAGTGCTCAGAGTCACGTGGCCAGTAAATGCAGGACTGAGGTGGGAGCCCATGTGTCTGGTATCAACATCTGTTCTCATTTTCTTTCTTCAGACTCTTTTTTTCACTGATCCTTGTTGCTGCTCTTAAGATCCAGCAAAGCATGAAATGATGAAATTTTTCTTGGTTTGTTTTTTATTGTTAACCCAATGCTCAGAAAGATTATTGCTTAAAAAGAAATAGGCTTTGCATTTCAGAGACCAGAGTTTTTCTCCTATTCTACTCTCAGGTGTATAAAGGGTCACCTGATTGTTCTGTCTGTCTCTTTCAATTTCCTAGAAATAGAATAATAATATTACCTGCCGTGCTTCCTAATATGGTGATAGAAATAGGAATGTTGGGACTCCTGTGATTTAACCTCCACTTACAAAACAAGAGGCACCTTGTAAATGAGAGAAGGTCATGTTTCTCAGGTTGAAATCAACTACTTTGAGCTGCTGTGTGGCACTGGTTGGTTTAGGCAGGAAGTGAGCATTACTTGGTGATATCCAGGCTCTTTCTTGGTTGGTGAAAATGCAAGAATACTATGCTGAAACTGGTTTGGCTCAGTGGATAGAGCGTCAGACTGCGGACTGAAAGGTCCCAGGTTCAATTCTAGTAGAGGGCATGTTCCTTGGTTGTGGGCACATCCCCAGTAGGGGGCGTGCAGGAGGCGGCTGATCGATGTCTCTCTCTCATCGATCTTTCTGACTTTCTATCCCTCTACCTTCCTCTCTGTAAAAAATCAATAAACTATATTAAAAAAAAAGAAAGTGCAAAAATACTATATCATTAATACTGGTTCACTTATGATTTATAAAAGTCATATTGTGGAGGACAGCAATCCCAGTGACATTAAATAACCATAAATTTATCATGAAAAGTACATGAAGTTCCTATCTCAAAGAGGGAAGAATTAACCATGAATGAATACCCAATAAATAATTCATTTGTACTCAAATATTTTTAATAAATAAAACCAATTATTTTTTTCTGAAATGAGCTCTGAACCTTAGGTTTTGAGACTTCTTATTCAATTAACATGCAGAATGTAACTTCTTGTTTCCAAATGACCATTTTTTTTTTTGAAACTTGAGCTTAGATCTTTAGTGACATTTTACTCTAAGCAAATATTTACAGCTGAGTTGGAAACTGACAAGAAGAAAGATTTGAAATGAAAATGTTACCAAATCAAGTTTACATCTGAATGGAACACATGGTGTCACCATGGGCAGAGTCCTAAGAACTCAAAATATTTGTCTACTTGTAGACCGTGGAGAAACCAAAGTGTTTTCATTTGTTAATGTTAACTAAAAATCGCATTTTTGTCTATGCATCTGGTGGCCTGTTCTACTTATCTGTTTTGTTTTACATGGTCACGGGGCTCCAGCCATTGTTTCTTCCTTATCTTCTGTTCCAGATAAGGTGGACTCACCCAGGGTTACTCCCCATGCTTATTGTCGTCTACCTGCACACTTTTACTTGAGCTGTTCTTCCTGCCTGGAACAATCTCCCTTTTCAAATCTCCTCCCAATCCAGTAGTCTCTTAAAGCTGAGGTCTGAAGCCTTCTTAGTTAACTCCACTTAATATTGACCAGCACTGACAGTGTTTTTAGAAATGACAGTGTTTATTAAAAATCACTTTATTATTAAAATTTCAAATCATATAAATAATAGAAGTCAATCATAAAAAGATGCAAAAGTATAGAAAAATATAAGGATCCCTGGCCACTGTGGCTCGGTTGGGCATCATTTTGTGCACCAACTGGTTGCTGAGTTGATTCTTGGATTGCAGGCTCATAATCCCCAGCAGGGGCATGCAGGAGACAGCTGATCAATGTTTCTATCTCCACCTCTCCCTTCTTCTCTCTAAAAATAAAAGTATTTAGAAAAATATAAGGAGTTACTAAAAATCACTTAAAATTCCAGTTCTTTGTTATCTATTATTTGGTGACAATTCTTTCCTTTATCTCCTTAGACATATATACTAGCACTAGGGGCCCAGTGCATGAAATTCGTGCAGTGGGGGTAGGGGTCCCTCAGCCCAGCCTATCCCCTCTCACATACTGGGAGCCCTCAAGGGAAGTTCTACTGAGGCTATCGGGCTGATCAGGGGAAGGCACCAGCCCCATAAACCCACTGCTGCAGCCACTGCCAGTCACCACAGCCACCAGGGTGTTTTCATTAACACCGACTCCAGTCCCTTCACCATGAAAAAATGACAACTTTCTTTTTAAAAAATATATTTTATTGATTTTTTACAGAGAGGAAGGGAGAGGGATAGAGAGCTAGAAACATTGATGAGAGAGAAACTTTGACCAACTGCCTCCTGCACCCCTCCCCACTGGGGTTGTACCCACAACCAAGGTACATGCCCTTGACTGGAATTGAACCTGAAACCCCTCAGTCCGCATGCCAACGCTCCATCCACTGAGCCAAACCAGTCAGGGCAAAAAAATGACAACTTTTTTTAGGCATTTTAAAGATGTGTCTTTCATAGGATATGACCTCTCTTTCTTCCTTCCTTCCTTCCTTCCTTCCTTCCTTCCTTCCTTCCTTCCTTCCTTCCTTCCTTCCTGTCTTTCTTTCTTTCTTTCTTTCTTTCTTTCTTTCTTTCTTTCTTTCTTTCTTTCTTTCTTTCTTTCTTTCTTTCTT
>JAAGEH010000030.1:24323000-24452153 GCA_011751065.1 Lasiurus cinereus | reverse complement strand
CTTTCTTTTCTTTCTTCACCTGAGGATATGTTTCCATTGATTTTTACAGAATGTGGAAGAGAAAGGGAAAGACAGAGAGAAACATCAAAGTGAGAGGAACACTTTGATTGGTTGCCTCCTGCATGAGCCCTGACCTGGGCCACAGATAGGAAGGAGTCTGCCCTTGATCAGAATTGAAACTGGACCCTGAGGTCGGCAAGCCTAGGCATTATACACTGAGCCATACTGGCTAGGGCAGGATATGACATTGCTTAGCCCTCCAGCAGCAGACCTTTGCTTTTTCTTCCAGGAGTGTGGTGGAAAAGCCCTAGATCACCTTTTTGGATTCTTATACCCAAGTTACTAAGAATATTATCAGTGACAAACAGGGAGCTTAGCCAATGAGTGGTCAGAAAAGGTATTTCCTCCAATTGCCGATCACCTGGCTCCACCCCTTCCCAGGAGGCCCCTGGCTCAGGCCCTTCCTAGGTTGCTCAGGACCCATGGGGGCCTACTTCAAAGTGACCTGGGTGCTGAGAAAGTTCCCAGAACCCAGGCTGCTAGGTGACTACGTATACAAATTAACCTCCATCTTTGTTGGGTTAATTTGCATGCTCACTCTAATTGGCTGTGGGCATAGCAGAGGTATGGTCAGTTTACATGTTTGTCTATTATTATGTATGATGATATGTAAATTGACATAATTTTACATTGCTGCCTTATTATGCAAGCTGTTTAATTTTTTTATCCTGGACATCTACTTTTTAAAAACATTTTTTGTTTGTTTATTTACTCTCCCTTGCCATACAAACTAGTCTCACAACCTAGCTATCTTCCATCTTTTTCTAAGCTTCTATAACATTTATACTTATATGTACATACATATTTACATACATAGGGATTTTTTTCATTGATTTAAAAAATGAGATTAAATATTCATCCATTGGCATATTTCTCACTTTAAATATTATAAAAAATGATCACCTTCTAGTCGATATAGATATGTTACTTTGTTCAATAGCTGTATAAATTTCAACACTATGAATATGCCATAGATTTTTAACCATTCTTTACTGATGGGGATTTACTTCTATTCCATTTACTAATTTTTATAATCAATATTGAAATAAGCATCCTTATCTTAGCACATTTATTATTACCCAGTTGATGCTTTAATTTATATGAGTAGATTTCCAAAACTAGTATTTCTGAGTCAAAAAATGTGTGTACTTTTTTAAGTTTAGTGGATGGTGCCATATATTTTTCAAATGAGAATGTAATCACATTTCCATCAACATGCGGAAGTAACCTTTCCCATAGCTTTGCCAACAGCACATATTATCATTCTTTTTCACTTTTGCTAATCTGATAGGCAATGAGTGATATCTCATTGCTATTTACTTCATATTTTCTTGATGTCTACCAAAGAGGAGCATCATTTCACATTTATTGGGAACCAGAATTTGTTTCTCAGGGGATGGTTAATTCAACATCTTTGCCCATTTCTCTTTTTGATGGTTTGTCTTTTGAGTAAATCTGTAAAATTTCTTTTTATATTATAGGTAATAGTCTTTTTCCTTTTGCATGATTTTCTTTCCTCTAGAGGTTTGATCTAATAGTATAATGATCTCTTTATTTGTCTACATGCAAACTAGATAGCAATAAGGTGTCTGATTTATCTCTAAGACATCACATCTAGGGCAAGGCCTGAAAAAGTATAGATTCAGAACAAATGGCTGCAATACTAACTACATGCGTGATATCTAAATGTATTTCATTCAACATTGAGTTGTATGATAATATATATATATACATACATATATATATACACACATGTATGTGTGTGTGTATGTGTGTTTGTGTATGTATGGATATAGATATAGATATAGATATAGATACGCATATACTAGAGGCTCGGTGCATGAAATTTGTGCATGGGGGCAGGGAGGTGTCCTTCAGCCCAGCCTGCTTCCTCTCCAATCTGGGACCCCTTGAGAGATGTCCGACTGCCCGTTTAAGCCTGACCCGATCGAGCCTAAATGGGCAGTTGGACATCCCTCTCACAATCCGAGACTGCTGACTCCCAACTGCTCACCTGCCTCCCTTCCTGATTGCCCCTAACCACTTATGCCTGCCAGCCTGATCACCCCCTAACCACTCCCTTGCCAGCCTGATTGATGCCTAAGAGTCTGTTTGCCCCTAACTGCCCTCCCCTGTAGGCTTGATCACCCACAACTGCCCTCCCCTGCTGGCCTGGTCCCTCCCAACTGCCCTCCCCTGCTGGCCATCTTGTGGTGGCCATCTTATGTCCACAGGGGGGGCAGGATCTTTTGACCACTTGGGGGCAGTCATCTTGTGTGTTGGAGTGATGGTCAATCTGCATATTACTTTTTATTAGATAGGCTAGAGGCCTGGTCATGGGTGGGGGCAGCTGGTTTGCCCTGAAGGGTGTCCTGGATCAGGGTGGGGGTTCCCTTAGGGTATGGGGTGGCCTGGTGAGGGGCCTGTGGTAGTTTTCAGGCTGGCCACATCCCCTAGCAACCCAAGTGGAGGCCCTGGTATCTGGGATTTATTTATCTTCTATAATTGAAACTTTATAGCCTGGAGCAGAGCCAAGCCTTGTGCTGGCACAGCCATTGAAACTTTGTTCCCATAAGTGGAGGCCTGGGCCAGCCAGGTTTTGCAGAAAGCTTGGCTTCCCCCATCACCAGGGGCAACCCAAGCCTCCCTCTTGCTCTCTCTGTGGCCATAGTCATCTTGGTTGGGTTAATTTGCATACTCACTCATAGGTGTAGTGGAGGTATGGCCAATTTGCATATTACTCTTTTATTAGATAGGCTATATATGTATATATATATATGGTGTCATAGACTGAAATGTTTCAAATAAGTACAGCTTAAAAATGAGAAATGATTTGGAAATATTTATAACTGAATTATGTACTTCCATGCTTTTGCAAATAGAGACATCAATTATTATGTCAGGCTATATGCCTGATATTCTTAAAGACTATTTAGAGATGCAGGACTGCTTGCCCCTATACATCAGTGGCCCAGACCTATGCATATGTGGGATCTTTAAATTCTCATATGTTTTTTATACCTTTGCAGCCCCTCTCCTCACCCAGATTGTGCTATCATGTCATGGGATTGACAGTTTATCTGTCTCTAAAAGCAGTCCTCTTCCCTTTCTATTCACCTACTCATTGGATGTGGGCTAATATATCTGGAATCACACTCATTGGAACTGTGGATGTGATAAGGCTCAATAAGCACCAACCAAGTCTTGGCCTGGATGCCATTCCTATGAATAAAGTGCATCAGCTTCCAGTGAAAATATAACTTTGGCTGTTTGGGATATTTTTTGTTTGTTTCTTGCTTTTTTTTTTTAACAACTGTTTTCTGGAAAATGGAGGTTGCTGGATAAGTGAAGTGGTGGCATGCCATCTCAATTACTTAGGTTATAGGTCCACCTGCATTAGCCAAGAACCCAAACAAAGTGGCTTAAAGTTGTCTTCAAGATGGTAGCAATACATGTCTCAGTCTTATAAAAGTCTGAGCACATAGGGCTCTGAGCTGTGAAGTCATTCCAGCTCCTCTGGCTTGCTGCTCCACCATCCCTAGGACTTAGCTCATCATGATCCACAACTGCCTCATCCTCATTCAGATCAGATGGCTGGAAGGGAGAAAAGGGGTCAGAAGAGGATTTCCCCTTGTCATTTAAAGATATGGCCAGAAGATGGACCCATAATTTCTTTTTACATCCTCATGGGCCAGAGCTGAGTCAACTGGCCACTTCTAACAGAAGGGTGATGAAGGAGTATTGTCTTTCTTGTAGGTGCTGATGGGCCAGAATTGCTGTGCTATATTAGAAAATGAGGAAGATACATGTAGTATACACACTAGCAGTCTGCCACACCTCCTCTCATCATTCCTGGGGTCCCCTCAGCTTTCTTATAAGGTTGCCAGCTTGGAGTGTAGTCACCTGCTTCTTTAGCTCTCCACCGCCCACTGTTATGTGCACTGCAAAATAGTTATTCAACACAGACATTTTCATTTTTCTATCTTCCTCTTCTTGTTTGAGTGATGGGAAAATTCAGGGAGGATAATTGAGATTGTCAATAGCAGAAGGCTGAGTGGCTGGACTTTGGGCTTCCTGGATGAGTTTCCTTTAACTTAGCTCAAGTCCTGCCTAGTTCTTTATAGCTCCACTCAAGGTCATTTACTCCTATTTCTTAATCACTCCTCATTTTCAGCTTCAAGAGATTTAGGTGTGGGGACCACATATGTTGGAAGCAGGTGTGTTGGTAACTCTGTGAGCCTGAAGGGGGGGATCAACCTCCTGCAAGTGAAACAAATGATTTCAGGGTTTGAGATTATGACCACTTTTGCAAAAAAGAGTTTTCTGGTAATCAACTGATTGCAGCTCCTAGGTGAAGTTTCTGCATCCCACGGGCTCCCATTGACTTTATGATTATCACAAAATTCATCCCTTTCTTTGCTCCAGATCCACTCCAGAGTTGAGTTTGCTCCAGCTAAAAGGTGGATTCTAACTGGCCCCCCTGCTTCCAAAGCACGTATATGATTTTTTTTTATGTGAGGTGGGGATTTTGAGGGATCATACTTAATCATGACCTTTCTTCCTCCAAGTTAAAAACAGAATGAGGGATGAACACTGGAGTTAGGCAAAATGAAAACATGGGCATTATTTCTGCTAAGGCTTGATTAGAGAACTTAGGTTTTGTAGCTACATCAGAACTCCTTAACTTTCTAAGTTGGTCTGAGCTGGATATCTATAGTATCCCTGTCCCCTGCATGGGCGTAAGTGGCCTCACATGCTTATTTCATGGGTGAGCACTGAAAGAGGATCTCCTGAGGTCAGAATAAGACAAGGAAAGGAGCCATTCTATTGCATCAGCCAGGTTTTCAATCACAGATGATGGGATTTAAATAGAAATAGATTTATTAATGGGTGTTGAGTAGCCAAGCTTGTACTCCAGCAAGCCAAGCTTGGATGTCAAGACAGTTGCTCAAATACACCATGGACAGACAGACAGAACCTTTGTCTGAGTTGCCCCAGAAGAGCTACTCTTTATGCACATGGCAGACACCAACTTTCTTTGACTCGCTCCTCCCAAGCCTCATGAAAAGGTGTCTGCTTGGTGTCTGCAGAACACCCTGTGGTCACTTCTGGGTCACATAGAAGCATAAGGAACACAAAAATGGAATTGTAATAGCGCTGAGCTTATAGCATAACTGCAGTAGCCACACATACTTGCTCTCTCCTGATTTTATCCAAAGATAAATCAGTCCCCTTGTTTTGAGGAGAGGGATGGGGTGTTGCTGCCCTTCTTTGCCCTTCAAAAGAATAGAGTGGAATCAGGCAGTAAATAAACCTTACAACTTGCCCACAAACCCTCAGGGGCCACTATGACCTTCTGGGTAAAACTCAAACTCCTTAACCTGGCAGAAAAGCCCCTCCTCAGCTAGTGTTGTCTTTCTCAGCCTCATTCCTCTACAGTCATTTTTCCTTTCCCCATCTGGCTCTCTCCTCTGAGTGTGGTCCATGGTGAACTACTTGGGAAACCCTTGAACAAGCCCATGCCTCCACTCCCTCTGTGCCTACTACTCCCCATGTGAGTGAACTTCCCTTCATGCTGGCCTCCATTTGACAGAATTCTACAGACCTTCACAGATGGAGGCATCATTTCCTCTGGGAACTTTCTTCATCCTTTCCTGCACTGGGTTAGGTGTCCCTCTGGGATATGCCCCAGGCACCCAGCAATCCCTCTGTCACTACACTTAGCACCTAATATTATCATCTGTGGTTTATCTGCCTGCTCCCATTATTGTGAGCTTCCCAAGAACATGGGCTTTATTTATTATTATCTCTGTAACCCAATAGCCTGCACAATGCCTCTGACATAGTGGCTGTGCCAATGAATAAAGAAAGGCTTCCAAGTTGGAATCTGTCTTTGCCTCTAACTAGTTATATAGCATTAGGCAAGTTAAACACCATAGGGTTGTTGTATAAAAGCCAAATAAAATAATGAACATTCAGTGTTTGGCCTGGAACACATAGTAAACACTTAGAAAAAGTTAGCTCTTTCTTAGGTTATAAAATAATCATTATTGTGACAGCTGTTCAATACCTGTTAGTATCACTAGAACACGTTGTAGACCAAAGTATTAAGGGGTGATCTGTGACATTTCCTGCCTCCTGAGAACCCACCCTGAAAGGCTTTGAAACTGCCAGTGGATTGAAAAAAAGAGTGAAAATAGACAGAAATTGACAGAAGCTACCATCAGGCAAAACCGTTTACAGAGAGGTTCACTGACAGGGTGTAAGAATGCCTCTTGACATCAGGTTCTAGTAATAGCACTGTCACCGGGATTTTACTAACAATTCTACCTCCTTTACATACTTCTTTCTGTGCTCTAGAATTTTTCCCTAAAAAAAGAAAAAAATTGACACAGAAGTGACATTGAAGACAGTGTCAAAACTTCAGCAAAGGTCAAACCTTTTCCAAGGGGTTGCCCAGAAGCATGTGTCCCGCTGTGTTCTCTCTGTGAGATGTGATGTTGAGACAGTAGGAGCTTCAAGCTGATGTCGAAACCCAGCTTGGAATGTGGCAAATGTCTTCTTTGTGCCAGGCTCCCAGCACAGTGTTCACATAGAGTAGATGCATTTCCATTTATGTATGTGCAAAATGACTTCGCTCTCTCTCTCTTTACCCTGTGGGCCCACACTTAGTTCACTTCATTCAATTTAACAGACATTTTTGGAGCCCCTACTGCATGCAGAGAACTATACGGATCCTCTCCTTCTGTGCTTGATTCTCCCACCACATTCACATTATTGCTTTATTAGGAGTAAAGGTTTGGGTCAAAGAAGAAATACATTAGTCATAGGCATCAACTCTTTTTAAGGGCACAATATAAAATTTCTTTATTACTGGTTTCTGGAGAAATCTTCCTTGTTATTGAGGCCGGAAGGGAAGTAGCATTTGGGAAGAATATTGGCCTGGAGGGATGTGAAGACCAAGGACCACTTAGTCTTCCTTTGATGTATGATCTGCAGTGTGATGTTTTATGTCTATGGGTTCCAATGACAATTCAGGACCTTTACAGCCCTAATATATTATGATTCAAAAAATGTAAAAAGAACGTAACAGATTCTGGATTTGTTGTCCTGAGATGGCAAGTGCAGTGAATTTAGAATTAGAAGGCTTGGTTTGAATGGTGGCTTTGACGCTGGTTCCTGTGATGTTGGGCTGAACCTCTCTGTGTCCCTCAAGTGCTTCTCTATATAGTAGAGATGCTGCCTCTTGTCTTTCCTGCTGCATAAAGTTGAGACGTTTCAAAGAGATGATGCACTTAAAAGCAAGTGAAGACTGACAAGGGACTGCACACACACACGCATACGCTGTTATTACTGTTAATACTCATCTTAGTTTCAATATTTTTTCCAGCCAGCGTGTTTGTATTTTGCCTTCTGGATTGTTTCACAGAGGCATTGTCTTTCACTTTTGTTTGTTTTTTGTTTCTTTCTCCAAAGCAGTCAGAGGAAATCTCAGAGGAGGAGTGCTGTGTCCTCTGCTTTTTCTGAGGGACACCCTTCCTGGGCCCCATGCCTGCCTGTCTGATGTATAATGTTTTATTTGTTGGCCCGAAAGGAGGCCATTTGTTCCCTGCTAAATGAGCTGTTACTGTGCACCCCTGCCCCCTTGACACCTGGGGCTGTATTCATGGGGGAATCCAGCCGTGGATCTCAGGAGCCTTCTTGAAAAGTTTATTAGAAAGGAAAACACATTTCTCTGTAGGTTATGCCCTCCATTTCTGGCCCTGGCTCATTGGCTAGTGCGGGGCCGGTTACCTGGGGGTGGCAGCCTCGGCTTCTGCAGGCACCACTGCCAGGGTCCCGGGAGGGACATGGGCCCCCTCACAGCCCCTCTCTTCTGTCCCTGCCCCACAGATGGCTAATTAGCTCTAATTGGATCTCATTTGCTGTCTGTGGTTTGGGCAGCTTATCGGGGTACCTTTCCCTCATTTTGGCCATAGACCCTACCTCATATCATGGTCTGTAATGTAAAGACCTTTCTCTCAGACTTTTGGGTTCTGTCCCCCATGAATGGCCTGGCTCTGAGAGCCAAGAGAGCAACTTTTACTCCAACAGTGGTGGCTGGGACTGCCCCAGAAGGACCAAGCTGTCCAATCAGCCCTTTATTTGGCAGCTGGTTCATTTGGGGCTTAATTCACTGGGGATGCTGCTGCTGGTATGTCTGTGCCAGGTGTTGGTCTTCTAGGCCCTGAATCTCTTGTGACATCATATTGCCATAAGATGATTCCAAAGTGCAGGAGAGAGACCCAGAGAGGTTATTTTGTCATAACCATTTCCCCCACTCTCCATCTGTACATCACTCTCCCAACCTCACATACACACATTTGCCCAGTCAGTGTTGCTCAGTGACCTAGGAACCAGGAAGCCTTGGTTCAATTTCTGGTCAGGGTACATGCCCAGGTTGCAGGCTCCATCCCCAGTGTGGAGTGTGCAGGAGGCAACTCATCAATGATTCTCTCTCATCATTGATGTTTCTCTCTTTCCCTCTCCTTTCCTCTCCCATTTTTATATAGAAGCAAAATGAATTAATGATCCAACTGATAGGGGCAGAAATGGAATATTGGGGACCATCTATAATTATTGTTTTGTTCTGATTAAAGAGGGCACATTCTAACCTGGCTGAGAGTTGCATGGGGAACCTGGGAACTCACCTGGAAAAGTATCCCATTCTCCCCATCCTGGAGCTGCATATTATCATGAAAAGATTAATAACCTCATTGCAGAAACCAGAGCCTCCAGCCCTTTGCATATTGCCAGCCCTTTGAAGACCCCCAGCCTTTGCATACCTGCAGGCTTTTGCAAATCTCCAGTCTGCATTACCTATTAGTATAAACTGTTCATTTGGCATATCTTTTGCCTACTTCCCCATGTAATCCTTGTCTTTCTACCCAACATAAGTAGCTGGCTTATGGTGGGGGCAGAGCAGATTTTTGTGGATGACCTGCTGCTCTCCCATACTGCTGGCAATATGGAATAAACACTCATGTATAATTCAACCCTGTCTCTGCTGAATTGGCTCAAGTAGTGACAGGCAGCATGAACCCATTGATTGCCATTTACATAATCACAACCAGAGTTCAGGGCTCTTGGCATGAAAGAGCGTCTGTGTCTGCCTCCTGCACCTGGGGAAGCTCTGCCTCCTGTACCTGGGGAAGCTCTGCTTCCTCATATTTTTTCCTTCCTAACTCAGGTACTCAGAAAATCCTGTGAAATAAATTTATGAGGGCCTTTAACTATGTTTTCATGGTTAAGCACTTGAATGCTGGGTTCAAATCCTGATTCTACAACTTCATATCTGACCTTCAACAAATTACTAAACATCTCCAAACTTCAGTTTCCATTGCTATAACCAGGGGATGATAATTGGATTTACCTTGTCAGGTGCTCATAGGCATGAAATGAGATAAACACTTGGATCGGAATATCTCATTGAATGTTAGTGGGTATTTTGGTAGTTTGCTGCCTAACACTCCACCCATCACAGATGAGGATACTGAAGATCAGGGGAGGGGCATTGGCATGTCCAGTGTTAAATAGATAATTTTAAACAGAGGCCGAAATAGAAGCTAATATTCACTGTTTTTCTATTTCACTGTGATCCAGATATGGGAAGTGAGTGTATCCTGGAGTTTTCTTTCAACAAGATATATACCAGTCTTTCTCTTCTCTTTTCCCCAGGTCTTGATTCCACAGATCTAGGAATCACACAAATATGGGACTGGTTAAAGGTCACAGGCTCTGGAGTTAGCCATGCAGAGCTCAGGGTCTGGCCCCTGTATCTTACTCCTTGAATGTTGTCTCGTCCTCTGCCTCAAGCCTTCCCTGGCTCCCCATTGCCTCAAGATAAGGTGCAAGCCCTTTCCAGGGTTAGCCATCCATGCTCTGGCTTGGGAAGGCAAGTCCCTGTGTGCGCCATGCCCTGGTCCCCTTCTGAGCCTTTGTATATTCTGGGGCACAGTTGGTTGAATGAATGGTGCTGAGTTCCTGGAAGCTCTTCTAACTTTCAGAGCTGTGATACTAAGACTCTCAGGGAATAGCCAAGCAGGCCCAGGAGGAGGAAGGCACACCACTTCCACAGCTGCCTGTCCCCTGCCCTGGCCACCATTGCCCTCCTGAAAACTGAGTATACCTGCTGGCAGGCTTTTCTGCCCACAAGACTACTTTGCACTGAGTATGAAATCTTGTTTTTATAGGGCTCTCTCTCTGTAGGCATCTGAGCCCCCTGCATTTCCCCATTATGTCACCTATCACCAGGTATCGCATCTTCTTTTCTTGTCTGCGGGTGCCAGAAGGCATAGACCTTACCCATTTTGCTCCCCATTGTGGCTCCAGGCATAGGCAGTAGGGAACCAACACATATTTGCTAAAGGAATGAAAGAATGAATGGGTCCAGGGATGGTGCAGTGCAGAGAGGCAGACAAGCAGAGTTCCAGGATCATGTGTGGCCCCCCAGTCCTGGCACATTGACATCTCTCGCTCAGTTGATGGTAAACATCAGACCTAGCCTTTATTTTTCTCATTATGTTTAAAACACACTAGTTGCCCAATAGTATAATTTTCTAAGTGGTTTCATTTCAGCTCCGTTAATTGAAGAGAACCACGCTCCCTTTGAAGGCTCACTTTGTGTGTGGCTGTCACTGGTGAGAGCTGAGACTGCTTGTCAATCACTGACAATAGCTTGCCATTCTGGGATAATTTAAGTTTAGGTTTCTCTTTCACTCAGGCATTCATACTCTGGTACATGTTTTCATACTGAGCTGAGAACAATCTGGGGTGAGAGACTCATGTGTTTCAGGAGCTGAGATGGAGATTTCCTAAGAGATTTCAGATTCCTGTGGTCTGTAGCTCAGAGCAGCTTGTGGGGAGGATCCAAAGCTTGGGAGTTAGGCCTCCTGGACCCCAAGTTTGAATCCATTGCTTCTGCACTCACTTCACCAGCCAGATGGTCTGGATACAGTTTGCTCAGGTTCTGAAATTATTTCCTTACTAGTGGCACGGTGCATGAAATTCATGAAGAGGTTGTGTCCCTCAGCACTGCCTGTACCCTCTCCAATCTTGGACCCCTCAGGGGATGTCTGACTGCCAGTTTAGGCTTGATACCATAAACTGGCAGTAGGACATTCCTCTCACAATCCAGGACCACTGGCTCCTAACCACTCACCTACCTGCCTGCCTAACCCCTCTGCCTGCCAGCCTGCTCACCCTCAACTGTCCCTCCACTTGAATTCTTGCCCCCAACTGCCTCCCACTATCTTGCTTGCCCCCAACTGCCCTCCCCCCCCCCCGGCCGGGTGCCCCCCCCCCCCCCCCCCCCCCCCCTTCCCCCCCCTACCCCCCCCCCCCGCCAGCCTGCTTGCCCCCAACTTCCACCCACTGCTGGCCTGCTCACCCCCAACTACCCTCCCCTCTTGGCCTAATTGCCTCTAGCCACCTCTGCCTCAGCCCCGCCACCATGGTTTTGTCTGAAAGGATGTCTGGAAGGTCTCCTGGTCTAATTAGCATATTGCCCTTTTATTAGTATAGATATTATTAAATGAGATGAGGCTACACTGTATCAGAGATTATCATGAGAATTAGTGAGAGAATGAAAAGGCCCAGATAAGAGTAGACATAGGACATAACAGATCTTACCAGCCCCTCACATTGCATGCAAGGTCCTCAGTTATCTCAGCGCAGACAGGGCTCCAAATCCGAGTCCTGATCCTTCATTCACCAGCTGGAAGCCTTTGAATACATCATGTGCATCCAGCATTCCATTACTTTTCATTGGGGAGAATGGTACCTACCCATGAAATTTTTATGGAATTATTAAGAATATGTGAACAGTATCAGCATAGTCAATCCCCAGTAAATATTAGTTTCTCTCTCCTTCTTCTCTCTCCATATCAATATATGTACTTGATATTGGGAGGTTGCAGATAAAAAAAGAGAGGCAATTAATAAAATGCTTCCTACATTCTGCTTCACATTAAAGAGGGAAGCATATAAGCATTTGCACAGTTACATCTCCCTGAAATCTATTCATTTACTGACATATATTTATTGAGCATCTACTAAGTACTACATACAGTTGTAGACACTTGGGGTATAGCAATAAAGCACAATAAGTCTGCTCAATAGTGCTTACTTCCTAGTGAGAGATGGGTAATAAATAGATAACTTCATAAATAGTTAATACATATGAAGAGAAAAAAGGAGGAAACAAAGACAAAGTTTGCTATTTATGTAACAGTCTGCATGGTCAAGGACAGCCCCTCCTAGAAGGTAGAATCGGAGCACAGTCTTTGTTCTTACTGTTATCTCCTCCTGTAGTGCCACCCCCTCATTAGTCACTCTTCATCTATCAGCATCCTCTTGTTTATCAAAACTTGGCTCAAAAATCACCTACTCCGAGCCCTGCTTCTGTGCACTCACTGAGTCAGTGTCAGTCTCTCTTGCCTCTGTACTTCCACAATACCTTATAGTCCACTAGTCAGTACTTTCTATTGTTAACATGTTTCTCCTCCACTGGACTTGAGCTCTTTGGGATCATGAGTTCTTCCTTTCAGCTATAGTGCCAGGCACAGTGCTGGGCACAGAGTGAACTTATTAATGGTGCATTAATGATGATGGAGGCAGTGGGTCGACTATTTTTTAGGATACTCATCATGCAGCACAAAATCAAACCTGCTTCAAACCCTGTGGTTTGAAGTCCTCCTCCTCAATAATATAATCATTTTACAATGCAAATGGAGGACCCCTCGCCCATGGCACCACCTCCATCTAGCCTTCTTCTCCTCACATCTCAGTTGCCAACTCTACCAGCTTGTTTCTCACCCACTTAGCCTGTCCAGCCCCACTCTGGTCCTTCATTGCCTTCTCTTCTGTGTGGGGAGAGGAATGAATTATCCTAAGACTTGAGTTCAGTGTCTGGTTCTGCCAGTTGCCATGTTAGTGGGCAAATCATTTTTCTTTGCTGAGCTTCAAATTCATTATCTTTGAAATCACCGTCCTCTGCCCTGCCAATGATATATACATGTTTGGGAAATGACATTATAAATTAGAATATTCTAAGTCAATATATGAGGGAGATATAGCTGAAAGAGTTTTGAGTTTCATTTCTAGTTCCTAAAACTTACTGTCTGGGTGACCTCTAGCAATTTACTCTCTCATTCTGGACTCAGTTACCTCCTTTGTGCACGGAGAGGATGACAAGAGCAGCTAACACTGAATCTTTCCATGTGCCAGGCAGTTTTCTAAATGCTTTACATTTAATCATCCCCATTGCTCTAGCTGAGGACATACAGGCACAGAGAGACTGAGTTGCTTGCTTAAAGTCATACAGTTAATAAGAGAGAGAGGCAGGATTCATACTCAGTCTGTCTGGCTCTGGAACCTACAGTCTTAACCACCACATCATACTGCTAACAATCTTGCAGAACTGCTGTAAAATGTAGAGAGCCTAAACAGAAAATATTTATGATATTGTAGATGTCCAATCAATATTAGTATTATGATGTGGCACCTCCTTGGAGCTTAGCACAACCTGAGTTTAACAAACACTTATTTTTGTGGCTGCATTTGACCATGTGCCTGCTTTTAATTAAGCCATGATTATCAGGACTAGGCATTTATCTGGAGCTGCTTTCTTCCTTTAAACTGGGCTTGTCATTAGTAGCATACCAGGACTTTGTAGGAATGCTTCTAAGAGGGCGTCACTTGGTTCTTGGTGTTGGTTCTTTGTTAGTGGTCAAGCCATTGAGGGGCAGGTGTTAAATAAGGAATTGGCTTTGTTGCAGAGGTGGGTCCTTTCTGAGCACAAGGAAGGTGGGGTCAAGTCTGCAATTTTCTCTGGCTCTAGGAACAAATACTCTGCCTGCCCCTCTAAGCCAGCAAGTCTCGGGAGACGTGGGGATTGGTGGTGACCTCCAGCCGGCTGGTGATTACACACAGAGCTGAGAACGATTTTTAAAGTCCCTCGCCATTTTGCTCTCTCTTTAAAAATTAAATGCTCAACACTGAGATGTTTTATTCCCAGACGAGCTAGCCTTTAAAAGGATAGCTTGGAAGTGAGAATTCCTGACCTCGATGTTTCCAAGGGTGAGAAAGGCCAAAGGAAGGTAGAGTGGCTCATTCTTCTTGTCAACTTAATGAAAAAGAAATGAAGGCATCTGTCTTGAAGACTGAATCCCACATCAAGGGAGCCCTGGGTAGATCCCGAGGCAATGCTGTGGCAGGGATACAAGACTCAGATTAAGGCATCTGCATGGCACAATGGAATGAACACTGGAATGCAATGATAAATACCCTGCTTCCCATCTCAAATCTGCCCCTAACTGTGTGGTTGTGGTTAAGTCATGTCTCTTTCAAGGTATTGTATTCCCTGTTTAGTATAAAACAATAGCAGAGTGATGACATGCAAATGGAGTGAGTCCTAGTTGTACCACTTACTGCCTGGATAATTTGGATAAATTACTTATCTCTCTGAGCCTCAGTTTTCACATTTGAAAAATAAGGTTTTGGAGGCCATGCCTTTGTTTATCCTGTGGTTAGAATGTCCCTTTGAAATTCAGCCTTACCTTCCCTCCACATGGAAAGCCTATCTGGATGCCCAAGTGGATTGAGTGCACCCCCCAATCCCTGTCCCATCACTCCCAAGACCTTCCTATCTCTGCACTTAGCACTCTCTATGGGGATCTTGGAGGCCTGGGTCTGGCTCCTCTACAGCTACCCAGAGCCCACACAGGGCATGATTCCCAGATGCATTTGCTAAATGCTGATGGAATGAATGAATTTCTTTCTAGCTCCGAAATTCGGTGCTTCTAAGTTTATTTGCCTTTATAGGTACCTAATTTCCAAAACCAGACATAAAATATGCTCTTTCCTTCCTTTCACAAAGGTAATAATTATAATCTTTTACATTGATATAGAAATTCACACTTGACAAAACGTTTTTCACATTTATTACCCAGTACTCCACTACCCAATGGCTTATCAACACTCAAGTTCAAAATAATTCAAGGCCACTGTTGGATCTCATCCAAATAGGTCTAGTTTTTGAACTACTACAACCATCTCCAGGAAATGCATCCTTTAACCAACCATATGCATAGGATTACCTTTTCATGGAGCTTTAAGGTATCAGACTCCCAAGTAATGGACCAAGTTGGGTTGCAGGTCATCCTGACATTTGGAGTCCACTTTTTTTGTCTGGTGTTTGAACATCAGTGTCTTTGTCAGGTGTGTGACCTCCAAATCTCCAAATTCACAGGCTCTCAGAGGAGCCTGCTGCTGACAGAATTGTCAGCAGGGCCGAAAAAAGAATGCAAGATTGTCCGACAGAAATAAATCTCGGAGAGTGTTTTGCCAAGCCATCCAAGCATTCATACATTTGCTTCTGCATGCAGAATACTGAGAGGGAGGAAGAGGAGGGGGAGAAAAGGGCAGAGGGAGAGCTAAGACAGGCTTACACTGTGGGCAAATCGAAGCTGTCCCCTCCCCCCACATCCAGCTTTTCCCTCCCTTCTAGAAGGCCCCACTTGGGATGCGTAGAGTATCTTCTTGGTTTGTTTTCTCGGTGACTTTTCCCCTTGTTGTTTTTACACCTAATAGTTTGCATGCTAAAGGAGAACAAAGGGATCTCCATGTGCTGTGAGTATGGAGCTTATAGACAATGCTGGACACAAATTTTAACCCTGCTAAGTTGGTATTGCTCAATCATGTGCCACTTACCATGACTCCCCATTTCTACCGAGTCTGTTCTGAATATGCTATTCCCCTGCCAGGACTACCCTACCCATTCCATTTTCCTCTGGTCCTCAAGGCCAACCTGAAGTCTTTGTTCCCTCTCCAGAGCCTTCTGACTAAGACAGCCTGTGGCAACCATTTCTCCACTTCATTTTGTATAGCTTTGCAGTTAAAACTCTAGAAACAGTCATCTGGCTCTGTTATCTCCAGTTTCCTTCTTTGCATTTCTCTCCTGCTCTAATGAAGGAACTCTGGCTCATACTGGAGATTCCAGGGTTCACATCACAGCCTCAACGAGGCAGACAGTGGGTAGGAAGAGCCCAAGATTTGAGTTCCTACACACCTACCTTGAGCACCCAGCCTCTGTGCCTTCCTTCTTATTTTTATGGCTTTGAGATGATCCTCTCTAAGCCTTCTTTCTATCATCTTGGAAATGGAATAATACATCTACCTTTAACAGGCAGATAAACTAGTGCCAGCCTATGTGAGAGCACTTTTTGAACTGAAAAGCATGCTGCAAAGGAAAGATATTTTATATCTATTGTTATTACTCTTATTATCATCAGACAAGCAATATTACTATAGCATCTCTCATGCCACTGATCTGGGTCTAACAGAGACTCCAACATTTTGGGAACAAAATAATTGTGGTCAATGGGAATGCCATGAATACTGAGATGGCCGGAGCTCTGGTGTCAATCACAAGCCAGGGCCACCTGGAGGGGTTCAGGCCAAAGCCAGAGATGAGCAGTTAGAAAGCCTGCCAGCTGGCCTCTGCCTGATGTGTGAATTTAACCATCCCCTTTCATCTCTCTGAGCCCAGTATTTTTATCCACTAAATGGGGATTAGCATTCATGTCCTCCCACTTTCTGAACTTCCTGTGAGGGTCAAATGAGATGACTGATATTAAATTGCTGGGGATACTGTGGTGTGCATGCTGTGATATTTCTCAGTTTCCCTACTACAAGGTTTGGAAGGAGTGTTGACAGAACTGGAGATAACTGCAGAATAATTCTGGGAGACAGCATTTGACTCAAGTCCCTTCTCAGCTTTAGGCAAGTCACTTTACTCCTCAGAACCTCACGCTTCTTTTTGTCAGGTGGGGATAAAATTGGGAGGATCAAATACAAAACATCAAATGGAAAGGGGCTAACAAATGCTCTCAACACAGTGTAAGTGCTGTGGTTCACAAAGTGGACTCTGGGCCCCATTTGTTAATGCTTATGACAATTTTTGTGGCTTCACATTCAGCAGGTGCTCAATAGCCGGTAAACCTATATAATAAAAGGCTAGTAAGCAAATCGACTGTACAGTGGAACAAACAGTTGCTATGATGCACACTGACCATCAGGAGGCAGACATTCAGCCAGAAGTTGGGCTCACTGCTGGCAAGCACAACAGTGGTGATAGGAGCTCTCCTGTTTCTGCGGCAGCAATAAGGACCCTTTAGGGGTGCAGGCTGGGCTGAGGGAAACCCTCCACCCCACCTCCCAGTGCACGAATGTCATGCACCGGGCTTCTAAAAGATAAATAAAGCACTATTGCTGTTCATCTTATTAATAAGTTTTATTAATTTCACCCCTTTGTAAAAAAAGTTCAATTCCATTAGAGGTTGCCTTTAAGCTTTACCAAGTTAAGCTGTTGCTGGTACTACTACTACTGCTATTGCTACTAAATTGTTACCACCTATTAAACACCTTGTATGGTGTCAGCTCCTGTTCTAGGCACTTCATATGCAGTATCTTTAGCACACAGGGCATTTCTGGAAGGTAGGTGCGGAACTGAGGCCTGGAGAAGCAAGGAGAGACTTGCTCAGGAGGACGCATCTTATGAATGGGAGGACAAGGATCTGAAACCAGTCTGTCTGCTTGTGAATTCTGCACCAGCTCCCTATACCAACCTGCCACTGGGAAGCCAGTGAGCAGCCCAATTGTCCTGAAATAGCCCACAGTTGAGTGAAGCAGTGATTTTTCCTGCGAGTAGATTAGAAGTAATTCCCACTTTGAGAACGCAGGGGGTGGGAGGACCAGACAGGCCAAAGTAAAAAAGCCAGAGAAGCAATTCTTTTTTCAAAGGGGGAAAAAAAATCTGTATTTGGATTCTTTTTTACACATCCAACCCGGCAGAAAATTGGTTTGTGGAAGATGTAGGTCGCAGCTCTGGCCCCGGCATCTGGACGCCTTATATTGTACACTGTATTACCGGAGTAATAGCATGCACTTTATTAGCGCCAGCAGGATTGGGGATTCCCATGGGGACTGTTCTTTGCTGTCAGATGTATAAGGCCATTTAATCTCCTTTATCAAATCTGGTTCTGCCTCCCCATCCCCACTCTCAGCCCCACCTCCACCTCCTCTTGCAGACCAATAAAGAGAATTTCTTCAGATTCATTGGTCTGAACACCAGCTTTTAAATACTCCTCCATCCTCTCCAACCGATGACTCTAATAAGCAAGCAAAGCAAGGAGGTGTCAATGCCTTGAAAATCAGCTTTGTGCAATTGGGTAGTGATTTTCTCAGGAAATTGGTAACTGGAACTTCCTGGTCCTTGGGCAGAAACTGGAGGAAGAACTTGCTAGTTATGCCTCACCCTTGCTGTTCTCACCCAGTCACCCTAATCTTCTAATCTTTGTGGACAAGGATGGTGTTTTTTTTATTTTTATTTTTTGTTTTATTTGTGTGTGTGTGTGTGTGTGTGTGTGTGTGTTTGTCTGTTTTTGTTGTTGTTTGTTTGTTTTTGTTGGGTTTTTAAATCAGAAACCTAATTACACCTTTGGTTCTGGCTGGAAGAAATGGCTAGAGTCATTTGGTGGAGGAGGAGAATTTTGTCTGGACAGAACCTGGATATATACTTGACCTATTTGGGGCTATTTCTGATAAAATCAAATAAGATGCTCAGGGTTCAGAGTGATTTGTGGTCAAAATCCTATTCTATGCTCATTCCTGCTGTGCTGTGATATTTACGCATGCATGTGGTTGGCACCAGCCCCGGGAGTGATGCAGGCGACCTTGGAATAAAGACATGGTTCCACATTTGGAGAGACCCCGGTTTTGAGGATGAAAGACATGTCTGAACAAATGCTCTCAACACAGTTTAAGTGCTGTGATTCACAAAACGGGCCCTGGGCTCCATCTTGAGGTTCATAGAAGCATCCTTGGAGGAGAGGATACCCAAGCTGACTGCATCCTTGGGTGGTCTCTTCACCTCTGAGCCTCAGCATCCTCAGCTGTAAAATGGGGCAATAATACCTACCTTCAAGATATTCCCTTTGGGAAATAGGCTATATAACTGTATATAAAATGCTTAGTCCAGTATCTACCATATAATAATTAGTACTATTTAAAAGAGGCAAAGGGCCTGAAAGATAACACTTAGTCTATGTATGACAGAACTGGAGATTAAGTTCTGGGATACAGTATTTGACTCAAGTCCCTTCTCAGCAGTGTGATTTTAGGCAAGTCACTTTATTCCTCAGAACCTCATGCTCCATTTTGTCAGGTGGGAATATGATTGGAAGGATCAAATACAAAACATTAAATGGGAAGGAGCTTGCAAAGTGGAAAATGTTGTACATCTAGAAGGGGCTAGTTTGTTATCATTATCATTATAACTAGTAAGTACAGATGATGTAGACAAGTCAGCTCTGCAGATGGGAGGATGTTGGGTTCCCAGGAGGTGAATTGGAGATTGAACACATCCAGGCTTAGTGCAATGAGTGTGCATCTATAGGATATGGCTTTAAATAGGATTTCTCAACCATGGTGGGATGGAAGGACAGAGACAATATCACAGTTTCCTAGGAAATTTTTCCAAAACATATATGTCTACTAGTATGTACATAGCTCTTCTTCCTCTCCATCCCACCCGTGTGACCAAGGCTTATTAGAATCTGGTGGGCACTGGTGAGGTGCATTTACAAAAAGCTAACTGCCCTCTTCCCTAAAATTGAGTTTTACAGTTTCAAAGAGCATGGAGAAGCCCACTTGACACCAAATTCACATCTCTCTACCTCTTATCATCACCACTGTGGCCCATTAGCCCGTCCCTGTGCCTAAAATGTTGTCCCAGTGGATTAAACACAGTCTCCATATTTGGCTTGCTTACCTATCACTCGATCTGTGCATCTAGCCACTATCCAGCCAGCTTGGCAGTGTTAAAACATGGGACCAGTATGGTGCTATGGATGCTGTGGGACCAACAGAACAGGGACATCTTCATGAGCAGGTTTCTGTGTCTTATTAGAAGACCCTGAGATGAGCAGTCATTATTGGCAATCCTGGCTGTCCTTGGCACAGCCCTTTGATAGTGTTTCCACTTGGCAGAACCTTCCATAGGGCAAAAAGCACTTACCCACATGGTATGCCAGTGTCCCTCAGGCAACTCTGAAGCTATGAGAACAAATATCATTGCCCATTTCACAAAGTGAGGGGCTCCAGAGGTAAGGGGGCCTGCCTATGGTTAACTTAGTGAGGGCTGCAGCCAGGTCTTATGTGATGTGGAGGTTCCCTGTCCTCCATGCACTGGGCTTGTCTTCTGCCCTGGAGACCGTGAAAGCGTAACAACATGGCTTTCCTGCATGTACCATGACTGCTCTTATAAACAGGACGTATTCAGGAGCAGGCGTCATATTATAAGCTGGTGCTGAGAATTTGTTTAAAATACTGTTCCTTGAAATGCATCCCCTTGAATTATTCTCCCTTTGGTTAGGGTCAGGTACTCCATTTTATAAAGATCCTGTGAGCAAAAAGTGGGCAGATCATGGATAGCACTATATATGACCCCACTATCCCAGGAAAAATAGCACAGCATGATACATTCTGATTCGCATTTTCTCAGCCTGAGGATTTCATTGGAGACTTGGGAAAAAAAGAGAAATGTGTATATGTGTGTGTATATATTTGTGTGCAGGTGTGTATATGCTTTTAAAAATACTTACCTAACACCAGCACAAAGGAAAAAAAATCACAGCTCTCTAATCATGTTTCTGGGTTTTAAAAAAGAAAAAAATCAATTCCATTACTCCCAACAATGATGCTGTGCAACTACACTTAGGTATTCACATTGATAGTAAATATATAGTAAACCCTTGTGCTCATATGTATATCTTATTTTACCAAATTTAACCAGAGTCTCTACAACACGGTTCTCAGAACCTCATTTTCATTTGGGGGAATGGGTTCAGAAAGATAAAGTGACTTACTCCAAATTACATAGCTGGAAAGGCCCAGTGCTCGTCAGTCGAGGGGATCTGAAACTCCAAAGTTGGTGCTTTTTAAATAGAGCCACCCGGCTGACTCGAGAGTTACACATCTGTAGGTTTTTAATTTTTTAACTTTAAAAAACTTGCATTGTGCTAAAGCATTTTCTTCCATCCTCTTTCTCCCTTTCCTCTTTCCTTCATCCCTCTCTCCTCTGTCCCTTTCTCCCTCTCTCCTCTATCTCTTTCTGCTCCTCCTTCTTTGTTCCCTTTGCCCCTCCCCTTCTACCTCTCTGAAGAGACAAGGGGTCCTTGGTCTTCTGAAACAACAGCTCCTCATGGCTAGAAGAAAATTTAAAGATCACTGATTTTAAACCAGTGCTTCACAGCCATGGTTCACATTAGAATCACCTGGATTTAAAATATTCTTGCTTGGATCCCATCCCAGACTAATTAAATCACAATCTCTGGGGTCATCAGTCATTTTCTTTTTTGAACTCTGCAGTTGATGCTATTGTGCAGCCCAGATGGAGAATGACTCATCTAGACTCACTGACCACTCCTTCTATCACATCCTTGTGAAATCTTCCCCCACTCCAAGCTAAAGACCCACAATGGCAGAAAGCTCCAAATTCTAGGAGGCAGCTGTTTTCATTTTTGAGTGTCTCTATTTAGGGAACAAACAACTCCCCAAAACAACAACAACAAAATCTTGTATGGGTCAGGCAGTGTCACTTCTGCGATCTCTGTAATCCTCACAAGGTCTTAATTATTATCTCTACTTCACAGACAAGAAGCCTGGGGCTCATTTATCCCTTCATTTAATAATCTTTATTGCATTCATACCTGCTAGATGAAGAGTCTGCGAGAAGCACTATATATGCACAGATGCACAATCAGGCCTGGCCCTAGTCCATAGGCAGCTCTCTCTAGTTGGGGAAGATATAATTACAAACTAGATTGCATAGGTAACATGGATGCAATGAGGATTTGAAAAAGGTGAGGCTGGCCTGAGGGGGCACAGAGACCAGAGAAGGCCTCCTACATGGAACACCCCTCTGAACACGCATTGGAGGACAAATAGGAATTGACTAAGGAAGAGAGGGGTGTGCAGGGAACAGGACAACTGTGTGGGAAAGGCCTCAAGGCAGGAAAGTTCCCCATGCTTTGGAGGAATTGGAAGATGGCCATAATATCACCAATATTGGGAGAGGTTGGTGAGAATGGAACATGGGCTGGCTCAGCCCTGTCTGCTCATTGAGGCTAAGAGAAGCCTTTGAGGGATGTTAACCAGGGGCAAGGCATGGCCAGATATGTGTCTGTATCAAAGTCAATATCTAGTCAGGAGACAACATTGATGGGTCTTCTCCCATCACCCCATAACTTCCTGCCTTTCTACATGTAAGAAGCACTTCCTCCCTTCCTCCATCATTCCCTCCCTCTATCCTTCCCTCTTTCCTTCTCCCCACCTCTTTTCCTATATAGATGGGCTTTGAGGGTGAGCTAGACCCAGAGACAGCACACCCACAGCTTCCAAGGGGAGAATCTCATCTGAGGAGAGGTGAGATGAGTCTAGAAACTCAGAGGAGTCTTGGGAAGCTGAGACATGGGTTCAGAGCTCATCTCTTTATTCTAGTACTCATATCGCCATGTTCATAAGGATAATATGTACTTATTTTAAATTGAAACACAGAGAAACTATCACAGATCTAACTGAGAATGGAATAGCTACTATTGTGGAAGTTTTACTCCTTCAAAAACCATTCAAAGAGTCTGTAAAGCCTTGAGTTCCTTTTTAGAAACCACCCACAATCTAAAGAGGGAATCTTAAGCTTGGGGTGTTGTAAGAGTCTACTCTTTGGAAATGTGGATGCTCACCACTTGGGTAACTAGGAATATGGACTTTTCTCTGTAAGTAAAGTTATGACCCAAACCCTCTCTGCTTGTTGAGTACTTGACTTAGATGTTTTGTTCTAATGACTTTTTCTCTGTCCTTTCCCATTTCACAGAACCCTAACCAAGCAACACATAGGTACTGGGCCAGAAATTCAAATGCAGGTCCGGGAATAGGGGAACCAATAGATACACACACACAGAGGCATGGTCCAAAACACAACACACATGTACAGACAGCCTCTGGGTCTTCACCCTCCTGCACATCATGTGCAGATAACAAACACTCAAAACTTTGACCTCCAGAAAGCAAAACATCCCTTGGCAGGCCTTAGGTGGAAGGAGCATGGGCTTTGAGCCAAGTGGGCCCGAGTTCCAATTCCAGTCTATCACTGTAACTTGGACAAGCTGCTTTTTTTTCTTTTGTAAAATGCAGATAAGAGCATGTAGTACTGTTTTAAGAATTTATGTATAAAAATCACTTGAAACATACAAGGTGCTTGTTCTAATTACGTGCTTGTCACAATACTTGTGCCCGAATCTCACTCCAGTTCTGCTGATCCAGAATCAAATCCCAATTCCAGGAGTCCAGAGAGCATCCATCTGAATTCAGCTCCTTTGTACTGCATTTTGTATGTGTGTGTTTGGGATTGGGGAGGGGGGGCAATTTTAGAGGCCATCAAAGCTTCTTATTTTTTTTCCATCAGACATCCCAGATATATATCTCTTCAGCCCCAATTTCTCCTGCCATCTCTGCCTAGAAAGAACATAATGATGTGTTACCTTCCTTCCATTGTCATATAAGAGTTATAGTCTATCTTTCCATCTGTCCATCCATCCATCCATCCATCCAACCATCCAGGCATCCACTAAGGTCAGAGATGACACAATATGATTTATGAGATATGATGGGTACAGAAGCCATCTGCTAGTTGGATTGGGATCTCTTGCAGAGTACAGGGCCCTACCCCAACCTCCTTCATAGAATCTTTGGGGTTAGGGCCCTGAATCCTAGATTTTTAAACCAACATCCTGGTAGATCTAATGCCTTCTAAGTTTACATTCACTCATTAGATCATGGAGTGTTTTCACTATCCTTCTGAGGAACATTGACTTTAGCCTTTTGGGGAGCCTTGAGGAGTAATTATGAGGTTTGATGTAGAGTTGTGCAGAACCTGGCTTATGTGCAAACATTTGTGGTCATTTGAAAACCTTCATTCATGCCTTGTTTAGCAGAGTCTTATCTGTGCCAGGCACTGTCTCGTTGCAGAAAATGTATCAGTACAAGGACTTATGGCTCCCTGCCTTCAGGAGGCTAACAATCAAATGAAAAGAGACAGAGAATTACTACCCAAACACAGATAAATAAGGTTATCTCTTGGAGATTATAGTGCTATGAAGAAAAAACTATTTGGGTGTGGGCCAGAGGTTGACTGGGAACTACCTTGATGGTGATGGCCACCAGGGAAGGCTTCTCTGCAAGGGGGACACCTGAGCTGCACCTGAATGACAAGTATTTTGGAGAAGAATTTTAGGCATATGGAACAGTAATGGCAGAGACCCAGAGATATGAACACACTTGGAGTGTTTAAAGGCACAAAGAAAAGCAGGAAGGTTATAGCCTAAAGCAATGGTCAGCAAACTGCGGCTCACGAGCCACGTGTGGCTCGCTGCTCTGTTGACTAATGAGTTTGCAGATCACTGGCCTAGAGAATCAGGGAGAGGGTGATAGGGGAGAAGAGCAGAGAAGTCAGCCTGTAGCCCACAGGATAACAGGTAGTTGTGATGCTGATGGTATCAGTAAGACCCATTTCTGCAACTGTATCTGGAGCAGGGAGAGACAGAACATCTATCTTTCCAAATGGCCTTCAATGCATTGGCCTCTCTGACAAAGGCTTTCTGAGACCTGTCCATGCTTAAAACTCTGTTAGGAAAAAAATCCCAGGTCTGCCTCCCTATCTTTTGTGATTGCATTTTCTAGGACTGCTCTCTTGCTGAGACCATGATGGCCTGGGTGTAAAGACATCTGCGTGGAGTCTGCATGTAGGAAAAGATGATTTCGATCAAAACCTTGGCTTTTCTCCAACATAAGACATAATTTCATTTAAGAAATGTTCCCAAGATGTTGCTTCTACAAATCCACTACTTCTGAAGGCTAGCAACCTCATAAGCAAGAGTTAGAGTAGTGGAGAAATAAATCAGTGTGTGTTTGTTCATTATTCAATAAACCCCAAATCTGATTCTGAGATCATCAAGGATTTCTAAATTGCTCAACACAGTGGTCACTTTTCAGAACTCATGTCATTGGCTGTCAGAGCAGAGTTTATACAGAACAATTTGATCTTTTCTTCGTTGCTTCTTTTTAACAATTTTTTTATTGTGGTAAAATATACAGGGTATCTCCAAAACATGTATATACACTTTAATTAACTATAAAGGCAGTGTTTATTAAAATACATTTTATTTTCAAAATGTAGTAGAATCGACAGATATAGTGTGTATACATTTTTGGGGACACCCTATATATAACATACAATTTACCATCTTAGCCATTTTTAAGTGTGATGTTCAGTGATATTAAGCACAATCATAATGTTGTGCAACCATTGCCATGCTCCATCTTTAGAACTCTTTTCATCTTGAAAATCTTAAACTCTGTACTCATTAAACAATAACTGCCTATTACCCGCCTCCCTTAACCCCTTACAACCACTTTCTACTTTCTCTCCCTGTGATTTTGACTATTTTAAATACCTCATATAACAGGAACTGGCTTATTTCACTTAATATAATATCCTGAAGAGTCATCCATGTTGTAGCATGCCCAAGAATTCTCTCATACATTTGTCAATTATGGACACTTAGTTTTTTTCCCATGTTTTTGCTATTGTGAATAATGTTGCTGTGAACAGGTGTACAAACATGTCTTCAAGTCTCTACTTTCTATTATTTTGCTTATATCCCAGAAGTGGGTCATATGGTAATCTATTTTTTAATATTTTGAGGAATTATTATACTGTTTTCCATGTAGCTGCACCAGTTAACATCCCCATCAACAGTGTAGAAGGGTTCCAATTTCTCTACATTCTCACCATTACACATTATTTTCTGTTCTTTTGATAGTAGTCATCCTAATAGGTGTGAGGTAGTATCTCACTGTAATTTTTTAAACTTTTTTTTTATTTCAGAGAGGGAGAGATAGAAACATCAATGATAAGAGAGAATCATTGAATGACTGCCTCCTGCATTCTTCCTGTTGGGGACTGAACCCACAAACTGGCTATGTACTTTGACCAAAAATCAAACAATGACCTCCTGGTTCATAGGTTGATGCTTAACCACTGAGCCACACTAACTGGGTCATTGTAGATTTGATTTGCATTTCTTTAGTGATGGGTGAGGATGAACATCTTTTCATGTGCTTATTGGCCACTTGTATATCTTCTTAGGAAAAATGTCTATTCAAGTTCTTTGCCCATTTTAATTTATTTACTTAGTTTTAGTAGTTCTCTATATTTTCATCTTTCTCAAACCTCCCTTTTTGTTTGGCTGTTCTGCTGCTCACCCTACCTGGCTTATCCTTCCAAGTCTCCTTTACCAATTGTTAATACTTAATGTAATCTCTAAATGTTGTAGTTCCTTATGCTCAAATATGATTCAGTCAGTGATATCCCAAAGGTATGAACAGGACATTAAAAAAGCATATGATATGGCCATTTGTTCTAAACAGGGATTGAAATAAACTGGCTGAGAAGGTTCACGAGTCCTGATCTGAGAGAGCAGGACAGTTCATTCTTGGCAGACAGAGCATCCAGAGCAGGAGAATTTCATGGCATGGCATGGAAATGCATTGGAAGCTGGCCTTCTTAGAGCAAAAGATCTATGATGGAAGGCAGTGGGAAAGAAGGCTTAGAAAGTAGGTAGAAGCAGATTGGAAAGGTCTTTTTAAAAATTTTTATTTGACTATGATGAAGCATAGTTTTAAACTGAGACATGCTTTACATTTTAGAATGATTCCCCTGACTGCAGTGTGAAGAATAGTTAAGTGGGTGTGAGACTCAGTCAGAGTTACAATGAAAAGGCCCTTGGAATAATCAAGGTAAGAGATGATGGGGGTTTGGCTTAAACTGTTGTCAGCAGAAAAGAGAAGGGCAGATGGATTCCCATGGCATGAGGAGTAACCAGGAGGTGAAATGATCAGACATAGAGATTGTTGGCTGAGAGAGCAGGTACTAAAGGCCAGTTGAGAACAGTCCACAGGTAGATCCTTCAGCAGTTCAGCCAAGTAACTTAGCCTTAGCCAAGCTTCCATGACCCATCCATTTGATCTTCAGGCATGGGCCCTCTCGTATGAAATCTCTGGGCTGGGAAAGGCCCCTGTGATTCTTTAAGTTCCTCTTATTAGATATGTGGAAACTGTGGCTCTCCAAAGGGAGCCCAGAGTCCTTCACTCCCATTTATCAATCACATCTTACCTCTACAAAGGACCAGATCCCAACATCAAATACTTACCTGGAGACACAGGTGCTTGAAGTACAGCTTCAATGATACCTTCTTTTCTGTGAGTGTTTTTAGCCTTTTTCTCTAAGAATCAGCATTTCAAAACAACAAAATACTAGGTGAGATTTGGGTTTTCTTAACCATGTTAGATACGGAACACTGACAATTCCACCACTTCCAACCAGGTGTTTGCTTTATTGTACTAAAAGTTTTCAATAACTAACTGATGTGTGCCTGAGTGGCACTTGAATCAGCAGAAATTGGAAGTCATTCCAGTGAAATGTAACCTTGATGAAATGTTCCTCCTAATTTTGTGGGGAGGTGGGGGGAGGTTTGTGGGGAGAAATAAAAGAATTGAAATGTTATCCTTAATCAAGTTGACATAAGATGGGATTAATTTAAGCTTTTGCCCACCAGCTGCATTTATCTTAATTCTAGGAGCTTTAAGAGGGGGCGGGGGGAGATCCTGTTTCTGTGACTGTTGATGCACCTAAAAGAAGAGGCAATGAATGCCATAGAGCTGGGCCATCCCTGCTCAACAAACCAACCAGATGGCCTTGATGTCAGGGCTTCATGCAGAAGTGCTGGAGGGTGTCAATGCTGTGATTCTTAAGAAAGTGAGCCTTACAGCCCAATTCCATGGATTTAAGTCCTGGATCAACTACTGACTAACTTATGGTCTTTGCATGTTAACTAATGTTCCTGTGACTTACTTTACTTATCTGTAAAATGGGGATATTAATGCCATCTCTATGGGTTTGTTTACAGGTGAAATGAGCTATCAATAAGGTAATGCATACAAAGCATCAAGTGGGTGTTCAATCTGTTCTCTTCTGCATCAAGTGGGTGTTCAATCTGTTCTTTTCTGCCTCCAAAATTTGATGCTGTTGTAAGAGACTCACACTGGAACCAGAGGATGAAGAAGTGGTTCGTTAACAACCAGCTCAGGGAGAATACACTCCATGGGAAACTTCAGGGTCATTAAGCTTCAATGGTAGTAACAAGGCCATTAATTTCCTGGGGTTTCCTTTATGGAGCCAAACAGTGAAGTGATGCTTAACACAGCAGGAGAGAAGGGGTTTGGTGGGTTCTGGGGGCAGGAGATTATAGCTACATTGTAAGGAAAACTGGTGGGAAAATACAATCACTGTGTCTTTACTGTGGGTCATCCCTAAGGACAGAGAATCCAGAAATCATTTCTGTGTGTTCATTGCAGGCAGTGAGGTATAAAGAGCATTGACTTTGGGCTCTTAGACCTTACTGTGAATCCCATTTTTACCATAACTAGAAATGAGACCACAGACAACTTACTAGTATTTCATCTCCTGTTGCCTTAGTTTCCTCATCCAAAAAACGGGGAGAATTGTGAGTTGCTGTAGGAATATAGGAGAAAGCACTTTGAGAATATATTTTAAACCTTAAAGTCCTAGGCAATGGAAATTGTTATCTTATTACAATGGCAACAATTTAAATTCACTTCCTTTAATTGACCATCTCTTCCTTCTCCATTTGTTTGCTTGAAATAGATGTATGAGTTATTTCAAGCAATTGTCAACTACTCATGCTTTGGTTAAAATCCATCACAAAATTCACAAAGCAAAGAGCAAGTGCAACATAATCTTCAGAATAAATGATTTCATTAGAATGAATTTCTGAATGTGAAAAATCAATATCCCTTTGGAAGAAATTTCTGGAAGAACTTAAAAGACTCACATATCACCATATCTATTGGAGTAAAATATATAAGATACTTTTAGTCCTGATTTTTTAAGCAACTATGAAGAAAGGGAGATATTCTAAGAGTTATAGTTAAATGTGTCAAACAGTGGAGATGTTTTGTATTTAAGACACATTTTAAATGTGTAAATAAATCTGAAGACATGTTTACAAGATTCCAAACTCCAGTGTCTTTACCATTGCTTATTCGACCTCACATGGTTTGCTCTCCATTTGCCTTTCTGGCCTCATTTCCAGTACTTCCCACTTTGTTCTCTCTGCTCTAGGCTTCTATTCTACATCAAGCTATGAAAACTCCTGACTCAGAACCATTGCAAAGTTGGTTCCCTCTGCCTTGCAGGCTCTCTTTCCTAACTTCATACATTTAATTTCTACTTACTTTTTAGAGTTCATCTTAAATAACCCTCCCTCAAAGAATGTGTCTAAGCCTCCACATTCCTCTGTTTTACCCACCCCTCCCTCCTCCGGTCTCATATCACCCTTCCCTTCACAGAGCCTATCCCAGTTTGTGATTAAGTATTTAGTCATTGTTTGTTTTCTACTGCATCCACTTGTGAGCTCCCTGAGGGCAAAGATCATGTTTGTTATACTTAACAACAATGCCGTGTACCTAATATAAGACCTGGCATATGATAGGTACAAAAAAATAACAGGAATGAAAACAAATACTGAAAAAATGAGTATGTGACTCCTTTACAGAAACACAGCTTCTCAGACAAAAGCCTGTTGGGTCAGAAGCTTCTAATGTTTCTCATCTTCATCCTGGTAGTGAGGATGATCAGGACCAGGACATAGATTATAGCACATTTTCTCAGCCTAGAAAGAAAACATTGATCAGGAAAAATGCCAAATGCCCTGCTGTTATCTTTACCTGTTAACTCATTTTTCTGTGTGGGAAGATAAAGTCCAGAGTATATCTCATGACAGACCAAAAGTTCCAGGATGTGGCTTTTGGCTAATCTTTCATCATTCTTCTAATTAAGAGTATGGTCAAAAGTTATTTGCAGACTTTTCCAGATCTCCTGGACAGACTAATGGGAATTTTCTCACTCCAATTTATATGCTTTACTGTTTTGGCATGTATTCCATCATTCTCTAATTGTCTGCATATGCACTTTCTCATCATATTGTAGTGTCCTTATCCCACTCTTAGGAATTTATCCTAAGAAATTACAAACACCAATCAGAAAGGATTTATGCACCCCTATGTTCATAGCAGCACAATTTACAATAGCTACAATTTGGAAACAGCCTAGGTGCCCGTCAACAGATGAGTGGATCAGAAAACTGTGATACATCTACACAATGGAATTCTATGCTGCCATTAAAAAGAAGGAATTCTTACCATTTGCAGCAACCTGGTTGGAACTGGAGAGCCTTATGCTTAGTGAAATAAGCCAGTCAGTGAAGGAGAAGCATCACATGATCTCACTCATTTGTGGATAATAAAGAACATTATAAACTGATGAACAGAAGGATAGATACAGAGACAGTAAAGCTTCAAACAGACTGTGAAATTACAGCAGGAAGATTAAAGTTAGGTGAGGTAGATAAGAGATCAATCAAAGGACTTGTATGTAGGCATATAAGCATAACCAATGAATATAGACACTGGGGGGTTGGGGTATGCCTGAGAGGGAGGGGGCAATGGGGATATATGTATAAGAAATTAACAAAAAATTTTTTTAAAAAGATAATAAAAAAAAACATGGTTGAAGTATTCTTCAAATGTGTTTTCAGCACCAAGGACAGTACCAGGTCTAATACTAGGCACTTAATAACTATCTTTTTTGAAGAAATAAATGAATTAATCCTAAAACAACTAGAAAAAATACATTCAAAATAGCAAGGAAAATTAGATCAGACATGTTGATTGGCTCTTTAATTTTCTTACATGTCTTGCATAGACATCAAGCAAACATATTTGGTCTTTCTGCTGAAAGGTCTACCCAGTGTTGACATTCCTAGTCTTTAAGAAAACATAAAATGGCTAAGTGGTGCCTACTTTAAATTCTCATCACTATTTGCATTAGAAAACAGCTACTTAGCACACTTTCTAATGACTTTCATAAGGTAGACTTTTCCTTTTTTTTCTTTGTTAGCCTTAGGTTCTCAACATGTGATACTACAATGTTTTTGCTCCAGATTTGCAAGTGCAGTGGTGTTAGTTCTCAAATCAGTTTGTCAAATGGAAAATGTTCTACAACAAAGAGAATTAATTATTCTCATTGTGTAAATGTTTTTAAATGCAAGAAGCCTGTCTCTCATTGGATTCTGGTAACCTATAACTGCTAGCCCCATTTTCTAGCAAACCCCAAATCACACTCTATATAGCAGGAAAATGGATCAGTCTATAGTTTCCTATATATTCCATGTGGTTTCATGCTTTTGTACTGTCTCCAAACTGTTCTCTCTACCTGGAATATCTTACCACAATATCTCTTGAGAAATTGTCACTTAGCCCTCAAAAAATAATTTCAGATATTGCTTCCTCCAGGAAGACTTCTTTGAATACCCTAATCTTTTTTGGGTTTTTCCTCTTTATTATCTCCCCTGGACTTGTTGTTTGCATCAATGGGAGTGTGTATGTGGTGCCAAGAGTTCAGCTTAATGTTTTATAAGTTTTAGAGTTAGCATTAGGCTGAATTTGAGTTCCACTACTTACTAGATTTGTGATCTTGTACAAGTTATGACTCTTGCTGAGATTTCATGTTCTTCCATGTAAAGAGGTGACTTTACAAAACATATATGACTATGAATAAGAAATTCTATAATCAGTAATCTGCACAATGCATACCATATAAGAAGCATTCCATATAGGCTGGGCATCATTTTACTGCCAGAAACACTGCTCCTACTAATACTTCTACAACTCCCAATATACAATCACTTGAATTTTATGTTAACACTGTTTAGGTATTTGCTTCTCCTACTGGACCTAGAGAACCTACATTTCAGGTTGTCCAGTACTGAGGGGATTCCTAGAATATGGAACTTTCAATGTCAAACTAGGATGGTCTCAGGAAACCAGGATGGCTGGTCATGGTCACCGTCACTGAGTCATAAATAATTTGGAGAAGAGATTGTGTGACCTCTAATATTTATGCCCAGAATACTGAGTATATTGCTTTTTAAGCATCAACCTGCAGTGGTAAGAGTGGGGTTAATGGGAGCTTTCTCTCATTTTCCAGCCATGTTTCCATAGCTCGTAGTTTTCTTTATACATCATTTTTGTGTTAGTCTGCCAGCGCTGCCATAACAAAATGCAATAGAATAGGTGCTTGAACAATAGGAATTTATTGTCTCACTAGAGGCCCGGTGCACATAATTTGTGAACTGGGTGGGGGGGTGTCCCTCAGCCAAGCCTGTGCCCTCTCACAGTCCAGGAGTCCTGCAATGGATCACCCCTGTATGGGGAGGCCCTGCCCACCCGCCACAGTGTCACCTGGGCCTCCCTCTGTGGGGTGATCTTGGGGTGATGGCCAGGCCCCTGACAAATCGCATTGCACCTGCCTTGGCTGGTCTGGTGCCAGTGGGTGTAATAGCATGGTCGTCCTGACAGTTATTCTGCTGGTCAGCCATTTGGTTAATTTACATATTATGCTTTTATTATTGTAGATGGTTCTGGAGCCTGGAAGTTCAGGATCAAGGTTCCAGATGATTCGGTGTCTGTGGAGAGCTCTCTTACTGGCTTGCAGATGACTGTATTCTCACTATGTACTCACATGGCCTTTCCTAGATGTGTCACAAGGAAAGAGCAAGCTCTCTGATGTCTCATTTTATGAGAACACTATTCCTGTTGGATTAGAGTTCCACCATTATGACCTCATTTAACTTAAATTGGTTCTTTGGAAGCCTTATTTCCAAATATAGGCATACCTTATTTTATTGCTCTTTACAGGTAACGGAAAACATAGCCTCCACTAGAGAAAAGATTATGACTTGCTAAGGCTCAGATGATGGTTAGCATTTTTATCAATAAAGCATATTTAAATTATGTACATTGTTTCTTAAAGACATATGCTATTGTAAACTTCATAGACTATGATAGAGTGTAAACATAACTTTTACAGGCTCTGGAAAACCAGAAAATTGGTGTGACTCACTCTATTGCAATATTCACTTTATTTTGGTAGTCTGGAACCAAACATACAATATCTCAATATGCCCAGACAGCCACATCAGGGAGCTGGGGCTTCAATATGTGAATTATAGGGCAGATGCAAACATTCAGTTCATCATGCAACTGAACCATATTTATAAACCAATGTATCTGTTAGTTATTGTTGCCTAACAAACCACTCCAAAACTTTGGTGGCTTATAATAGCAAGTATTTACTTCACTCATGGGACTGAAAGTCAACTAGTGGGCTTGACTCATCTAGGATGGCTTTCCTCATGTATCTGCAGGGTGAATTGGCAAGTCAGCTGAGACTTTAAATCCTGGCTGGTGTCTCTCCCCTACTGGCCATCTCAGCTGTGCTTTACATGGCCCTTCACCCTTCATCCTCCAGCAGGCTAGCACAAGCTTGTTCACATGTTGAAACAGGGCTAGAGAGACAGCAGAAGTGTGCAAAGCCTTTAGGGCCCATTTTGGGAATTGCATCACCATTACTTACATTGAATTCATTGGCCAATTAAAGGCATGACACAGATTTAAGGAAGGGAAATAGATGCTAGCACTTGAGTTGTAAAATCGTATAGCAAAGAACATAGGTACATGTGTTCACGTTTACAATCTACGGTAACAACTAACCTAATACAAAGCAGGTGCTCAATAAATGCTGAGGTTCAAAACAGACATTCTGAGCTCATAAAACACCATGATCTTAGAAATACAGTGACTAGAAATTAAGGGAAGCCTGTGCAGCAGGTTGCTGTATTATTCATGGGAGGTTGTAACATAGTCTTAATACAATGATCAAGTGTTCTTACCAGGAAGTGATATACAAATAATACCTTGAGTGGTTAGAAAAGTACTCAGCTGTCTGGTTTTAGAAAGTTTCACAAATTGACCTCAGAAATAGATATGAACTTGAGATTGGTTATCTGGATTCCTCCTGAGAGTCTGGGGTAATCTGGGTTGGCTCTGCCTTAGAGGGGTGCAGAGAACGAAAGGGAGGATGGCTCATTACAGCTCCCTGCCATCTTGAGGTTTTTTCATCCACTTCTAAAGACAGTGTTCATCAGGTTTGCACATTCATCATTCAATTAAATAATTTTAATGACCACATTTGGGAAATCATATGGTTTGGCCCCAATAGCTGGTGAAGTGGATAACAGTGAAAATAAAAGCACTAAGCTAAAAAGGAGCCATTTAATTTGATATTTTTTAGTTCAATGAGCCAAACAACTGAATTAATTAAAAGCTACTTTAGGGCCACTTTATATACTTAGCCAGCACAAACAGGATCTTTGGGCCTCAAGGGGCCTTGGGTGAGAAGACCTCAGACAAACACTAGCAGCAAGCTGCAGTTTTAGAAATGCATGTTGTTTGAAAATCACATGCCCTTGCAGGGAAACACTGGAGTTAATTGTGGATGTGGGAATAAAGCAGGTCATAAGCTATGGAGTAAAAAGGCCTGGGAGGGCAGTGATTTGAGGAAGGCAGATGAATTAAGCTCAGGTAGTCTCTGCAGAACAGAACAGTACTATTATTAGTCCAGAGACTGTGAAAGAAAAAATAAGGCTCAACAGAAAGAGTTGTCCAGATGGAAACTGACTCAGATGGAAGTCTATTCATGAGCCTAATATGTGCTATTGGATCATAGAGCAGCAAGTCTCAAATGGGGACCAGGCAGGTTCCTGTGTAATCCTGGTTCTGTTTCCAACTTGCTGAGTGACCTCAGACACATCTCCTCAGAAAGTGTGGCCTCTTGTTATCATTGGTTAAATGGAATAATATTATTATGGCACCCCTGAATATAGAGCTGACAGCAGGCTAATCATATCACATACGTACCATATGCTGATGTTTGATGTTAATAGTATCACAGTGAACCTTAGGATCTCATGGGTCATAGGAACCTTTAGTACTTAGTTGAAATGGCCTCACAGATGTTTCACGGTTTATGTCGGCCTCACAGATGTTTCACGGTTTATGTCCACCTTCTCCTCGTCTGTAGTTACTTTTCATAGGTAGGAGTAGCAGATGCTCTTGGTGCCCCACCCATATCCACTGGTACTCACATTCTGTTGAAGGCTTCTTTCTACATCTGTCTGCAAAGGAAACAGGCTGAGAATACCCAGGAATTAATGTCCCCGAAGCAGTTATCAAACAACTACAAAGAGGGGGTGGTGGGCAAATACTCCACCAATATTTTCAGCTCAGACAGCTCTGAAGCACAGTCTTCATCATCTCCTAGAGGACCCCATGAGAACCCCATGGGGACTTACTGAGAGAGCATCTGTACACTATCACCCATGACATTGGCTTCTTTCCCTTCCAGGCCTTACTCTCCACTCCGCTACTGGCCCTGCTGGGCTTTTCCTACCGAATAAACCTCTTGCATTTAAATCTCATAAGACAATAAAGACATGGCTGGTTTATTTCTGGATGTTAGCACTTCAATTCTGGGGCATAGATAAATGCTTGATGAAAGTTTAAGTTTCACCCTCTGTGGTTCCAACAGTAAGTCAATTCTGTTTTTTTCTCATGGCAATTCTTTGTGTTAACTAGCTTTAATGCCACTCTTTTCTGACCATCTCTCACCCCCAATATTCTCTTCTCCCAAAGCTTCATTTACAGTTTTTTAAAATTATCATAAGTTGATTTTAGGTTTTCTCTCCATCCTGTATTTTTTATTCATATGACATACTTAAGGGGTGGCAGTTTGAACCTGAACTTTGTGCTTGCTTTGTGGCTGGGTAGTGAATAATTGTTGCAAGCATAGTCTTAAATCCTTAGGTGTACCAGGTATGTGGCCATGATCTATATCCACTGGCTAAACCCTTGAATCCTTCTCAAATGCCTTTGTATGCATGCCCTTTGGCCTTAAGATGTAATATGCATTTAGTCATTTATTTAACAAACTCTCACCAAGTCTATTATATGCCAGACTTTGGGTTAGGCTCTGGACTTAAAAAGCAAAAGAAAAATGCCTGTCCTTGAAAAGTTCAACATATCTACTGATAGACACAGTAGATGCTCAGTTAATCTTTTTAGACTGAGAGAGACATGCAAATTGATCATTATAGTGCAGTGGGATCACTGAGATAGGACACAGCAGCCATCTTTGTGAGGTCCTCAGACCTGCATCATCAGTATCAACTGAACTCTTTGCACAGGTATATTCTCAGGCCCACCCATTCAGACCTACTAAATGAGAAGGTCGGGCCCTGGGCCAGCAATCTGTGTTCTCATAAGCCCATGGTGATTCCTATGATCCCTGGAGTTTGAAAACCACTGTGACAGGGAGAAGTAGAGATTTTTTATGATGGAAGAGAAACGGGTCTAGGTATATCTGAGTATGTATATGTGTGTGTGAATAGAGTTGGATGTATATGGGGAGAGAAATAAAGGAAGACTTCCTGGATTGGGTGAACTCTGAGCTAAGTCTTAAAGGAGCAGTATCATGTTTTGGTTCTGACTTGGCTTGGTGAATACCATCCTGAGATGAACTGAGTAATTTGAAGCCCAGATATTCCGAATGGTGGGTCAAAATCAGGTAAAATATTTTATCACAATTGCATCTTAATTATAGACAAATAATTACTTAACAGTGTATAATCATAGAATGGAAATTTTAAGGAAGACATTTTGACTGAACAGAAGCTTTGTTTTACTAAAAGGATCTACCAACGGTTCCCCCAGACAGTGCTGTCCCACCTTTCCCAAACACCCCATCATGATTTTAAACCTTGTCAAGGCAGGACCTTCTTGACCTTATTTTCTTCCTTTTAAAATAAACAAAACCCAAGCACTATGCTCATGACTCAACAACTATTTGTTAATTTGATTTCCCAGAAACAAAGGGTCCAAAGCAGACTTTTCACGTTCTTTTTATGGCCTGCATGCCACTGAGCAATTGGTGTAGTTGACTTGAAATGAAATGGCTGAATTAAACTGAACATATGTTTTGCTGTTGCAAAGACATAACCTAGCTGTGGAGAACAATTTGGAAGTGTAGGTGCTCCATGTTGTTCTTTAAGGTCCCCCATGCCTAAATTACAGATATCCACAAAGCAACCTTATTGTGCAAGTGATTTTTATTGTTATATAATAACATAGAGTATAATTAGCTTGTACAAATGACAGTAATTCTTAATGCTTATATACTGCTTTCTATTTTACAACACTCATTTACATCCATTAACTCATCGGATTCTCACAACTTTGTAAAGCAGGCATGGCTGGTGTTATTAGGGTATTTGTTGTTCAGATGGGGGGTAAAGCTATGATTGGAAACAGCACAATATGATTTCTGCTGTGTTCCATTGGCTAAAGCAGTCAGAGACCAGACCAGCATCAAGAGGAGGGAAAATTGACCCCACTTTTCAATGGGAAGGTGTCAAAGAAGTTGTGTCATCTTTAATCCATTCCAATAACCTGATACTTAGAGCCTCAATTTTGTTTATAAAATGCAAATAATGGCTACATCTTAAGGGTCATATTAGGTCCTCAGATAATGTAAATTATTACCAGTAACCAATGGGGGATCATTTGATTCTTTTTAAGAAGAGAGCAACTAATATTATATGGCTGTGTGGAAAGATAGTCAATAAATGTAAGAATGTGAGGCTTACATAAAACTGTGACTGCCATGGAGTCTTCAACTGTCATCAAATTTCCAGTTCTTTTTTTTTCTTTACAGCTAACACTTACAAAGCATTTACTATATGCCAAATACTGTTTTAAATTATTATATATATTGTTTAATCCTACTACTGCCCTGTGATGGTGATGGGATTGTTGTCATTCCTGTTTCACAATGAGTAAACTGAGGCACAAGGGGTTTGAGGAGTTGCTCAAGTGAATTGTAAAAGTAGAGTTTGACATGTTGGCCAGGTGCATTGTTTTCACTCTCATTCTCTGCTACCTGTCATGTCTGTTATCCAAACATCAGTTCACTCTCTTCATTGCAAAACAGGACTACTTACCTTGAAAATAAGAATTAAGTCACAATTCATCCCAGATTTAAAAAGAGTAAATCTGGACTCTCAAAGAATTGTGGAGAAAATTTATGAAATTTGAGAACACAGGAGCCTCTGCCAGAACCCCTCACTGCTTTCTGAGAGGTAATAGTCTCTTTCTGGAAAACCTCTCCTGGGACTAGAGCTGACAGGGCACACAACACTGAGCAGTTCTCTCTGTGAAACCTTGAGACTTGGGATTCTTCATGAACAGTTAAGTATACATTTGTCAACTTCCAGTATTATACAATCCTTGGAAGGGTTTCCTAATATTTTCTCCCAATGGGGCAAGGAGTATTAAATTGGGGAGGCTGTTGAATTATTCATCAATTCTGTTTGTGGACCTTTGGTATTCAACAAAACACAGGCAAAAACCTGGAAAGATCAACATGTCCAGAGAATCCGTATTCTGAAGGGCACTTGTCAAGGGACATTTCTAGTTTGCTGCCTGAAATTTTAGGAGAGACAGTTGAATGAACTAATAAACCAAAACAAAATACATCATTTATAGGTACTATTGAACGCCATGATTGATCTTTCCAGGTTTTTGCCTGTGTTTTGTTGAATACCCAAAGTCCACAAACAGAATTGATGAATAATTCAACAGCCTCCCCAATTTAATACTCCTTACCCCATTTCTAGGTACTATTGAACGCCATGCATCTAGTAAAGTCTAAACCAAGCTAATTGGAAAAGTAATTGGCAACATTCTAAATTATGGCTCTGTGGCTAATTATTTTGAGTTATGTTAATAATTAGTTAATTGGGTTGCATGTGTTGGTGACTGAATGTGGTAGTGGAACTTGCTTTCTTAGGTGAAGTGCTAGAATTGCCACACACACACACACACACACATACACACACACACACACCAAACAAAGATACCCCAAAGAAAGGCTAGAACTATACTTATAGATATACCAAGTGTTTTCACTGCCAGCATTTTACCTTCTCTATGATCATCCATATGATCACTGTGATGTTGTAAGTATGTGCACAGTAACCTCTATTCTATTCCCTCACCTTCAAAGCCACATTTTATGAAAGAAAGCAGATGGCACTGAACAATAAGGTACTTGGATAATATATCTACATGAAAAGTGCAGTAAATTTTCTCTCAAAGACAAACATCTAGCTAAACCAATGAGCAAAAGAACAATAATACATATATTAGATTATTAGACTTGGAAAGGACAACTTGGAGAGGAGGTAACTGGGTGGACAAAGTAATGACAAGCAAATTAAAAATGGGTTCTGGTTACAGCTCCACCAGGATCTAGCTAGGAGACCTTAAGTTCATATAAGGTGCTGGTTGGATTGAGCTTATTTAAGGGGCTTTTCATAATGCCATCATTTTGAGAGATACTAATTTAGTCACTTCTTAAATACTTTTCAGGTGTGACATGATTCCCCAGGGTTCCCAGCATATGTGGTTTCCGTTGTATCCAGGCACACAGCTAGACCTTATTTCTCAGGGGCTCCTTATGTGGCCATAAGTGTAAATTTTGACAAATGCAATGTGAAGGGAGGTGCTATAAAACTTCCAGGCTTGGTCCATAAAAATCTCCACTTCACACCCTGTCCTCTTTCTCCACCATTTGGTTTGATTAATGAAATGAGAAACTCACTACTTTACAAGGCAACTCTAATTACTGGTAAGTTTCTTCCATATAATAATATCATTACTTGCTGATAAATATAATTTATTTAATTATTAGTTATAATTAATAATAAATACTACTAATCGTAGTACTAGCATTGTAGAAAATGGCATATATATGCACTGTTCTAGACTCTTGAGATATTTTGCCGCTAAAATAAATCCTTAGAACAACTGTATAAGCTGGTTCTGATATTACCTTCCTTTTACAAAGAAAGGGACTAAAACACAGAGAGATTAAGTTACTTTCCCAAGGTCACACAGCTAGTATGGACCCAAAGTCCATTTTACTAGAGTACTATGAAATTAGCAGGCCACAGATTCTTATTTCTGTTAATTTACTTAATCCAAAATGGTAATGAAGGTTTTCACACATAACTGAAAAAGTGGATAAGTTCCTCCCTCTGGCTTCAGGCACTGTTCAAGCCAGGACCTCAAAATACTTCACTAAGACCAATCTTTCTCACATTCTTGGCTCACTTCGTCTTCGGATTGGCTTCTTTACAAAACTTCTTATGGGATCATATGGCTGCTGGCAGCTCCAGACATATATTTACCGTGTTCTTCCGAGCTAAGAGAATTTGAGAGCTTCTTATTTTCCTATAGTACAAACAGAAGTCCTATCTTTCATTGGATTGGCTCTTGCATTCAATTTTGCACCAATCACTGTTGCCAAGCACTCCAGTACCTTGATTGATTAGGCTGAGTCACATGTCAAAACTCAGAGCCAAAGATCTGAGTTCATTCTACAGAAGTGCATGATGAGAAAGTAGGAGGGGTTGGTTACAAGAGGAAAATGTGCTGATATTACGGAAAGCAGGCATGAACATTGGGCAGCCAAAATATAGTTATGAGCCTTTATATGGAATCCAAGGCCAGAGTAGTTAAGTAATTTGCCTGAGGTCACACAACTAATGAACTCCATGAACAAATAGGTAACAAATTTGTGTAACTTTCTTTTGCATCAGAACAATGACACTTGCTAAGCCTTTTTTGAATGAAGAAAAGAATGAATAGCATATGATTGAGAATTAAACCCATGTCTTCTGGCTCTGTACCTTAATACTTTTCCCAATGAGTATCTCTGGAGCCTGTGTAGCACCCCTTATACTGTTGTGAAGATTGGCAAGCAGTTGTTGTTTGCTGTAAAAGTGGCTCTGAATTTCTCAACAAAAATGCTGCTTTGAGTGTTGGGACAGCTGCCTCTACTTGGGCTTTCCCATGGATGCAGTTCTCACCACTTCCTGATTAATTCCATCAGCAAGAAGGGGGGATTCAGTAAAGTGTTGGCATCACTGATTAGTCCTGCTTACCATGACGTGAAGCTGACAGATTCTTCTTTGAAGAGTCACACCATGGCTGGTAGAATTGGAACTGAAAATCCTATGCAGCATGAACCAGTGTACTTGGGAATCTCAATCAAACGTGTGATGATGGAAATAGATTTACATTTACAGCTTTTAAGTACAAAGCAGCATTAATGCATTCATGTTGAACTAACATTATGCCTGGGGTTTAATTTCCAAATGAGATTTTTGACGCACAATTATTTTCTCAGAAGCTGTTAAGTAGAAATTAAGGAAGAGGTAGAGCTCAAATGCAGTTTTGAATTTTGCTAAGACTTTGATCATGCCATTTTTGTATGTCCTAGCTCTGTCCTTCAAAGGTGAGCAAGTCTTCTATTGAAACTGTGTTTCTTCTGAAGGCCATAAAGCAGTTATTTTCAACTGGTGTGCCCCAAGAATTTATAAAATGTGCAATATCTGACTAGCTAGTCAGAGCACTAAACCTCTTTTTCCTTCGGCTGTCAAAAAAATGACAACAGCCAACACAACAATAGTTGTCCAGTGTTAATAAATCAAAATTATACTATTCTTTTGTCAAAGGGCAAAAATGTATTTTTGGCATGCTGCAAATTTTAATAATTAGTTATGTGTGCCATTGGATGAAAATATTGACAATCGCTGCCATAAAGAGAAAGGGGATATCTCAGATCCAATTGATGGTTAAACCATGTCTATTTTACCTCTGCATATCCATCTCCTGCTCTATCCCAGCTCTCATCACTTTCAGTTGAACTTGTCAGGGGTTATGTGGCTTACTATGATAAACTCTTACTTCCCACTCATGTTGTGGGTCAGTGTAGGTGGTGGAGAACTCTGCTCCAAATAGTCATTTAAGGATCTGGGCTCCTTCCATTGTGTGACTCCACCATCATGCAGGGCTTGTTCACCTATGAATTGCTGGAAGGAACAAAAGTTCCCACTACCCACTAGCCCTTATAACTTTGGACACCTCTCTGCTTCTCAGCTTCTACTCAAGGAATTATTTCCCATTTAGATTCTATGGACTGTTAGAATTCTGTGGCCCAAGACCCCTTCTTCCTTTACTCTGATTTGATATGTTCTCATTATTGGGATTCTGAGCAAAAACTTGGAAACTTCCATTGCTTATAAAAGTTTGAAATTATATGTTTTACCTTGTGCCAAGTACCTAATCATTCCATACATCAGTGTCCCTCCTTAAAACTTAAAACAGGACTTACCTTAAGGGAGGCCTAAATGTGCTTATAATTATGGTAAATAAGCAGCACACCTTAGCTAACATTCGTGTCATTATTATCAGGCGAACATGGGAAAAGAGCATCTCTCAGCCATTTCCTGCGATGTCCTGCTTCTGCCCTGTCCTCCCCGTGTCCTGTATTTCTGTTTGCTTTCTGGTGTCGGGCTCCTTGAGTTCCTTCTCATATTTCATCTATATGCAGTCCTCGGGCTCCTGCCTCTCCATGCTTCCTCTGTGGGCCACTGTTTGTACGGAGAGGAGGACTGTCAGAGTGCAGTGGGGACTGGGTATTGTGTGTGCTGCAGCCAGCATGGAGCCAGTTTTCCTCTCCTCCCCATCTCACTGTCTCACCCGCTACAGCACAGCCCTCAGTCTTGGAATAGGCCACTTGTTTAGTCAGTGAACTATCACACGGGGCCTGTTTCCCTTTTGTTTCAGATCTTGCTGAATAGCTATTTATAGCATTTCCAAAGATGTTTGCCTGCAGTGCCCCTTTTAATCCAGCTCCAAAATGCACCGTGGAGGGTAAAGATGGCTTTAACAGAGCAGAGACCTGTTCCCTGATCACTTTGGAGCAAGGAGTGCTGTACTTTATTAATTCAATTTTTAATATATTTTCCCAATGAAGAGGTAATGAATGGTAATCAGAATCTTTAGGGTCACAGTGGCTTGGGAAAGAAAGAAAAATAAAAGGAGGGAAGAGGGAAGGAAAGGAAAAAGAAAGGCTGAGGGTGGGAGGGAGGTGATGGTGGATAACATATTCAGAAAGTGTGTTTGACTGATTGTGAGCCAGGAAATAAGACAGAATGGAGCCTCTCTGGCAACACCAATCATGCAGGTATGACAGATCGGACTAGGTCTGGGCAGGTGAGGTGACTCACTAGGTGGGATCAGGTATTTCAGGTGTTAGGAACCTTTCAGCACGGAGTGATGTGGTGCAGTCAAGGGTTTCTCTCCCTCCATGTCCCAGCCTAAGGACAATAGGGTTGTGTTTATTTTATTGAGCATATATAGGATGGAAAGATTACTAAAGTTAGGGTCCTATGCACTGACTCCCATTCTAACCATTGGTTCTCAGAGCCTACACTTCTTAAAAATCAACTTGGAGCATATAAAAACGCCCCACCACCAGATATTTTAATTCAGTAGTACTTGGCCTGGGTCCCAGAAAGTAAAGCCTGAGGCAAGAGTTCATATTCTACTGCTTTATTCGGAACTAGAATCCCAGAGAAGTACCAGGAGGGCCAAAGCAGGTGAGAAAAGGAAGGAAGGAGTAGCAGGATGGGCTGAATGGAACTGAAACCAATTTTTCACAAAACCGTCTTGCAATAATCTATGGAGCCAACGTTTTTCAGGATGATTAGATCAGGGGGAGAGGGGGAGCAATTGGCCCACTAACTCCCTCTCCCATAGGTTAAACGCTTGCCCATGGAGCATGAACTCCTCTGAACACCCACATTGAAATGTCTGGGTACCAGGTGGATCTTGTGCATCCTATGCCTCAGTCAGGGAGGGCAGTGGGGATGAGAGATGAAGGTACAGGTCATTGGCATAACCAAGATTTTGTCAGATTACACTCATGGGAAGACAAGTCAGCAGGAGCTTGGGAGAGCTGATTGTCATAGGGAGGTTGGGGTGGAATCAGTGACCAAAGCTTCCAGAGAGGGGCAAAGCCAAGTAACCTCTAGTGGTGCACACAGAGTGTCTGTACAAACCCTAAATGATTCTGATCAGGGTGCTCTGGGGCTCATACTTTGAGAAACCTTTTTTTTTTTAGGTGTAGTGACTTAGAGCAAACCACTTAACTCTTTTTGCATGTCAGTTATTTCATTTGCAAAATGGAGAGACAGACCTTTAAGCCGCTTTTCTGAATATACAACTAAATAAACCTAATAAAAAAACCTACTTATATGACAATAGTCTGCATGAACCTTCACCACTATGTTACACGGGAAAGTGCAGTGTGACTGGAACGAAAACATCCATTTCCTGTTCTGGTAACACTCACAGAACCAAATGTGTGTATGGTGAATGGATGTAAACATTGCACCTAAGCAAATAGGATGCAGCTGAAGTTTGTGGAAAGCAAGCAATGCATTCAATATTTAACAAATTTTAATGGTTAACTTTGTGCTAAAATGCTGGGAGGTGCAAAGGCAAATAAAATAGTGCTCTATAGGCATAACAAAACAAATGAGCAATTTGGGAATTGTACTTCTGTTTACTGTTCTAATTATAAGGCTAATTAAACCCTGATTAGTGGTCCTAGTGGATAAATACTTTTGCTGTGCTTGTTTCCCTTGTGGAACATTCAAGACCCATGAAATCCAGGTACACAAGCCATCTTCTATTTACTGAGGGCTTAGCCATCTTCAGCTTCAGTCGTCCACATTATACAGGGAAAAACTAAGTAAATGATTTAATGTCTTTCCTAGTCTCTGATAGTGGCAGGTATTTGTGACCACCACCTTCAATCTTTAACATGTTAGTGATATAATTGAATAAATTCCAAGTTAAAACACCATGGCTTGAAAATTTATTTTTGGACTATGGCATTTCCACTAGAGAGGCTATGCTATTCTTGGGCAATTGAACCTTTTAGTAATTAACCTTTATGCATCAAATCCTAGCTTCATGATTTGGAATTAGACTTCGACAGGACTTTGGAGCTATCTGGTTTTACTCCTGTTCAAATAACAAATATATTATTTCCAATAGAATGTTTACAGCTTTGGGAAACTCCATACCTGAAGACTCAGCCTCTTCTCTTTGAGGAGAATCGTCATTGATAGTTTCTTGTATGTTCAACACTTTGATCCAAAGTGCAGTCTCTAGATCAATGTCATATGTTGAGACCACTCTCTAGTAAAGTTTTTCTGTAAAAGGTCATGTAATAAATATTTTAGCTTTTTAGATCAGCCACATGTAATTTCTGATGCATAATCGTTTTTATTTGTTTTACTGTACAAATATAAAAATTATTCCTATCTCATAGGTCATGAAAAATGCAATATTTTAGCTGGATTTGTCCTGTGAACACTTGATCTGTATGTCTAACAGACACATGCACACACATACACACATACATACATTAAAATATATGTGTACGCATATGTACACATATACAGTCATTTCTTGGTATACCAGAGGACTTGGTTCCAAAATCCCCATAGGTATCAAAATCTGAGGATGCTCAAGTCCCTTAATCAGCCTTGTATATCTGAGGGTCCTGCATTTGCAGATGCAACTAACTGTGGGTCAAAATAGGTATTTTCAATCCATAGTTGGTTGAAATCATGGATGTAGAATCCGTGGATACAAAGGGATGATTGTATTTATATAGAGAGAGATATGTGTATATGTACACATGCACATATATGCTACTATATATTTTATGACTATGTAAATACATAAACATATAGTTATATATTTACAAATATATTTGTATGTGTATAGAAGAATGTTTCTGTGTGTGTTGGTGTCAGATGAAATAGGTTTATCTTTCATTACCACCACTTGCTATGTTTGGAAGGCAAGACAGTTTACTTAATCTCGTTGGCCTCTTTAATAATCTATGAAATTAAGGCATATGTACTATAGCAGATTGCAATACAGAAGATGCAATTGTTCATCTTCTCTTTTTGTGTCCACACCTTTTACGATGTAGCCTTGCAGTGTTCTCTTAACCTGGCCCGTATAGGTGCTTGCAAATGCTACATAGCAGAGGCTTCAATGGTGCTAGTGTGCTTCCCTGTGCACTAGCTCTTCTTCCACGGCCATAAAAACAAGCTTGGGCTAATCTGTTGGAAGATGAGAAAGACACAGAGACGAGGAAAGTTGGCTAAATTGTCCCAGCCAAAGCCAGGCTGGATTATCCAATAGCTAGTTAATTCCCAAGCATATGAGGAAGTCCAGGCTAGACCAGAAGAATCACATAGGTGACTCTCAAACTAAATACAATAGTCCTTCTTATCCACGAGAATATATTCCAAGACCCCCAATGGCTGCCTGAAACTGTGGCTAGGACCCAACCCTACGCATAGTATATTTTCTCTTTACATACATACTTTTTCCTTTCACAGCTTGTCTTTGGCATACCCCAATTGCCAGCATTACTACTTTTGTGCTTTGGAGCAATTATTAAATAAATATAGGTTACTTGAACACAAGCACTGAGATACTGAGGTGTTCTGATGACTGAGATAGTTACTATGTGACAGTAGTGTAGACAGTGTGGAAACACTGGACAAAGGGATGATTCACATCTCAGGAAAGATAGCGCAAGATTTCATCATCCTACTTAGAACAGCATGCAATTTAAAACTTATGAACTGCTGAGACTGGTTTGGCTCAGTGGATAGAGCGTCGGCTTGCGGACTGAGAGGTCCCGGGTTCGATTCCGGTTGGGGGCATGTACCTTGCTTGGGGGCACATCTCCACTGTGGGGCGTGCAAGAGGCGGCTGATCGATGTCTCTCTCTCATTGATGTTTGTGGCTTTCTATCTCTCTCCCTTCCTCTCTGTAAAAAATCAATAAAATATATTAAAAAAAAAACTTATGAACTGTTTATTTCTGGAATTTTCCATTTAATATTTTTAGACCACAGTTCCCCTTAGGTAACTGAAGCTGCGGAAAGCAAAACCATGAGTAAGGGGAGAGACTGCGATTGATTGAGTTTGGGGGTGGTTTGTTATATTGAATTCTTGCAGAGATAGAGAAATGATATAAATAGATTTTCTAGAAAGACAGGCTTGGGGGTTCTAGTGTCAAAACACCAAGCTCAGGCAAAGTGTCTTTCCGGTGGAAAATCTACTGCAATTTAGTGCCCCTGGTGCCAAAACTCTACTCTGCTGCTCCAGAACCAGAGGTCCCTGCCACTTCTGTTGTCAGCAGATCTGCTCTCACTGTCACCACCATCTCATGTTGCTCTTTGTGTGGACATTTGTGCAGCTGTGCATATATGGAGGACGTTTTGTCATATGACTGTATCCTTGCTGTAAGAGAGTGCCGGAAATGTAGTTGTGCTTGTTGAACAGAATGCAAGTTGGAAGGGGTTCAGCGGGTGCTGTGTGAGGTTATCCATAGTCTCTGCCACACAAACTCAGGGGCAGGGACTCCAGCCACACTTCACAGGTAAGCAGTCTGGTCTTCAGAGAAACCTCATGACGTGCTCAAAGTCATACAGGTTTCCAAGAGCAGCACCACCCAAACACTGTCCCCCAGGTAGCAAGAGCTCCATTCTTTCTGTAACAACAGCCTATCTTGGTGGGTGGCCTGGTTGGGTGCATTCAGTACTGCTGGCTGGGACAGTGAAGGGTACAGCCGATGTGGTCTGAACTTCAGGAGTTGCTGCAGTTCCAACACACAGCTATGTTGCTAGAATATTGGCAGAGGGAAGTCATACATTAAAGATTCAGATTCCTCAGAAAAGCTGTGGTAGATCTCAGCAATCAGCATGAAACAAAACCTTAGAGCCAGGCCAGTTGTCTAATTGGAAAGACATTCCAGGCTCCTGAATTGTCAGTGGGGCTTCACGTTTGAAGGACAGGCTGGGAGGTTGCCACATGACATGGCAGCACGATGCTTGCCCAGCGTGAATTTGCTACAGGCCCTAGAGATATCTCAGGAAAGTGCTGTGTAGGGTACCCTTTATGTAAGTTGCCTTGGCATACAACTGAGAACCAGATTCCTGCTGATAATGGAACTGTTATCCTCTGGCATTTTATCCACCCCCAGTGCTCCTGGTGCCTTCTCTTATTTTAGACCAGTAAGATGAGTCTGCTTTGAGACTGATGAATTGGACCAAGATTGGAATATGGTGCTTAGATAGAAGTTCTCATCAAATCAGCAGTGGTTTCTCTTACCTTATAACTAGGGAATGGAAAAGATAGCTGACATCCCACAACCGCCCTCAGAATATAGGATAAGAGCATTTATCCAGCTGAGAAGGGCATAGGAGCCTTTTCCATTCCTCAGTGTCATAGGCTGATTTGGGGAAAGTCAGATTGTTTTCCTGCTAAAAATAACCAGTCTCTTTGGCTGTACTTATAGATTCAGTCATATCATATAATTCTCTTTCATGTGTCCTTGGGCCTGAGATTTTAAGAAATCAACCAATGTTGATGTCAGAGAAACAAAATGCATTCTGAACTGAAATAAAAGGCTTTTTATTCTTTGAGATTTATTAGGCATAATAACAAAGGAAAATGTTGAGTTCTTGCTAAATGTCAGCCCAGGAAAATATCTACTAGCCAGAGAAAGCATGGACTTCCTTCTCCAGAGCATGAACTCACCTTGGCACCTGCTTGGAACCACCAGTGATTTCTCAAACTTCATGCTCCAGCCAGTTAGAATGAGCATCAAATTGGATTAAAGTACAGTGTTGGTTTTAGCTGATGGGACTATTTCAAGCCATTTATACCAAGTAGTTTTCTATGTATTTGAATAGAGGTCTTAGAAATCAGGAACACCTCAATTTTCTATTTTGTCTGTTGTTATTATCATCTATATATATAAAAGCCCAGTAACCAGAATTGCAGAATGACCAGAACAACCAGAATGACCAGTGTCTATGACGTGCACTGTGGCAGACAACCAGCCTGATCCTAGCCTGATTACCCCCTGCTCTCCCTGCCCTGTTCCCCAAAACCTTGATTGGGGGTGAGGCTGGCTGGCCAGTTACCCATGGGCCCCCATTGGGGCAGGCCAGCTGGATCCCACCCATGCATAAATTTGTGCAACAGGCCTCTAATTCATATATATAAAGAGCCAGGGGCCATCACAACTGGATGGACAACCAAACAGGCAGGCAGTGTGGGGTGACTAGGCTGGTAGGGGGGCCAGTGAGGGATGACCAAAGGCAATGACCACAATGAACAAGCAATTGGTCACCATGAGGTTCATGGAGCACCTCTTGGGCCCTCTCCTGTGGCCCACAGGCTCTGATCGCAGCAAGGCTGGTGACCAGAAGGTGGGTGGCAGCAGATGTGAGTTTGTGAAGGGCCAAGGCACAGGCAGCAGTGGGTGGCTGTGAAGATCCCAGGGCTCAGGCAGCCGCAGGCATCTGTGAAGGGCCAAGATGCAGCTGCGAAGAGCCCAGGCTCAAGTAGCCATGGGCAGCTGTGAAGGTCCCAGGCTCAGGCAGCCAAGGGCCCAGGCTCAGGCAAGCAATGGCAGCAGCAATGGAGTAATGGAGGCTGCACCTTCCCCTGATCCATCAGATTACCTCCCGCAGAGGGAGGCCAGACTGCGGCTTAGGCTCTGGGCCCAGGCAGAGGCAGTTAGGGGCGATAAGGCCATCAGGAGAGCTAGCTAGGGTCAATTAGGCTGGTAGAGAGGCAAGGTAGGGGTGATCAGGCTGGCAGGGAGGCAAGGTAGGGGTGATCAGGCCAGCAGGCAGAGGCAGTTAGGGATGATCAGGCAGCCAGCGGTCCCGGATTGTAAAAGAGATGTCTGCCTGCAGGATTGGGCCTACATTGGCAGTTGGACATCCCCCAAGGGATCCCAGATTAGAGAGGGTGCAGGCCGGGCTGAGGGACCTCCCCCCCTCATGCACAAATTTCATGCACTGGGCCTCTATTTCAAAATAAAAAAAACTTGAGTAGGAGACAGAGTGTTTTAGTTGAGAGAGCTTTGATTCAGGAGTCAGGGTTCTAGTTCCAAATAAGGGGAATGCTTTGCCACATGACATCCAATCTAATTAATCCTGATATTAGTTTATGTAGAAAAAGAACATATTGCATTTAAAAAATGTCTTTATTTCTAATAAAACTGATGCTGGTGAATGTGGATATAGCTGTAGGCAAGTAGATTTATTAATACCAAATTAAAGAATAAGAAAGTCTGTGTACATTATCTGACTACTTATATGAGAATGTCACTTGGAGGTAGATAAGCAACTTTAATAATATTCAACATGCATACTCTGTTCTATGTACTTGCATCTGGGAAGTTCAAAGACATTTTGTAGATGTTATCAGATTGCTTCTGCAGTGCTCCTGCCAGGTAGAGGGAGTGAGAGCAAATTGGTAAATTGATGTGCAGATAATTGGTGAGATTTACAGGAATCATATGGCAAACTGATGGAGACAGTTGGCTGATGGGGAGGGAGGTCTTCAGGTTTTTTCACAGGTAGGGCTTTTTTGAGAAACACACCCAGTTTCGAATTGAGTATCCTTGGTGCATGGTAGCTTGATGAGTGCTAGCTGATGTTGTCATTGTCATCATTATCATCACCATCATCCCTCTGCAGAGGGTATGAGTGTGAACTTTGTTTACTACACCTTCATCAGCAATGAGAGTAAAATTGTCCTTTTTATGATGAATAAAATACCTCTTCAGAGAGTCCCATTTTCACTTTATAAAACAAATGACAGAAATGAAGGCTTCATCAAGTAGTGCATTGTGCCATCATGTGCAGACACCAAGAGGAAACACACACATATGCTGATGTCCATTCATAAGCCCACTCTGGCACGCATGTGCAGTTGTGCTCTAACAAGCAAATAACAGTATCTCATGTTGGTTGTGGTCATGGGCATCTTGCTCTCATCTCAGATCTTTCAGAGGTGCATTGAGTTCTTCATGTCAGGGGCACAATGAGAGACCCTACTCTTGAGTCTGGATGAGTTGACCTCAGTAGTTTGCAATCTTGGGCCCTGCTTGATGACCTTATTATCTGGTACAGGGACAACCCACATCGCTGCTAATTGGAAGCCCAGTGTGTGTTGTTGGAGGGAGAACCCTCTGTGGAAAAGGGGAAGCTAGTACATCCAATAGGATATGCTGGGTCCAAAGCAAGTTATCCAAGCCCAGGTATGGACTCAAATTATTGCCAGAAAATTAGGAGATGAGACAGAGGAGCTGCATGTCAAAGAGGGAAGGATAAGAAGTAGACCAGTGAAAGCCAGAGATGGAGCTTGATAGCGGAGTTGGTGCCATGTTGACTACAGCAGAAATTTTTATTTTTAAAAATTGTGTTTGCTTTAGCAAAACAAATTTATTCAGTGAACACTTACTAAGTCCCTGTTACTTGCCTCGCATTGCATTAAGTGTTACTATGCAGTGAACAGGAATGACAATGTCTCTGTCTTCATGGGTGTAGAGAGGCATTAAACAGGAATCAGAATGGACTGCCATTACATAATGTGGTAAAAGCTAAAAAGGAAATAATCAGGGTTCTATGAGAGAGGAAATTGGGGGTGAGTGGGCTCTGCTTTTGGTTGAGTGAGCAGGGAAGTTTACCCTAGGAAACTAAGCTGAGACTTGAAGGACTAGAAGTATTTAGTTAAGGAAGAATGGATGAGGTGGAGAGCACCAAGAAGAGATAATAGCACACATCTGAGACTTAAAAGTCAAGGTAGAGAGAATAACAGTAACACTTAAGAGGACTAACCCTGGTTCAGAGGGCAAGGAGGATTATTTAGTGAAGATACATTTGGGGTCAATAATTCCCCCTAAGGAATTTATCCTTGAGGATATAACAAGACAAATGTTCATTCCAGCACTGCTTATGATAACAAAATATGGGAAATATAATACATGACTAGTATGCAGAATGCTCATAATAGATTTCCTCTTACTACTTATCTTTGCCATTCAACAGTTTGATGATGATACAGGTAGGTGGGGATCTATTTTGTGTTTGTCTTACTTGGAATTCATTAAGCTTCTTAAAGCTTATAGATTAAGCTTTTAATGCTTGATAGTTTATAGCTTTTCACCAATTTGGCAAATTTGGGGCAATATTTCTTCAAATATTTTTTTCTGCCCATTCTCTCTTTTCCTGTGTTGCTTAGACATATTCACCACCAATTGAAATCTCTTCCAAGTCAATTTTGCAAACTAGAGAAGAAATTAAGTGGAAATAATTATTTATTTCTACTCACTGTTGCTTATAGATGTGTTACGAAGTTTTGAAATTTGTTAATTCTAAGACCATAAGTCATGCTATGCTTAATCCAACATCTGGGTCTCTTAAAGACAGTTTCTATTGCCTGCTCTTTCCCACTAAGTCTGGGTTCTACTTTCCTTTTGCTTTGCTTGTCTTATGATAATTTTGTTGAAATCTGGACATTTTAGATATTATATTTTAGCAATTCTGAATTTTTTGGTCAATTGTTTACTTCTTTGTTTAGTAACTCACATGGACTAAATCTATCTTCTTTTTCCCACAGGGTACAGCCTCTGATGTCTTTAGTCATTTTTTAAATGTTTTTATTTTTAAGCCTAAAAGTTGCCCTATGTTTGCACAGCTTGTGGTATTCCAGTGACTTGGCAGAGGTTGTGGCCAAACACTTCAAGCCCAGACGGTTTCCTTGGAACTATGTATGGAGAAATACACTTAAAGTTCAGGTGGGGTAGATAAGAGATCAACCAAAGGACTTGTATGCATGCATATAAGCATAACCAATGAGCACAAGACACTGGGGGGTTAGAGTGTGCCTGGGGGGGCAATGGGAAGATATGTATACATGTAACATATTAATAAAAAAATAAAATAAAATTTTAAAAAAAGTTCAGGTATTTCTCAAAGCTGCCCTGGTTTTGAGTTCCCACTATGCCCCCTCCAGAGACCTAAATTTATAGGAGAGTGTGAATAGCTGGGCCATCTGATCAACCTCAGCCAGGGATATGCTTATCTCAACTATGACTGCAATCTCACACTAATAGAGCCATTGGCTGTTCTTGCTGACTACCTCAAAGGTCATCGATTTTACTAAAAACACCCATGTGTGGGAATCTCCCACCCCCTCAAGTACAGGGAGCCCCTTTCTTTTATTTATTTATTTTACTTTTTACTTTTTTTATTAATATATTACATGTATACATATTTTCCCATTACCCCCCCCAGGCACACCCTAATTCCCCAGTGTCTTGTGTTCAATGGTTATGCTTATATGCATGCATACAAGTTCTTTGGTTGATCTCTTATTTACCTCACCTCTCCTTAACCTTCCTGCTGTAATTTGACAGTCTGTTTGATGCTTTACTGCCTTTGTATCTATCTTTTTGTTCATCAGTTTATAATGTTCTTTATTATACACAAATGAGTGAGATCATGTGGTGTTTCTTCTTCATTTTGCCCCCTTCTACCTGGCAGAGGTGCCGCTGTTCTTTGCACCTGTCCTGTCCTGCTAGAGTCCAAGGAGTGGTGGGACTAGGGCAGATCTAGGCAAGAATGCGACCAATTCCCACTGTTGTGACCCAAAGTTCATCAGATTTCCCAGCATAAATGTTTATCAGATTATTAAATGCTGTTCTTGATTTCCAGAGTGTTTGAAACAGTTGATTTATTAATTTTGTCCAGTCTTAGAGATATTTTGGAGGGAGAGGATTTGCCCATCTGCTTACCTGGTCATCACTGGAAACCACAATAAATGTGATGCATGCAGGCAGTGGAGTGCCTCCAGGCCACTAAACCTGATGACTTAGCTCCACAGTCATTGACTCAGAAATAGTTCCATGATAGCATAAGTAAGAAAGAAAGTTTCCAAAATAAAACAAAGAGCATCAGTGCATATGGTATGTGTGTGTGGTGAACCTCTGCTGTGTGGCAGGGACACTTGGAAAGCCTTTACCAAGTGGAAATGGTGGTGGGATTTTAGGCAGCTTTCATTCTCTTTGTGATTTTCTGTATTGCTTGAATTTTGTGCATGTACATTTGTTATTTTACAATAGAAAAGAAACTGAGATTAACTAAAGAACTTATATGCATATATGTATAACCCCTGGACACAGACAATAGTGTGCTGAAGGCCTGTAGCGAGGGAGAGAAAGGGAGTGGGAGTGGGAGGAGAGGTCAATGGGGGAAAAGGGAGACACCTGTAATACTTTCAACAATAAAGATAAATTTAAAGAAAGAAAGAAGAAAAAGGAAGGAAGGATGAAGAGATGGAAAGAATAAAGGAAGGAAGGGAGGAAGAAAGGAGGGAGAGAAAAGAACAACAGCCTCATTGTTGGGCTGATAGCCTGCTTCAGGATGGTTATTATTTGGATCAGCCTTCTGAATTCACACCCATGAGCTCAAAGACTTGACAAGAATGTCCTCAGTCTCTCTTTGCCATGATAAGACAATCCTTGTCTCATTACTTTAAGGGTGGGATCTGCCTGTCAAGACTGAATGTGCACTTTGACGGATCATCCTTTACATCTTCCTCTCTACTAGGCCCTCTGTCCTGGCTATCACACTATGTCTTCCCCTTAAGTAACCATGCCAGCTTGCCTCTACCCACTGATTTCTCCTACCATTAGATCCTCAGCCCCTCTTCCTCCCACCATGATGCCTCCTCCTGGTCGTCATGCTTTTGGTCTGTAACCCTCAAATCACATTCTACATTATAGCCAACCCAGTCTTTCTAAAATATAAACCTGTATGTCACTTCCCAGCTTAAAAGCCATAAAGATATCCTTGTGGCCAAGTGATGAAGTCAACAGTCTTGAACCTGGCCGCCAGGCTCTCAGTGACTATGCAGTGGCTTAAGGCACTGGGAAAGGAGTTCATAGCTTAGTTTCACGATTTATTAGCTGAGTGACCTTGAACAAGTTATTTAGCCTTTTCAGCTTTTTCCTCTGTGAAAAGGGGAGGCTGATTATATTTACTTGTGCAATTACTGAGAAGATGAATGAATTTATATATATCTGTAATTGCACTCAGTAGGTATTCAATAAACGTTAGCTTTTACTATTGCCTGCCTTCCATGAATCTCCACTACTTGTTTTCTACTCCAGCTAGGCCATCATTTTCTTAAGCCTTGTAGCTTTAAACTTCTGTGATTCTCAAGAATGCTGTTCTTATTGCCCAAAATGCAAGGTCCAGGCCTTTGTGTTCTCTGCAGAAAGCATTCCCAACTCCCAGGAACAAACATGATCACCAGATTAATGTAGAGAACATGTCCAGCATCTTAGCAGTTTCACACATGCCCCTTTCTAGTCCACACCCAGAGAGGCATGCAGTATTCTGACCATCGTTTAGTTTGGGCTATTCTTGCACCTCATAGGTGGAATTGTACAGTAGTTTGTCTCCGGCTCTTTTTGGTCATTATGACTTGTATGGGCTTCATTCCAGGTTGTGCATGCACACAGTTCATTCTTTTCTGGGGAAGAAAAGAACAGATCCTTAGAGTGAGCCAGAAACTGTGTTGTTTTCCTTGTATTATCTCACTTAATTCTTCATACTCTATGGGAGGATTTATTATCTTCCTTCCAGAAATAATGCTCAGAGAAGTTAAGTAACTTGCCTCAAGCCACACAGTGATTGGGGGGTCTGGTCGAGAACCAGTTCTGGTGACAGAGATGGAGCTTCATAGCAAGGGCAAGAGCTTGTCACGCCTCAGATGAGATTCAGTCAGCCCTGTTCCGGGTTTTGCACTAAAAATCATGTAGTATTTTTTGGTTATTCTGTGGGAGCTCTCATTTTATCTGAATAGTCATTAGAATATTTTCTTCCTCTTGCTTCCTCATCAGGCTTCTCACTGACATGTTCTCCCTTTGACTTGCTTATTGTGTCTGTGGCTGCCTGGCTTCCGGACACAGTCCGGCTTCTTCTGCAGGAGGCTGCTTTCTCAGTCCTTGCCTGAAAGACTCAGCTGCTTAACAATGTCTTCCTCCTCCTTCTGGGGGGGTGATCTTTGATGAGGAATCAGAAGTAGCCCTCCTGCCTGACTGTGTGACTGCTTTTCCATTCTCAGCTTGTGGGGGTTTCTAAGGAAACGGGGCTGAAGTATATTTTTCTTTCGGCCTTGTGCAACCTGACTTGCTGTCCTCCTTCCCTCCCTCCAGCCTCATCTTATCCCCTGGATGATGGATGACTCTGATCTAGGGTGAGCTTGGGGGTGGGGCAGCCTGGGGTAGAGCACAGGGACCATCCAAAATGTGGGCTGAAAGTCACGGCCGGGAACAGCCCAGGCTTCACCCCTGGAACTCACAGGAGTTACCTCACTCGACGTTTCTTTTATAAATTCATCCTCTGAGTTCATATTTCTGCTGGATAGCGTTTCTTCTAAACACAGTGTTCATGCCTCTCCCCTGGCTCTGAGCTAATCCATTATGCTTGGCTAAAATACAGACAATGGGTAAAGGCTCTCTCACAGGCTGGGGAATTAAATGGATAATCTGAGCTCTGTTTGCTTCTGTGGCTCAGATTAGGAGTAGTTGGTAAGAGGCTTTGGCTTTCCTCATGCAAATGGAGAGGACAGTGAAGGCAAAAAGAGATGGAAGGTGGACTCTCTTGAATATTGGCCCTGGCAGAATGTGGCTTTTCTTTTAATCCCTTGTGGGCCATTGTCTCTTAGCAGCTTCTTTCAATAAAGATTGATCAGCAGCTAACTGCCCAAAGGATTCCTTACCTAGTGTTAGTTCCGTGCATGCGAAGTTGTGCCTTGTTCATCACTATCCCCAGTGCCCACAGTGTCAGCTCAGAATAGGCATTTAATAGCCATTCCCCAGAGTTTGCAGAGTCTTTCCTGAGCAGTGTAAACATCATTTGGGAAGGGAGCTATTGCAATGCAGTAGAAAGACCATGGGGTAAAAAAATAATGTAAACCATTAACCCTGGTGATATTTAAGGGGTCCCGGATTTGGTTCTGGAATCCGGCATCTCAGAGTTCCTGTGGTTCGGATGATTGAGCTCTGGGTCTATGGCTTGTCTTTCTCCCTCTGCCAATTATCTGTGCCCAGAACACCCTCATTTCAACCACCTCCTTCTTTACAAAGCACTCAGATAAGGCTTACGGGGTCTGGGCCACATCTCCTGGGTCTTGTCACCGCAATGCAGTGGCTTGAACCCAGTGAAGCACAGAGGAGGAAGCCACAGATCTTCACAAAGCAGCCTGGGCCCGCTGTCAGCTACCAATATCTCCCACAGACCTTTGCACAGCCTCCGAGAGCACAGTGTACACAAAATTACCACGACCTCACACAGGCTGGCGCCCACGGAGAGGAAAGCCACAGAGGAAGGCGCACTCGGGGGTTGCGAAGGCACAGAGGCCATTCGGAGGCTGAAGTAGCACGTGTTTATAGTTTTAGCAGAGGGAGGCTGAAATACAATTTTCAGGAAGATTGCATTATGGATTATTGCTTGAGAAAGCTTTGGCAAAGGACTATTGAGAATCTTTCTTTTCCAAAAGGGGCTTTTCCTCCACAGGGGTTGAGGGAAGCAGGAGGAGAGAGAAGGCTGCTGCTTGTTTTCTGTAGCCGACTTGGGATGTCATAGTGATAATGTGTGAATTTCTTAAGCAAATCTCCTTGTGACTGTGTGTGTGTGTGTGTGTGTGTATGTGCGCGCGCGTGCCCGCGCACGCGCATGTGTGTGCCTGTATTTTATTTGAACAACTCAGACCCAGCTTGGTAGCCAGAACAGATGCTGTTATTACCATTTTACACAGTGGAGACCGAAACTCAAAGAAGATAAATGGCTGTGTTTACATAATTAGTGAGTACCATTATCAAGTCCAAGTTCCTGCACATAGGGTACAAATCCCTTGTTGTTCTGGCTAGCACTGATCACTCCAGTCTTCCTCTTGCAACATAGTTTTCTTTTCAGTCTACTCTTCTTCCACAGTCAACTTGCAGACCCTTAATGTATCATGTTCTTTCTTAATCTCTGTACTTTGCACATACTGTTCCTTCCTGTCCAGCCTGCCATCTCCTTCATCTGTTCCCTCCTTCCCCTTCAGGGCTCACCTCATGCTGAAAGGTTTCCCTACCTCTCAGGATGGGAGTCCCGAACTGTCTTTATGATACCACATACCTTGAGCCCATTTATTAACGCCTGTCTTTCACGTCCGACTAAGGTTCCTTGGTAGAAAACCATCATCCTGATGGTGTTGGAGGTAGAAGGCATAGGAGGAAAAATGAGAGGATTTAGCATGCCATGAGAACCTAGCTGCATTTGAAATATGCCCAGAGTGAGAAGGGTTAAGGGCCGCAATAATATCAGCCACATCAAAGCCACTTACAAGCCACTCTTCTGTCACCTAAGTGGATTCTAATGTCATTCTTCCACTGAAGGCTTTACTCGGGGGATCAATCACTTCATCTCATTTGAGCCTCAATTTTCTTACCCAAAAATGGGGAAGAAGGTGCCAGATAAAGTGAGGCAAGAGTGATAACATGTACTATAACAAGCACTAAATAATATTTATTAATATTATCCAAAAATCTCCAAGATACTATTGATGAGCAAAAGACACACGACTCAATGTGTATAAATCATTGTTAGGGAAAGGACTTTAGCACCTTTGACAAACTCTGAGAACTAAATTTCAAGAAGTCTATTTCTCATAAGACAATAGACAAATAGCAAAATACCAAATTCATGGACAGAAGAAAGGTCCCCGCCAGGAAGCATTTTGTTCATTTCCAAGTGGAAGAATTTCAGATGCCACCAGGAGTATTGGTTTGCAAGAAGTTCTAGTTGGGGCTCTTTCATCTTGAAGTTACTCACTGAATAAATTCATGCTGAGTCCCACCCTGCCCTGAGCACCTTCAGTGAGCTAGCCGTTGCTGTAAGCACTCATGGCTGATGACCCTTCCCCTCAGAGCCACTCCTGCACCTGCCATCATGTCTGTTCTGAGAACTTGACCTGCACTACTTGTGCCAGTTGTTAATTTGTTGGCACTCAGTTACAAACCCATCCTCTGTACTCAGCTTTGTGACCCTGGCGCAGAGACAAATGCACATTTCTGCTCTACCTACTGGCTCCTTCTTAGCTCCTGCCAATAGGGGGGTGCTGGAGATGCCCCAGGCCATGGCTGAATGGGGAAAGTTTGGGCTTGTTCCTTGTGTGTTCCTGTTCTAGGTTTAAGCATCCTGTTCCTCTCAGTGTTCACCTAGAACAGGTTTCTCCACGGCAGCACCATTGGCAATTTTGGACTTGGTACTTCTTTTTTGGGTGGAGGGCATGCTGTCTTTTGTGTTGTGAGAAGTTTAACAGCATCCCTGTCCTCTACCTGCTGAAGTCCAACAGCGACGATTAGAAATGTCTGCAGACATTGCCCACATCACTCTGGGTTTAGAACCCCTGACCCAGGATCTTAGTACTTCGGTAGTGCAGTTTCTTTCTGCAGCAACAGCTAACTCCAGGCCTGCAGGCCCAGCTTGGTCAGGCTTCAGTCAGGAGATGCGAGCACCAGCTGGCCAGAGCCCTGTCCTTAAAATTCTGGGCTCAGAGACCCAGCCTCCGGTAAGTGCCCCTCCTTGGAGATCAGCCATATCATCACATAGTAAAGACGGGTTTCCTTTGTTTCTTCAGTTCTAGAGGCGATAGCTTGATGATGTCTTAGCCTTCCTTTTCATCTTTTAGTTACATAGTTAATAATTTTAAAACTAAATCCTTTTTTTTGGTGTTAAAGTTTCTATGTTAAAACTAGAGGCCTGGTGCACTAGAGAGGAGGAGGGGGAGTGTCCCTCAGCCCAGCTTGCACCCATTCCAATCTGGGACCCCACAAGGGATGTCTGACTGCCCGTTTAGGCCCAGTCACAGTGGGATTGGGCCTAAACAGGCAGTCGGACATCCCTCTCACAATCCAGGAATGCTGGCTCCCAAACCACTCACCTGCCTGCCTGCCTGATTGCCCCTAACTGCTTCTGCCTCCCAGCCTGATCACCCCCTAACCACTCCCCTGCCAGCCTGATCAACACCTAATTGCTCCCCTGCTGGCCCGGTTCTCCCCAACTTACTTCCCCTGATGGCCTGGTCACCCCTAACTGCCCTCCCTTGCCAGGTTGGTCACCCCTAACTGTCCTCTCCTACAGGCTTCGTTGCCCCCAATTGCTCTCCCCTGCAGGTCTGGTCCCCCCACAACTGTCCTCCCCTGCAGGCCTGGTTACCCTCAAATGCCCTCCCCTACAGGTCTAGTCCCCCTCAACTACCCTCCCCTGTAGGCTTGGTTGCCCCAACTGCCCTCTCTTGCAGACCTAGTCCCCCACAACTGCCTTCCTCTGCTGGCTATCTTGTGGTGTCCATCTTTGACCACATGGGGCTGGCCATCTTGTGTGTTGGAGTGACGTTCAATTTGCATATTGCTCTTTTATTGGGTAGGATAACTGAGATATTTTCTCCCGACTGGATTGATACTATGTTCTTTCTCTCCCTCCTCTCCCTTCCTTTCCCCTCCCTTTTTCTTCTCCATCTGGTAAACTCCTGCTCCTTTTCAGACAAATGCCACCTTTTTCTGGAGCTTTGCTATACTCAGCTAGGTGGAGCCAGTCACCCTTGTAGTGGAGATGGGATGGGCAGAGATGTTTAGGGAATCATGGATTATTCTAAACTCTAGTAGAATGCAGGGCATATGGAAAGAAAATTTGGGAGATGAAGCTACAAAGGTAAGTAGAATATAGATTTTAGACACCCTGAGAGCCAGTTTATGCAAGGTTTGTAGGATGTGCTGGGAAGTCCAGTGGTCCTGATATAAGGGAGCAGCATCAGCTGACTTCACTTTGGGAAAGAGCCCTGCAAGGGCCACAGGGGAAACTTGTGGTGAAGGCCATTCAGGGAGAGCTATGTGCTATGAAGCCCCCGGGTTCATATGGAGGGTTAGGTACCACGACCCTGACAGTCTTTCTATTCTCTAAGAGGTGGATTCATTTGTGGAGAAATATGAATATTCCATGCCATAGACAATAGAAACCAAAAGGAAACAAGAAAAGGAAAGAATAGGAATGTAACAATTATTTCAGGTTGAATGGTTCAGAATCAGCTTTTTTCTCTTTTTTGGTCTAATTATCACAGTTTTTCACAATTTGATGAATTTTGTAAGATATGAAAGATAATAACAAAACACTCTTTTGACTTTTAAGAAGACTTGTGTGGCAGGGCCGGCAGCAGTGTGCGGAATTCAGCTGGGTTCCCAGGAGGGCGTGTGAGCCTATTATAATTCTTAAAAGAAAGGAGCCAACAGCAGCCTGGGTGAGAGCTGCATATTATCCTCTGTTAAATGCAGACGATGATATCAGCTTTCATTTATGTTCCAGGGCTTTTTGGAAAATCAAATAAAATGAAGGATGTAGGACTTTGCAAATTACTAAGTGCCACAAAACCCATCCATTCATCCAGCAAACACTATTGAGTTTGTCTGATACAGCAGGAACAGTGGCAGGCACTTTGGGTTGGGGTGCAGGCATGAATGAGACCTGGTCTCTTTCCATCGAATTTCCACATGGACGGGGAACTTTGGCAAAAACACTTGCCATGCCATAGGAGAAGTTCCACTTAATTTGTAAGAGATTATTACTAGTATTGCATTTAGGAGGGTGGGCTTGGTTGCTAATGGCTGCCACGTTAATGTCTTCTGTTTTCCTAGAAGAGAACTCGGAGAGGCAATGTCATGTGGTCAAAAGCAAGGGATTGGGCTTTGTGGACAAAGGATGAGTTTGCAAGCTTACCCTCTGCCACCTGCCCACTACGTATATTTGGAAAAGCCCCCTTGTTTCCTCACCTGCATCACTGACATAGCCCTTCATCTAACCAGAAGGTTTCTGGGTTCACTAATCAACTAACAGATGTTAAAGTGCTTTTAAAACTGTAACATGCTGCACATATGTTGTGGATCATTTATTAGGAATAATAGGAGAAATTGGCAATATTGCCTTAATCATGAAGGCTGTTTAATTAAGGAGAAGGGAATGGTAATTAACATGAATAACAAGGAAATGCTATGTGTCAGACAGGGCAATAGGCTTTCTCATGATAAGTCTCCTGTGATTTTAATAACCCTTTGCAATAAGCATTCCCCCCATTTTACAGATGAGAAGACTGAGAGAAGAGATTTTCCTACATTCTCTAAGATATATAGGTAGCACTTAAAAGAGCTAGGAGCTGACCAGGCAGATGCCTACTGCCTGATGTGAAAATAGGTAGTTTCCTTCTTCAGGCTCCACTCTTCTCTCCCACTCTGCATGGCTTTGTTTGGGAAACAGGCTCACTGTGATGTTTTTCTTACCTTTCTTTCTGATGAGGCACTGGTAGAATAGAGAACCTCATTAGTCATGTACCTGCCCAAGGACTAGTTTCTCATATAAATAGAGAGGGATCCAAGGATGATGAAAATCCACTTAGCAAAGTTGCGAGTGTAATGTGGTCCCCTGTGGGCTTGTGCAAATTTCCCTTCCTATTCATATCCATTTCAGTGCATCACTGGGTAACATGGAGATGGGTAGAAAAATATAGATTTTACCCTGTGGTGACCTTCACCACTCCTCACCCCAATTCTTTTCACACATGGAATCATTTTCACCCTGGAGTCAACCCGTTCTTATGTCCATGCTTTTGCATATTGATCTGTCTACTGGGATCTTCTTCTGGGGCTCACATCTCTGATGGAGACCTGTTTGTCATCTAAAAGTCAGCTCAAGAAGAGTTGATCTTGTCTTTCTTTGTTTGACTCTTCCTCCAATATTCCTCCTTTTACTGTTTACCCAGCTCTATATAAGATGTGTTTACTTGTATCTCTTACTAGAAGGGGCTCTCTGGGGAAAGGCGTTGTAGATTATTTTCTTCTTCTGCAGATGCTTTGCACAGAGTAGGTCCTGAGGACCCATTTTCTGGATGAAGGCATGAAGGAGTGCATGAGATCATAAGGCAATGTTCTGGCCAATTTTTTAGACTCAGGTCAGCCACTGCTCTGATGGCCTTTAAGGCACTTTTGTTTGCTTCTATGGAGATTATCAAGAGAATTGGTACTTTTTGGTTGACTTAGAAATACTTAGCAAAAGCTTCATATTCAAGATCTAGTGGTATTTAGCTTGGGCCTGTTCAGCACAGCAAGGGTGGCCTCCCACCCAGTTCCCCCTTTTTCTTAAGTCTACATATCTTTGTATTTTACCTGAAGGCAAATTCAATGTCTTGGAGAGTGTGAGTCCAGAAGGAAATCCCTTTGGGCAACTTGCCACATCTCATGGTGCTCCTTTTCTGTTTTAGCCTGTCATGGAGTTATTTTGGGTAAAGCACTGCTCTGGGGGGAGAAGCTGTGAATAAGGATAGGAAAGAGCTATGAAGGTGCCCTGCTCAGACAAAGGGGATACTTCCTTAACTGCTGAATTTCATTTTGCCATTTCTTTTGGGTTTTGTAGGATCTTAGCAACTGTGACTGCAAGATTAGGGTGGGCCCTTAGAGTTTTGAGGGATGCTATGAATGTAGCCCCCCAGCATTCATCTTGAAATCTTAATTCCCAAAGGTGATGGAATTAGTAGGTGGGGATTTTGTAAGTGCTTAAGCCTTGAGAGTTTCACCCTTATGAACCAGATTAGTACTCTTACAAAAGGCACCAGAGAGTTCCCTAGGCTTTCCACCATGTGTGGGCACAGTGAAGTCTCACATCTTTGAGACCTGAAGAGAACCCTCACCCAACCATACTTGCACCTGATCTTGGACTTTCATCCTCCAAACAGTGAGAAATAAATTTTTTATTTATAAACTAACCAGTCAGAGGCATGTTGTGATAGCAGCCAAATGGACTAAGACAGGGGTTAGAGTGGGGGCTGGGAGGAGACATGGTAGTGTGAAGGCAGGCATAGTAAAAGAAATTCATGTACCTGGCTTGAAATCTCAGCTCTGCAACTTCCTGGCCATTAAGCATGGGTAACTTTGTTAACCTCTCTGAGGTTCTTTTTCTTCATCTGTAAAATGGGAACACCACCGCTTATTCTGCAGAGACACCTAAGACTGAGAGATGGTGCAATTCTATCTGGTTCTTAGAAAGCCTTCAATGGATGAAGCTACTTGGTCATTGTTTCTCTCCCACGTAGTATTGAGCAATTATAAAACTTTGCCTTGAAGATTATTTAACTTTGCTCTGTGGCTGAAAGCATCTCCAGTGAACAGCTGACTTAGAACCACCATGAAAGGAATTGTGCTATTTTGATTATCCTTTATGTTAGCTGCCTTGACTTCCAAAGGAAAGCACGGTATTTCATGGTTAAAGTCCTATTTATCAGCAAAGGCCTAAAAAATAATAGTGGGGGTGGGGTGAGCAGGGAAGCAGGAACATAGGCTTTGTGATGACTCTCTCTTTGGTATGAATCATCTCCTGCCTTGTTGCAGAGTGTATGTGCAGATGCACAGCTGCTGGGTTCAATCCTCTATTGTTAACTTCAGGTTCTGTGGGTGCTGTTTTGCCCTGATATATGTCAGGTTGATGATTCAGGGCATGAGTATGACTCTTGTCAAATTTGGGACCTGGATCCCTGTGTGAACCCACTTTAGCATTCAGAAAATGTATCAAGAGAAGCTGCTGTCAGGGTGACTATCACCCAGAGTAGACAGTTGATGGCTTCCTTCCTGCTCTGTGTCTCTGCTAAACAGTCTTAAAAATAGCACCCTTCCGCATCCATGGAAGACAGAGGGAAGTAAGTCTTTCTTTTCTCTGTGGATAGTAGCCCTAATCTCCCCTCACCATGATTATGTGATGAGGACCAGTGACTGTGTTCTTCCTTTTCCTAGAAGCCAGCCACTGTTAGAATCTCTTATTCACATCCATTTCATTAGCTTGTAAGTAGGAGCTTACCATCTGCTGATCAGAGAGAGACAGAAAGTAAATAAGTATACAGACAGACAAGATGCTTTTAGTTAGTAGGAAGGGAAGTGCTATGCAGAAAAAGAAAGAGGCAATGTAATGGGGAGGGATGGCATGGGGGCTCCTGCTCTCATAGCTGATCAAGGAAGAACTGTTTGTGGAACGGATGTTTGAACTGAGACCTATATGACAAGGAGAAGCAGCCCCGTGAAGAAGTGTGAGGAGGAGCATTCTAGGCAGTAGACTATCTGGCACCCCAAGATAAGAGAAAGTGGATTCCGTGAGATGATCCAAAGTAAGGCATGTGGTCTAAGTGTCAAGCGCAGGAGAGAAGGACGTAGTCAATGAGGCAGAGAGAGGCCAAACCATGTAGGACTTTGGAGCCATGACAAAGAATTCAACATGTACTCTAAGAGAGCGGGGACCATTGGCAGGTTTACACAGGGGAATAATATCACTTGATGTATGTTTTGAAAAGATCATTATGGATGTCAAGTGGAGTATACACTAAAGGAGTGAGAGAGTGAAAAAAGGAGACCAGGTAGGAGCTGGGCAGTGGTCCTGATGCTAGGCAATTGCCCATTGGACTTAGGTATGTATAGCTAGTGATGGTGGTGGGGGTGCTGCAGAGGGTAGGTCAGACTGCAGACAAATTTGGCCCTGAAATTAGGAGTCTAGGTGAGGCCATTTCATTGATATGATGACTCCATAATACTTTCCTGGCTTCCTGAACTTTGAATTCTACTTGTCATTGGGAGCAAAAGCAATAGTGACTTTGTGTTCTTTAGCAGTTAGGTTTTTGCTTTTTTGTTTTCAGCTGTAACGATTCTTAGAGATCATGGGCTGCAGAATGAGATAGACCTGGATAGGAATCTTTGTTCCAACACTTACTGGGTGGTTGACTGGGTAGCTTTATAATTTAATATTTCCAATACTCAGTTTCTTCAGCTGAAAATTGGACTTAATAATAAATCCTGCTTTTTACAGGCTTACGCTAAAGCATCAAGTGAAATAGTACTTGTGAGAATGTTTAACAAATAGTAGGCTTTCACTGAAAATTATCTGGCTTAGACTCTGAATGATCTTCAAACCTCTACATCCTTGAGAGGGACCAGACTCCAGATGTTTCTGCTTAAACTCCACCCTATGTTAACATTGCATAGAAGCAGTAGGTAACTTGGCTATTTCCCTCCTTGCAAAAACAATGAGTGACTTTGGATAAGCCCCTATACTTCTCTGGACATCAATTACTCCTCTGTAAAATGAGTAAACTGGACCAGACAGTAGATAGTGTAATTATAGTAGATAGTGACATGACTTCATTTGCTGCTAACATTAATTCTTACAGCAACCATCATCCAGTATGGAGCACCCACTGGGGGCCAGACAATGTGTTATGTCATATATTACCTTTAGAGTAGTCCTGTCAAGGGGATACTATCATTGTTCCCATTTTACTGATGATAAACCGAGGCAGAGAAGTGAAAGCATCAAATCTTTCTAACAATAGTAGCCAGACTCTATGCAATTCTATTCAACAAAACTCTTTTGGGAGTTAACAATGTGCCAGGCACCATGGAGGCTGTACAACTGCAGGCATGGACCTGATCCTCAAAAAGCCCACAATTTGGAAGCCAGGGGAGCCACACAAAGTCTGGTTGTCCTTGCATTCTCCTTCAGGAGGACATGCCCACTGTGAGGAGAGTGTCTGCAGTGGCATTTTTTGGCATATGAAGCTGGTTTGGGCTGCTTCTGTCCTGCAGTACAACGTGGCCTTTCTGAATTGGGCAAGTACAAAAGATTTCCCTCTCCTGTCTGCATTCTCACGCTCCTCTCCGAGCTCCTGCCCCCTAGCAGACTTATTGCTTTGTTTCTGTTTCTGCTCTTTCTCAGTAGCACTTATTTCTCATTCTTCACAATATTTCTACTTTTCTCCCCTGTGTTAAATACAGAAGGAAAGTTCAGTAGATACGAGGAGGTCTGCCTGCAGAAGAGGCATGCTGCCACAGCCACAGGGGCCTTTGCCTTGATGGGGCCTATTTGTCAGGAAGTTGCAGGGGTGTCTCTGAACTGGGAACTGGGGCCTTTGAGTTCTCAGCTCAGGCTCTGCTACTTCTTGCTGGTGACCCTGAGCTTATCACCTATCCAAGTGGAACCTGAATGTCTTTCCTAGAAGCTGCTGCTCTCAGAGTGCTTGGGGTCACCTCTTGTATTCACCACTCACCAGCCTTGTGACTTAGTGCAAATCACATAGTCTCTGGCTTTGTTTACATAAAATGAGGATGTCCATGAGGACTGTTAGGAAGATTAAGTTACATAATCCCTGTTAGGTGCTTGGCACAATGCCTGGTATACTGTAAGCTCTATATAAATATCAGCTATTAGTAATGACCATGCTGGTTAACTGCCTTAATGGATGTAAAAGCATTTTGGAAACTGTAAAGCACTGTACAAATATTAGTTACACTTTCAGTGATGATTGCCATTTTGAAATAAGAGAGAAAGGACTTTTGATAATCTTTACTTGCCAAGTCAGTTTTTTTAAAATTAGTTTTATATTTATCTCCCTCAATAACTTGGCTATTAATATTATATGAACTCTTTCTAGGGTATTATTGTTCCAGAATCTGGGGCAGCAAAGGCCATCCTGTGCCTTTCTATACACAGAAATGGGAAATCAGGCAAAAGGCTGTGTAATTTCATTTTACCCTTTGCTTCTCACATTGAACTTGGTCCTTCACATCTAAATGAACTGAGTGGCTGAGCTTTGAATTCTTTCACCAATGGCTCTAGCAAGCCAGTGTACATTGTGATGAAAATGAACCAACTCTCCTTAGAAGAGTAAAATGCAACTCAGTGGAAGGAAGAAATTAAATAGGAAAAAAAAAGCAGTAAGGAGAAAAACATACTCTGGCAATATGTCATTCTGTTTATCATTAAAATCTGGTGACATGAAAAAATACATAAATATGCAGCACTATTGGGGGAGACCTGCAATAAATCAGCTCTGGTCACAGAGCTGTAATGTTTTGTGTTGGACCTAGAAGTCTTTCTTGAGGAAGGTAAAAGTGAAATGCTTTGAATCCTGAAATTGGAGGAAAATAATAATAGCTTTCAAGACAGCTGTGTTATTTTATGCTCTTCTTCTAGGCAGTTTTTATGTTCTAGGGAAGAAGATTTTGACCTGCTCTATATTGGATCCATCCTATATAATAAAAGCAGTATGCAAGTTGTCCCCTAGTCTGGGAGTTATCTGGAGTTTGACCAGGGGATAGGGTGGGGGGGGTGAGGGGAGATATAGAGACCTCTGCAGGTGGCAGCAGGCAGCTGGGGGAAGGGAGGGAGGCACTGGCCAGCAGCCAGCAGCCACTAGGGACCCTACCAGTGCATGAATTTCATGCACTGGGGCTCTAATAGGATAATAAGCACTGTTATTGCCTGCCTTCTGTGCCAGAACACAGTGGCCTCTGTTCTTAAGTCTGTGAATCAGCTCTGTCAAAAGCAGAGGTCTCAGAACTGTCCAATCAAATACCAGCCTTCATAATGAAGAACTCCTGACCCTGAACATCCCAGGGATGTCTCAGAAACAAAGCAGTTATCCACTGAGGCTGAGTGAGCACCTGCTGTTCTCTGGTTTAAGATGCACTAGAGGGGCAGAGAGCTGACCAGCTGTATATTCAGCTCATCTCTGTTCTTGAGAGAATACTTTCTTATGTATCCTCTTCTCCACTATAGATTATAATAAGCATGTCATGGGCTGTATCATTAAACGAATTCCATTTAACAGAGCATTTATTGAGGGATTACTGTGTATGGGTGTGGGGAGTCGAACTCTGCCATAGTTTCCTGTTCCTCCCAGGGAAGCAGTGATCCTCACACTTTAGCATGCCTTAGAATATCCTGTAGGGCTTATTACAGTTCAGCTCGCTGGTTCAGACTCAGTAGATCTGGTGGACATTGGTGTGAGAAGGGAGATGGCAATCATTTCCATTTCCAATGAGCTCCTAGGTGGTTCTGATGCTGAATGTCCAGGATCATTTTGAGAACCACTATCATAAAGAACTCCTGGTGCTTCTCAAGGGAAGAAGTAAAGACAGTGGGTTCTTATAAAAATCAGACTATGAAGATGGAGGCATAAAGAAAGGGCTCCAACTGAGAGAGAAGAAAGCAATTTATGCACAGTGGGCCATCCTGAAGGGTGCAGAGAGGTGAGGGCATGAGCAGGAATCAGGTTGGTAATAAAAGGTGCAGAAGGAAGTTTCTCTGAAAGCAAGTTAGGAGGACAGAAAAAGATGCTGTAAAGTTTCCTCTCTTCCTTTTCTTCCTTGATCCAGGGGAATGAAAGGCAGCAAAGGGTTAGATCCAAGGAAATCTCTCTCTGTGACTTTAAAAACTCCAATTTCTGCTCTTAGGTGGGCCAGGAATGAGACTGCAATTTTAATGGCAGTGCCCATCTTATCCAGATCAAGGATGAAGAAACTCTATTTCCTGTAGAAATAAAAACATCATCACTCAATGCCCCCAGGGAACCTCAAAGGAATTAAAAATGGAATTAACTGTTCATCTGGAAACCTTCCTTTTAAAAATCATATGCTTAGCTCACTGTTCCATGAAAAAGGTTTCTGAAACACCAACTTAATGCTCCTGGCATCATATTCCTGATTCCCCCATCTGACTGCAGGACAAAGGACAGCCTAATGGCAGGGGATAAATGAGGTGTGGCTGCAGCTTGGCAGGAGAGATGAAGAGGGCAAGGGCATGACCTCTGCCCTACTATGGATAAGCCAACTTGTAAAAGGGATGTCTATGTCCCCTCCTTCAGGGAATGGAGCCGACAAAGGAGGCTCCTGAAGGAATGGCTAAACATCGGCTTGTGAAGGTTGGTTAAGATTTAGACAGGGAGAGAGGGGAGAGAAACCAAGGTGAGCAACGATACGGTGGTTGACAAGGGCCAGTCCCATGTTGAGAACTGAGAGGAGGTGTGTTTAACAAGAATCGTGTAAAATGAAATAGGAAAATTTATAGGGGAAAGAAGGTGGAACGTACTTTCTCTAGTTCAAATGAATTACTTGTAATTCTCTGAATGTGACATATTATTTACTGTATATTCCTCCTCTGCACCTTTGTACAAGCCATTTCCTCTTTCTAGAATTCCCTTCCTTACATTCCAGCAACCCTCTGCTAGGCTCCTATTATGCCTTTTATTTCCATCTAGTATTTAACGTTGGAATGCTCTGTTTACTAATCTGTCTCTTTCACTAATCACTTACCATCTACTCAATCAATCATTTATTTATTCATTTAACAAATACATACTGAGGGCTTGACTGTATGCCAAAAAATCTGCTAGACTTTAGGAATATCAGACAAATTAAAGTGCTCTCCTTCATAGACTCATAGGCCAGTGGGGGAGAGAGGCAATAATCAGGGAAATATTAAAATGGGTATATCATTAAAATTTTTCTCAGTGCTCCCTGAACTCCTCAGGGGGAGCAGTGGAGAAACCAGATCAGTGGTCCATGGTGCCTTCCTATCTTCATGCTTTTAAGAATTATCTCATCCTTTTCACTGTTGTGATGCTGTTCAAGATGACGGATGGAGACAAAAGCTGCAAACATCAGTCCTTTGCAAGCACATTGATACTTGATCTCATCGCATTGCCTTTGCAAGCTCTGCTTAAATGTAACACTTCACTTTGATACCAATGCTAAGCTTAGAGTTGTTTCACCTGATTCCATTGCAGGATACTTGGGAAAGCTAGAGAGTGTAATTCTTCTATCCACCCTGACCTGGCATCTTAACCAAACAATGAGGAATTTGCCTCTATAGAGAAAGACCTGGGAGGAGAGAGGAAATGGGGCTGCCCATTGTTAAATATTGAAAAAAATATTTATGATAAAGAGTGATGGTGGTGGTGTGGGTGACCTTAATTTTTCAAATGTAAAAGACAAATGCCATTACAAAGGGAGTCACTGTTTAAGGGAACCCAGATATCCAATGATCCTTGAGAAAAAGGGAGGTGGTAAATAGAGCAACATTATAGGAATTAGTAGATCTCATTTAATAATATAGTTTCCATTTATTAACATTTATGATGTACTGGCTACTTTATGTGTATTAGTTCATAAGAGTCCCATAACAACCCTATAAAATAGTGCTATCACCATTTTATAGATAAGTTTGAATACAACTAAGTCACTTGCCCAGGACCTCACTTTTAGGAAGAGGTCTGGCCAGGGTCAGATGAGATTAAACCTGAATAGTAAAGCTTAGGCTTTTCGCAAACTTTATATCATAGCTTAGTACTATGTTCAGTAAATGTGATGAAATGACGGAACAAATAACATATTTTCACAAAGTGATGTGCAGATGAATGGTGAAGTTTATATATTATGGCCTTTCTATCCAGAAAATGGAATAATGTGGAGGCTGTCATATCTATAATGACTGATTTTTACTGAGGGAAAAAAAACCCATAACATTATTGACACTGTTGGTAGAGTTCAAAGGAAGGAACATTTACCCCTATAGAGAAATTCCTGCACAAGCACAAGTAACCATTCTTTCACCTACCCCCATTCACATATCCAATCTTTCATTCATTTACTTTCCTATTCATCCATCCATCCACATACCCACCCATCTATCCAGCCTCAGCCTCTTTAGCATCTTCACATTCTTATCTTCCTTTTTCTTTAGCATCATCATCACCCTGGTCACATTCTCATTCCGTCTTTTCTAAAGGTGTTTAATAAAGTATCCTCATCTTGAAAGCTTTCATTCTTTTCACCACCAGATTGAATATCTTGAAAGCATGGATTTTATTGTATCGCCTTCCTGCTAAAAAGCCTTCAATGGCTCCCCATTGTTCCCAGGGACAAGATCATTCATCCCAACATGACGCCAGCCTACTTCTTCCCAGCTCACTGCTCCATCACCATAGTCCACTTATAATTTCCTGAACTTGGCTCATGTTTTCATATTTCTGTGCCTTTGCTCAAGCTGTTTCTCTTCCTGGAGATTTCCCATTAGGTCCTCCTTACCTTCAGATTCCTACCTTTCTGGTTAAAATTCTATTCTGTGAGTCTCTGTGAACCCTATCACAAGGAGATATTCTTTCTTTCTTTGCAGCACAAATTGTTTGGGGAGACAGCCTAGTCTAGACAGCCTAGTCTTTTCTTAATTTTATTTTTATTTTTATTGAATTCAGAGAAGAAGGGAGAGAGAGATAAAGAGATAGAAACATCAATGATGAGAGAAAATCATTGATCATCTGCCTCCTGCATGCTCCAAACTGGGGATCAAACCCACAACTTGGACAGGTGCCCTGACCAAGAATCAAACCATGAACTTCCTGGTTCATAGGTCAACACTCAACACTGAACTACACCAGCCAGGCTAGTATGAGCTTTGAAGTCTAAGAGTCCTGGGTGAAAATCTTGGCCCTACTACTTAATACCTATGTGATGATGGGATAGTTCCATATCTGTCTGAATTCAGTTTCTTCACCCATAAAATTCAGGTAAGGAAGATATGAACATTTACCATATAAAATTCTTGTGGGCATTAAAGGAAAACATATTAAAATGCATAGTTAGTATTCAACAAATATTTGTTAATGGGGATATATTATATATATATATATGTGTGTGTGTGTGTGTGTGTGTGTGTGTGTGTATTCAGACCCAATTTTGCCAATGTTCATTATTATATTTTTAGGTGAAATTTAATATTAGTTTTGTGAGAAAAATAGTTTTTTTGGCCCATTGTAGGCTAGAGCTATAGGTCTTAACCAACTTGTAAAGTCAGACTATCACTTTTCCACAATCTCTGGTTCAGATGCATGCATGTGCCTTTGAAGACACTTCATGATGAAAATGATGGCAAGTCCAAGACCTGTAGAACCTTCCTGTCATCTGGTACATTGTTCTTTATTTGTGACACTAGGATATGTAGCTTGCTACCATGAAGTAAAACTCAAGTCCACATTTACTCTTATATTGGGTCTAGAGATAAAAACATGATGGTGGAACAGGTAGAAAGCTTAGAGTTCTTTGGCATTTGATTTAGGATCTACCTTAGGTACTATGATAAGGTTGGCTAGAAGAAAGGATAAATAAATGGGTATATGGGTGGGGGATGGATGAGCATATGCATAGATAGAATGATGGATAGATGGATGGATGGGAGAATAGATAAATAGAGAGTATATGCATAAATGGATAGTGGCTAGATGATGGACTGTGATGATGAATACAAATGAGACACTCACTTTCTTGGATTTAGTTAAAAGGCTGAGAAGCCTGGTAATGAGATGTTCAGTAGACTAAGAAGCAGGGATACAGGTTTCCAGCCAACTTTTGTGGCCTCTTTACTATATGACACGGAGGATCCCTTCTCTTAGATATAAAACAAAAGACTTAGATATGGCCTCTTATAGGATCTTAGTTTATAGTTCTATGACTCTGTGAAATAGATGTAGATCTCTATGTATATATTTATCTGCTCTTAATAGATGGATATAGATATACAATCATTGAGTTTTGTTGTTTTCTCAGAGGCTAAAGGAGATAAGCACACACAGTCCCTGTTTCTCAGTTCTGTACACCTCCCACCATTCTTCCCTGTCTATCCTCTGTCACCTTTCCATACCCTCATCAGCTCCTAAGGGTACAAAAACTTCCTACTTGTCATTCATAACTGGGAAGGAAGCTTGTTTTTTTGTGGAGGTAACTCAGACTTTAGAACCAGACAGATAAGGGAATCATATTCTGGATTCTCTACTTGTTTGTGATATTTGACAAGTTACTTACTTCCCAGGCCCCCTTGCCTGTCCAATGGTGTCACAAAATGCCTCATAGAAAGGATTAAAGAGAAAGCTGTGTCAGGAAGGTGGTAAGTCTTGATAACCCAGATAAATGGGAAACCCCCTTACCTTCTGCTCTGTGCAAAGAAGCACCAGTTGCCTAGTAGATGTTCAGAACACACTTGTTGAGTCAAATGGATTTGAATTCCATCCACTCCCTGGGTTTTACTTGTTAGCTAATGCTTTCAATCTATCACTAGCAGTGTATGAGATGCAAATGTGAAACTTTGGAACAGGTTTCCACACATTATAAATCTGGTATTTTTGAGAGCATGGCTGTGAATAGTGAGCTCAGCTTTTATGTCATGTGCCCAGTATTAATGCAGCCCGGAGTATTGAGAAACCATTAGACACTGACCTCCCTGGCATCTGATAGACAGTGGACATTAGGCTAGTAGTTGTGGGGAATGAGGGAATGTATCCAAATTATTCAGGCAGCATGGAGAGAGACCCAGCCCCAGCCCCAGGTAAGGTGTTTCTAAGTCACACATTTAAAATGTGAAGAGCTAAAATGGGCAGTTAGTGGTGAGGTTCCTCGCCCACCAGCAGTTTTCTCGCATAGGCTGCTCACATGCTTACCCCAGTTCCTACCATCTGGGGCCCCTCCTAAGGGTGACATTGACAGATCAGGGTTATACTTCTCATGCCAACTACAGGCATATTTTCACAGATCCCTGCTATGAGGAAGAGGAGCAAGACAATCCACTGTGTGAATTTGTATGTGCATGTGTATTTGTGTGTGTGTATGTGTATGAACATTTAATTTCTAATCTTTTAGCAAATTTCAGTTATATAATAGTGTTATCAACTATAGTCATCATGTTATGCATTAGATCCTCTTACTCATTTTATCACTGAAATGAAACTGTACACTTTTACTAACCTTTTCTTGTTTCCTTCAATCCCCCTCTCCCAACTTCAACCTCTGGCAACCATTTTTTCCTCTCTCTCTCTCTCTCTCTCTCTCTCTCTCTCTCTCTCTCTTTCTTTTTCTCTCTCATTCCACACATAAGTGATACCATGCAGTATTTATCTTCTCAGTCTGGCTTATTTTATTAGCATAATGCCTCAAGGTCCATTAATGTTGTCACAAATGGCAGGATTTCTTTTTTCTGAATAATATCATACTGCATGATAGATAGATAGATAGATAGATAGATAGATAGATAGATAGATAGATAGACAAATATAGATATAAACCACATCCTTTATCCATTCATCTGTTGATAGACCATATCTTGGTTGATTCCATATCTTGGTTATTATGACTAAGTCTGCAATGATCATGGGAGTGCAGGTATTTCTTTCATATCCTCTTTTAGGACAGCCACATGCAAAAGAATGAAAGTGGGCCCTTATCTTACATCATACACAAAAATCAATTCAGAATGGATTAAAGACTTGAAAGTAAAACCAGAAACTATAAAGCTTTTAGAAGAAAACATAGAGGATAAGCTCCTTGACTTTGGTCTCAGTAATGATTTTTTGGATCTGACACCAAAGCAAAGGCAACAAAAGCAAAAACAGACCATCTGGGTTTAAAACTGATATTTTGAAAGAGATGGGCTCCTTCCATATGAGTAGTCACGGTACTGCCTTGTCACTTTCTCATGCTCTGAAGGCTCAGGGGCTCAAGCTGAGCCTCAAAGCTTCTCCTGTCCCTAGCCTATGGGGGGTCCTGAGGGATTTGAGGAGTATCAGGAGGCTAGTGTATTCTTTTTTTCATTTCTTGCTACCCTGACAGGAGGGTTGGTCCTGCCTAAGGAAGGGGAGGCTCAGGGCAGCCATGCCAAGAGGGCTTTTTGAGGCCTTTCTTTCTGTCTAGCAAGTTCTGTGGGAAAGGCTGGGCTGACTTCATTCCAGGACCAACTCAGTCTGATGCTCGAAAGCTCTTTTCATAAAGACACAGAGTGGTAGAGGCTAGAGGGGTCCTAGATAGTTAAGTTCAGGGTTTTAGGAATACTCCTGGCTCCTCATGGGGACAGCCTGCCTCCTTCTCCTTCTTCCATTTGAGATCATTTACTGGCCTCTCCCCCAATTGAGGCTGATAGTATTGTCCGACAGCAGCCTCATCTCTCTGTATTCTCTCACTCCTATAGTTTTCCCATCTACACAAGGGGCTGAGTGTACCCGACCCACGTACCTATTGGAGGACAGCAGGAGATAATATAATTAAAGGCCTATGGAAAGTCTCAAGTGGTATATAAATATTATTAGAATGTTGTTAGAATTATCATTGTATTCTATTCATAGAGAGTTCTTGAAAGAATGAAAGGCCTTCTATAAATTAGGAATTGAATTCAGCCCAGGATAAAATACACTGAATTTCAAATGGAACTAAATCAAAATTCCTGTTTTAAGTATTCTACTAATTAAAACACAAATAAATGAGCAAAACGTACTCAACACAATGAATGCAAGTATAATAATGCTGAATTTCTGTGCTGTTTATTTCACCGTCATTGAATTTTCTCCTGAATGTACCTTGAGCTAGTTAATGTCATTTAATACAAGCCCATAATACAATCATTCTATACTATTTTCAGTTTTTATTTTTGTTACTACAAAAGTACATCAGAGCTTCTTCTCACAGTATCCTGCATTGCATTAAAAACGATTTTCTCTCTCAGAGGGCAGAAGGGGGAATCTCGAGTCCCTACTTTCTCATTTCTATATTTCTTTTCTGGCTGTGTCTATGCATCTTAGCAGTTGGTGTATTACATAGCAGGTGGTCTTCCCCTACGTCTATAAGATGCATCTTAGCACTCATTGCATTTTACACAACAGGTGTGCTTTCCCAATGTAACATATACTTGGAGAAATGACTAGAACAGGTTTAATATAGAACATGTTAAGAAATAGGGAGGGGGATCATGTTTGTGACTAAGGATAACCTTTTTGTTCTAGCTGGAAGACAAAAACAAAGCAGGCAAGTCAGTTAATTTTTACAAATATTGCTCTCCTTTGGACTTGGGAGATGATTTTACTTTTTTCATTGATCTGCAGAGAATTTCTATCACCTGAATGATCTTAAGTTTAGCCCCACTAATCACTCCCAGCATCTCCCTAATTCAGCCTCAGCTATGATGTGAGGTGATACTTAGCTGTTGAGAGAAGGGTGAGTATCCCTTTGCATCAGGCATTCAACTAATACTGCCGGCTTCTCTTTGGTGGGCACTACATATGTGCCTGGCTGTATGGAGAGCCAGGTCTAAGTCTCCCTTGATTCAAATATTATAATAGCCTCATCTCTCCATATTCTCTCACTCCTATAGTTTTCCCATCTACACAATGGGCTGAGTGTACCCGACCCACGTACCTATTGGAGGACAGCAGGAAATAATATTTTATTATTAAATAATGTTTTATTATTATTAAACAATGGCAGGAGGTATCTAGATCCAGACCCAATTTTACCATATTGTCAGCTTCATATGACAGCGGAGCCCACATTCTCCCTGACTGCTTAGTATGGGTTGTGCACATTGCTGATTACTTTATATGAATAACCTCATTTGATCTCACTGAACTTCAGGTTAGTGAACCTGTGAGGAAGATGCCATTATTACTCATATTATATAAATAAGGAAAATAAAACTCAGAGAGGTGAAGACATTTGCCTTACCACACAGTGAGCAAGTGGCAGGTCTCATCCAAAGAGAGGAAGGGAGAGGGATAGCGAGTTAGAAACGTGGATGAGAGAGAAACATTGATCAGCTGCCTCCAGCATGCCTCCTACTGGGGATGTGCCCACAACCAAGGTATATATGCTCTTGACCGGAATCGAACCTGGGACCCTTCAGTCCACAGGCTGACGCTCTATCCACTGAGCCAAACCGGTTTTGGCTTTAGTATGCAGTCTTAAACAACTATGCCAAACTGCTTCCTTGCATAAAATATAAGAAAATTCTAAGCAGAACTCAGGTGTCCATTTTCTGGTAATTCTCATCTTGATCCCATTGCCTATAATTAATCAGAAACATGTAAAGTCAGAAGAGTAGATATCCCAATGTTATTCAGGTAGACATGTGTCTTGGCAAAGCATAATCATCTAGACACAGGAAAAATCTCATCTCTCTAATATGATGTAGCCCCTAATTCATTACTGAAGCTCAGCCCAGTGTAGTGGCTGATGTTGAGTATGAGGACTTGACTTAAAACATACAGGGTGTGGAAAAAGTAGATTTACAGTTGTAAGTATGCAAAACAGTTTATTCTTGTATTGTTATTTAATTAATATATTACTTTTCTATATAAACAACTGTAAACCTACCTTTGCCTCACCCTGTATTTAAGGAAGCAGGGATGAGAATAACATTGTAGAAAGAAAGTTATGTTTTTAACATTAACATTTTAAAGTCCTGATACTAACATTTGTCATTGCTAACATCCAGTTCATGCATCTGGATAAACAATGTCTTGTAGGTATTATACATAGAAATCTGAGATAATACAGCAGGTTCTCAAATGTCATTTCATTATAATATTGATGAGAAACAAAAAATAGATTGCTGACTGGGCCACTGTCTGTGTGGAGCTTACACGTTCTGCCCATACCTACATGTGGGTTTTCCCCAGGCACTCTAGTTTCCTTCCAAATGCCCGAGATTTGATGCTAGGTACACTGGTGCCTCTAAATTGCCTGGGGATGAGTGTGGGTGTGGTGTGAGTGGCTCTGCAATGAAATGGAAGGGCATCCTGTCTGGAGTGGGTTCCTGTCCTGTGCCCTGAGCTGACAGGCTCTGGTCACTTGAAACCTTAAACTGGAATAAGTGGGTTGGAGAAAAATTATCTCACTTTTTTTTCTTTAATTGATTTTTTTTTATTGATTAAGGTATTGCATATGTTTCTATATCCTCCTTTGTCCCCACACCCCACTCCCATACATGCCCTCACCCCCCTGCTATCTCTGTCCATTTGTTATGCTTATATGCATGCATATAAGTCTTTTGGTTGACTTCTCTGCCTTACCCCCATCCCCCTACTTGTTTTTATTCAGCTCTCTTAAAGGTACATATGGTTCACAAACATTTCAATGTTTAATATTAGAAGTGTTTTAGATCTTTATTTAGAAGTTTGTTGGTATTTTGTGACTAGAAATATGCCATAGGAACTTAACTCTTGTTTATTTCCATTAGCTTATGAGAATATTGGTTTTTGTTATATATTGTTTTGCTTAAAGTCACAAAATTTCCAAGAAATCTGTAAATGGCATTGAGTGGGGGCTTACAGTCTATATAATCTGATAGCAACCACTTTATTCCTTGTGCTGTTTATGTGCATCCCAGAGCTTATTTCTAAGGGCTACAGGGTGATACCACACAAACACATACACACAGAAAAATATATACATAAGCTCACACATCTATACACATATATCTGTATATTCACAGTAACTGAGATGCTGAGATGACAAGTCACTATGAAAACCTAGATTCTTGCACTACATAGTTTAAAATAGTCTATGGCATTTCTATCACTCATCTGATATTCATGACACTGTCTTGCACCAAGTTGTGTGTGTGTGTGTGTGTGTGTGTGTGTACTTGCACGTGGCTTCATGTAGTAAAGTGGGAAGAGAAAGGAGCTTGGCAGACCTGAGCCAAAACCCTAGCCCCACCCCTTACTAGCTGCATCACCTTATTGAGTTTATTGGATACTCTGAGTTCCTGTGAATGAGCTTATTTATTCATAGTTTTGGAGTAGCTACTTATCCTGCTTGAGGGCCCCATTTTTATAGAGAGGGGAGCTTCTATTCCATCCTCAGGAGAACAAAAGTGGAAGCAGAAAACTTCCGCTCTCTCTTTACTCTCTCTTTCATGCCTTCCAAAGGAGCAGAGTGCCTTACTTGCCTTCAGAGTTGAGTGAAGACACTGTCCCAGAGGGTCCAGCCTTGTCCGGGAGCTTACTCTGCATCTGCTGGAAAACAGGACCCCTTCGTGCAGAACATCCATCTTCAAGGGAAATGTTGTAGGAAGTTTGATTCTGGTCGCAGGTTGGCATTTTCCCCAATCCAGCTTCATTGGCAACAGAGCAGAGAATTTGTTCTCTATCTGGCTGACTTTTGCATGGATCTCTCAGCTGGTTCTGGACTTGGAGGTGTGCAGGAGTGATGATTGCCCTTAGCACTCCAATGTTCACAGGGCTGATGTGATGTTAAAATGAGCATGTAGACATTAAGAAACTAGTACAGGGTGTGTCACAGGGTAGATGTTGGGTGACTGCCAGACTTCCCCTCCCGTGAATGACTGCAAACTGAACATAGCCCAGCCTGCATTTGTCAAATGTCTTTCTCCCCTCTTCCCCAGCACTTAGCATAAAGTCTCAGGTACGTGCTGAAAAGGACTTTTAAGAGTCAGAAGAAACTTGACATATCAATTAGTCAAATATCCTCATTTTCCAAATGGGAACCTTGAGGACCAGAGATGCTAAATACTTTTCCTGAGATAGCGCAGCTAGTAAGGGCACTTGTCACTCAACATTGAATTATTTCACAGAACAAAGGAAGTATAGCTTCTAAAGAGGGCAAATTAAAGGATGCTAAAACCTGAGAGCTTTGACAGGTAAAATGTTTTCATTTTGATAGAAAAACAAGAGAACTCCCAAAATACTTTTCTTTGACCTGCTTAGCTCTAATTCATCTCCTTCTCACCCTGCCCCCATCACAATTTCTTCTGGTTAAAAATTCCAATTATAGTTTATCATTCTATCTGTGGCTCTGGTTTTCAAGATGTTCTCAGGTGCAGTGGGGACTTGAGAAAACATACCCAGGAAGGCTCAGAGAGATGCTGGGACCATATTCTACCTGGATCTTACCTCCCCAAATGTCTGGACATATCCTAATCCACCTGTGGAAGCACAGCTGAAGAAATGGAAGAGTGATGGGCACTTTTCCACCCTCCTGGAATCCTTTTTCCAAGGGCCTATGTGATGTCATGGTGATGACTTGCCCTCATGGAGAGATATTTGACAAATTCAGGCTGGACTATTGCTGATGGTTACCAATCCGAGACCATATTGAGTGTGCACAGTTCCTCCTGCCCCAAAGTGAATTGTATTATAAAAACATGATATCATTCACCTTAAAAATATCTCAGACATCTAATAGAAAGGCAGGCATTTCTATTCTCATTTTGTACACAGGGAAGCGGAATGAAGAGAAATCAAGAGATTTCAAGACGTGCTAACTTCTGCCATACACTGCACTTGCCTAGTCCTGGAATATTCTCTTCTCTTTTTCTCCTCCTGGAAAGCTCTTATTCAAAATCGGCTCCTGTATACAACTTACTTCCTCCTTCGTGTTCTCATGGCAATTTCTGTGTTGTATCAGGCACAATGTTTAAGTTGTGCTTTGAATCCTTCATTGATATGTTTCTCTTTCACAAATGCATTTGTCTTTATTAATAATCACAAAAACTTATTATCTATTTTTATGAAGAAACTCATGAAACTCAGAGAGGGTCCATGTCTTACTCAAGGTCCCCAGGGCAGCGAGTGATGGGGCCAATTCCTGCACTCAAGGAGGGTAGGGTTAAGCCCAGTCTCTCTACCACGTGTGAAACTGCCTTTTTAATAATAAAGAATCCAGATGTGAGAATGCATTTCACCCTTAGCTAATTCCTAATACCAATAACTAATTACTAGTGCCCATTGATAGAACGTTTTATGATTTACTGAGCACTTTTCCATCTACATCATCTTATTCGATCCATATAACGAAAGCTGCAAGGTGGGACTGCTCTAGTGTTAGTTTATTGCTGCACAGTTGAGAAATGGAGACTCAGAGAAGGGATTTGCCAAAAGCCATTCTGCTATTTTGCAAGTTAGCAATTTGCAGGAAATTAAACCCCATCTCGTAACTCCAAATCCCTTTACCAGTTGCAACAATTAATTCAGGTCCACAGTCAGTTTAACATGCAATCATGGCAAAATTTCCAAATAAATAAACTGTGCAGCAAACTTAGGAGACTGAGACATACTCTTTGCTTCTGAATGTCATCAGTGTCCTCCTGTGGCCAGGTCATGGAGCAGTGAACAGTGCTGCTGGGCATAGTGAAGTAAAAGAATCCTGGGTGTCAGCATGTGGTCAAGAACTTTTCTACTCAAAAGAGAGCAGGGAAAGTGCTAAAGCTTCAGTTTATTTTGAATATTTTTGTTTGCTTGTTTGCCAAGTGTGATATCTTACAGGAAACTTCTGACACATTTCATGACTTGTTGGGACACACCTGTGTCATGCCTGTCATGCGATTCAGTAGCAGAGAATAGAAATCTCACCATGGCAGGGCTCCATTCTCAAGGAGTGTACATTTGGAAGGGTGGTAGACAAGGACCATTGACTATCATTCAAGACAAAAAGCCCTAGTCCTGGCTGGTTTTTCTCAGTGGTTAGAGCACTGGCCCACAGACTGAAGGGTTGTGGATTCCGATCAAGGGCATGTACATTGGTTGCAGCCTCAATAGTTGGGGCACATGAGGGGGCAACTAATCGATGTTTCTCTCTCTCTCCCTCCCTTCCACTCTCTCTAAAAAAATCAATGGGGGGCGGGGATATTCTCAGTTGAGACTTAACTACCACAACAAAAAGACAAGGAGCCCTAGTACTAAAAATCCTTGCACCAGCAAGACATAAAGGAGTGAGGGGGTTGTTTCCTGATTGGAAAAATCCAGCACATTTTGATAGAAAACTGAACCTCTGAGTTGAATCTTCAGGGATGAAGGGGAAACTGAGAAAGAACATAGAAACATCATGAGCATCATGATAATTTCTGTTGGGCCTGAGGGGATGTTAAATAGCCCTGTTACAACCAGAATAGACATTTTGAAAGGAAGTGGAGGGAAATGAAGTCTGAAAAATAGGAGGCCCTTGAACATTTTGCTATTGTGTTTGGATGTGATCCTAAGACAGTAGGGACTTATGGGAGACATGGAGTCAGGGCATGACATGACCCAGCACAAGCTTTTGGAAGATCCCCTTGGCAGCTCTGATCCCATGGTGTTGATGATCATAACCTGACAAAGAACCTCACCATTGAAGGTGGGGAACTAGAAGCGCTAGTTGAAGATCTTAAAAAAAAAAAATCAAGGCTCCCATTTTCCTACTTACGTCAAGTCAAATAAATGGAGCCAGATAAACGTGGGGGGAAAATCGAGATAGTAGCAAAATTGCCTGGAAGCAGAATGTTTTTCAAAGTCCCTAATGAGGTGTCAGGGAACCTAATGAGATGAAACTCCCTACTCTGCACCTACTGTTTCATGGTGTCCTTTTCATCCCGTCATAATTAAGTTGTGAGATTGGAATTATACCCTATCATTAAAGGCGAGGCTAGCCCCCCAGCTCCTGCTTCTCAGAAGGAGTAATTGTGAAAAGCACCCTCTTCTGTTGCTGCTTCTCCCACGCTGGCCTCTCCTCTGTTGCTGCAGGCCATGGCGGCAGCTTAGATTTTGATTAAGAAGAGCCACGTGGCTCTTCCTCATTGATTTCTGTATTGAATTCCGTCACTCTTCATTAGAAATTACTAGGCTGCTCAAGTTGAAAGGCAAATGTCATAGGCTTTTTGGTGCCATTGGTTTGTTAGCCAAAGAGAAGGGTAGGCAAGGGGAGAGACACTTGCACGTGGGCCAGACTATGTGGAGCTCTCTAGGTATGTCGGGACCCCTGTGCTTCTTTCAGAGCATTGCCAGGAGAGGGAAGCATTGTTCCCATTTGTACGAACATGGAAACTGAGGCTTACAGGGTTGTGGGCCTAGAATAAGGTCCGCCAGGCTTATTCCAAACCTGTGCCTTTTCCTCTCCAATGTAATAAGGGTGGTAACTAGATTTGTATACTGATAGTTCCACCAAGAGGGGGCTTAGCTCCATGTCACAGCTCAGAGAGTGTGTTCCAAGGTCTCCTGCACTGGGAACCATATGAATGGGGAGTTATTTGCTCTTCCTGAGTGAGCTAACTGGCTCAGAGAGTCTCCTGGACTTACCGCAAATCACATAGCTTGAAAGTACAGACTCCAGCTCACTGTGTTGCTTTTCAAGTTGAGATCTCTATAGGATGAAATGCCCAATCTCAATGGATAAGGCTAGTAAGGGACACCCCCAGCCCCAGGTCCAGGTATCAGTGGGGGAGATATCTGTAAGGCAGGTTTATTTTTTTCTGAGACCTGGCATTCTGGAATGTAGGAGGGTGGGGCGAAAGATGAGGAGAAGGGATCAGAGGCTGGCTCTGTGCAAGGGGTCAGCAGCTCTGAGCCTGAAGTCCCAGAACAGCATCTGTAATAAGTAAGCCCCTAAATAAAATAAGACCATCATGTCCCTTTCCCTGCAGGACTGTTTAAATAAACTTTCTGAGCAGTTGCATAAAGCAATGACTGACTGCGTGGCTGCCTCAGGAAGAGCTGTGCTGTGGATACTCCCTAGTCCCCTGGTCATGTCTGTCTGTTCCACATGGGATGGCCCCAACCCCACCTCTGCTTCAGTTGCCTGGGGAGCTGCTGTTTTCCTCTCTAACAGCCATGCTGGCGAGAACGCAGGCCTCCAGGTCAGATTCTGTTCTCCTGCCCTGTTCATCACAGCAGGCCTGGTAGAGAAATGCAAATTCAGGTCCATGATCTCTTACTTACAGCCCTAGGGGCCAGATATGTGTCAGAAGTTTGGATCTTAGAGATGCAATATGATATGTTTATTATATAATACTAGAGGCCTGGTGCATGGAATTTGTGTATGGGGGCAGGGAGGTGTCCTTCAGCCCAGCCTGCTCCCTCTCCAATCTGGGACCCTTTCAGGGATGACTGACTGCCCATTTAGGCTCAATCCAAGTAGGATCGGACCTAAATGGGCAGTTGGACATCTCTCTCACAATCCAGGACTGCTGGCTCCCAACTGCTTACCTGCCTGCCTTCCTGATTTCCCCTAACCACTTCTGCCTGCCAGCCTGATCACCCCCAAACCACTTGCCTTCCAGCTTGATTGATACCTAACTGCTCCCCTGCCAGCCTGTTTGCCCCTAACTGCCCTCCCCTGCAGGCCTGGTCACCCCTAACTGCCCTCCCCTGCAAGCCTGATCGCCAACAACTGCCCTCCCTTGCAGGCCTGGCCCCTGCCAACTGCCCTCTCCTGCTGGCCATCTTGTGGTGGCCATCTTGTGTCCACATGGGGGCAGGATCTTTTGACCACATCGGGCAGTCATCTTGTGTGTTGGAGTGATGGTCAATTTGCATATTACTCTTTTATTAGATAGGATAGAGCCCTGCTGTACGGGTGGGGACCAAGCCTTTTGCTCACACAGCCATTGAAACTTTGTTGCCTTAAGTGGAGGCCTGGGGTGGCCAGGGTTTGCATAAAGCTTGACTTCCTCCATCGCTAGGGGCAACCCAAGCCTCCCTTCTGCTCTCTCTGTGGCCGTAGACATCTTGGTTGGTTTAATTTGGATACTAGCTCTGAATGGCTGGTGGGCATGGCTGGTGGGTGTGGTTTGTGGGTGTAGCAGAGGTATGGCCTATTTGCATATTGCTCTTTTTTAGATATGACTAGAAGCTCAGTGCATGAAATTCGTGTAGGGGGGTGGGGTGTCCCTCAGCCCAGCCTGAACCCTTTCCAATCTAGGACCCCTCAAGGGATGTCCAACTATCCGGTTAGGCCCGATCCTCCCAGGCCTCCACTTAAGGCAACAAAGTTTCAATGGATGTGTGAGCAAAGGTTTGGCTTCACTCCAGGCTACAAAGTTTCAATTGTAGAAGATAAACTCCAAATACCAAGGCCTCCACTTGGATCACGGAGGGGCATAGCTGGCCTCCAAACCACTACAGGCAACTTCCCCAGTAGGATCGGGCCTAAATGGGCAGTCAGACATCCCTCTCACAATCCAGGATTGCTGGCTCACAACTGCTTGCCTGCCTGCCTTCCTGATTACCCCTATCCCCTTCTGCCTACCAGCCTGATCACCCCCTAATTTCTCCCCTGCCAGCCTGATTGATGCCTCACTGCTCCCCTACTAGCCTGTTTGCCCCTAACACCCCTCCTCTGCAGGCCTGATCCCCCCAACTACTCTCCCCTGCAGACCTGGGTCCTCCCAACTGCCTTTCCTGCAGGCATAGTCACCCACAACTTTCCTCCTCTGCCAGCCTGGTCACCCCTAACTGCCCTCCTTTGCAGGCTTGATCACCCCCAACTGCTCTCCCTTGTAAGCCTGGTCCCTCCCAACTGCCCTCCATCTTATGGTGGCCATCTTGTGTCCACGTGGGGGCAGGATCTTTGACCACATGGAGGCAGCCATCTTGTGTGTTGGAGTGATGGTCATTCTTCATATTATTCTTTTATTAGATAGGATAGAGGCTTGGTGCATGGATGGGGGCTGATTTTCCCTGAAGGGTGTCCCAGATCAGGGTGGGGGTTCCCTTGGGGCATGTGGTGGCCTGGGCAAAGGGCCTGTGGTGGTTTGCAGGCTGCCGCACCGCCCGGCAACCCAAGTGGAGACACTGGTATCTGGGATTTATTTATTTTCTACAACTGAAACTTTGTAGCCTGGAGCAGAGCCAAGCCTTCTGCTCACTCATGGCAGTAGCCATTTGTGATGGGATTTATTTATCTTCTATAATTGAAACGTTGTAGCCTTAAGTGGATGCCAAGGCAGGCCAGGGCTGCAGAAGCTTAGTTTCCTCCATCGCCAGGGGTAACCCTAACTTTCTGCTCTCTCCAGCTCCATGGCTGCCACCATTTTTGTTGGGATTTATTTATCTTCTATAATTGACATTTTGTAGCCTTGAGTAGAGGCCTGGGCCAGCCAGGGTGTGCAGAAAGCTTGGCTTCCTCCATCATCGGGGAAACACAAGCCTCCCTCCTACTCTCTCTATGGCCATGGCTATCTTGGTTGGGTTAATTTGCAAACTCACTCCTGATTGCTTGGTGGGTGTGGCTTGTGAGCATGGCTTGTGGGTGTAACAGAGTGATGGTTAATTTGCATGTTACTCTTTTATTTGATAGGATGTGACACTGTTGCCAGGCATGGGGCAGCACCTATAAGCAAGCACATTAATATCTCTGCAGTAAAGTGTATAGTAAAAAATAAATATAGGGTGAATAAATACTATGAGTAGTGTTCCTGTCAGTTCAGGTTAGTGTGTACCACAAAATCCATTCAGCTTAGCTTAAATTTGCTGCTAAAATGAGGTACACATGTACATACATTCACACACAAAACATGGTCTTCACAGCTTTTTGGGTTTTATAATTCAGATAAGGGATTACAGGTAAATGTTTGTCCAATGCCTGCCACTGCTAACAGAGTAGCTCACAGAGATCGAGTGCCCGTCACATGCAGGTGTTGTGCCACACAGTTTACAGACATTTGCTGCGTGAATGCCTCAGAGTTTCAGGTGGATATGATGTTGTCATCTGCATTTTTCATTGGGAAGATGTGCTGTGCAATCAATAGCCACTAGCCACATAAGGCTATTTACATTTATATGAATTAAATGAATTTATGTTACTTGAAACAAACAAACAAACAAACAAACAAACAAAAAGTCTTCTTGTGTGTGCTGTGAAGTATGTGTGACTACTGTGTGGCTTAATGGCTGTGTGCCGCACTGTGCTTCCTTCCAAGAAGCAAGTTCTGTGGGACCATGAAGTCTGCATGTTGTGGAGCATTATAGTGATGAGCACGGATTGTGTAGCTGTACTGCCCAGTGCCACCAGGTCCTGCCTATGTGGCCTTGGACAAATTTATTTACCTCTTGGTACCTCAGTTTTTCTCGTCTATAAAAAGGGGGGTAAAAATAGTGTCTACTTCATTTGTTGTCTTGAGGATTAAAGGACTTCATACTGTAAAGCCCTCAGAACAGTGCCTGAGTCAAGTTATTACCTAATAGCTCTGACCTGTTATGATTATTACTAGAGTTGAAGAAATCAAGGCACAGAAAGATGTTTTAAACTTGACCTCCCTCGGTCTTATTCTTAAGCTGAATATGTGAAGGCCTCTGCAGGCAAGTGTCCCATTCATCTCTGCTTCTGTGTCGCTGGATGAGTGGGTGAGTGAATGAACAAGAGCATCTGAGAGAAGTACCTGGGAGCCAGGAGCAAGGAACAGCCATACAATAGCCAGATCTTTAGGGTCAGGCTCAGACGTGGATACCCACAGTGAACCATAGTTACGCTTTATTGATTCCTCAGATCCAGGCTTAATTTATATATTTTCTTTCTACTTTGTTCCATTTTCCTGTTCCTAACCTTAATTTTTTTAGAATTAGCCATAACTAGGCTATTGTAAGGCATCGAACTTGCTGTCAGTACTATGTATTTGAGATAATATGTTGAAGCTTCATTGATTCTGTGTGACAGCGGTCGAAACAGAAATAGAGTGGAGTGCTGTCTGGAAGTCGCCCAGCAAGGAATTGGATCACTCTGGAGAGAGGCACCTGCCAGATGTGCTTGGATATAAACATGAGCTACCCATGGTATGGGGCAACTGCACTGGTAGCAGTAGCTGCAGGGCCTCCAGGGTAGGGTTCTGTCTCAGTCACATGGCTTAAGCTTTTTGAGCCCCAATTCCACCCTTTGCAACATAAGATGATAATTCTGCCTCCTTCATATACTGTCATGAAGACTAAATGCAGAGTAGATTAAAGCACTTTCTTAATTCTAGAACACTGAGGACACATAAGGAAGTTTAATACAGGCAACACTTCTTTTCTGGGAGGAAAGGAAGTCTCTGAAGGAGGAAGAGGTAAGTAGAAATATCTGGCATTGCCCTGGCCAGTGTGCTTCAGTTAGTTGGGGTCATCACATGCACCAAAGGGTTGCTGGTTTGGTTCCTGGTCAGGGTACATGCCTTGGTTGTGAGCTCCATCCCCAGTGTGGGGAATGTGGGAGGCAGTCCTTTGATGTTCTGCTTTCACATCTATGTTTCTCTCTTTTTTCTCTCTCTTTCCCTCCTCTCTCTTTAACAAGCAATGCAAATACATATTTTTTTTTTAAAAGAAATATCAGGTGTGTATTAGTAATTAACATTGCTTATTAAATGTTTATCATCATTGTTGTCTTAGTGGCAAAAAAGAATGTTGTACATACATGTTATTAGTATTCATTGATAGATGAAAATGCCATCCTCATGGAGCAAATGAGTCTGCTGGTGTTGGCACTGTTTCTGGGGGCTTACTTCACCACTGGTGAAGTATTATGCTTTAGGTGCTCTTTTGTCTTTATGAATTTTGAGTTTTATACTTGGAATTTGCATCAATTACTACTGTCTCATTTATAAGCTTCTAGTTATCCTTTTGTCAAACAATGAGATTTATGTCATCACTAGAAGCCTGGTGTACAAATTCCACGCACAGGTGAGGTCCAGCTGGCCTACCTCAATCAGGGTCAGCTTGGCAGGGGAGGGGCTGCAGGATGTTGGCCGGCCACAGTATGTGTCATCAGGCTGGTTGGCCGGCCACAGTGTGTGTCATAGCGACTGGTTGTCCTGATCATTCTGGTTCCTTGGTTCTTATCAGTATATATAGATCATGCTCTACCCTTCCCCAACTACCAGGAAACTCATAATTTTTTTAATGCTTATTTGGGTTTGTCCCCCTATGTTTTCTTTATGCAGTTTTAGGATTAAAAAGTTAAATTATGGAATGAGAGATCAGAAGGAGAGTAGTGACTGAATTCTAACTCTTTTATTTCATGAGGAAGAAATTAAAAATGGAAAAAGAGCAAGAAGGATGCTCAGGGACCAAAGGTCAAGCAGTGATAAAGCTAGGACTAGAATTGCTCTCTGACTCACAGCCCATTCATCAAGAAAATTCTCATAAAAATTGTGTGGTGAGCAGTGAAGCAGATCAAGAGAGTTAGATTAGTCTACTGTGTATTGGAAGAGCTTGATCTTACCACGAGGAAGACCCTGCTAATGGGACTGAATACTTGAGGCCATGGCTACTGTATCAGTTAGGAAAGTGTGTAGCACCAAATGATGGCTCCCAAATAGTAGAGGCTTAAACAAATAGAATTTTATATTCCTGATCTAGGAAACTGTGAGCATTAGTTCAAATTTTCAAAGGTGCCTCCAGGGACTTAAGCTTTTTCTATTATTCTACCTCTTGTTCACTAGATGGTTACCTTGGTGCCAAGAATCACACCACTGTCTAGGAAGGAAGAAGGAGGAAAAAACAATGCTAACACTTTCCCAGAATTCTTTCAGCAGATTCCACATCCATTTAAATTTTTAGAACTGTCTCATGTGGCCACATCTAATTTAAAGGGATGAGTGGGCTGGGAAACTGAGAATTTACCTTTCTATCATTGTGATGGTATTTAAAAAAAAATAACCATCAGTGGGCCATAGGCATAGAAAAATCATTATGGATGCCAATCATGAGCACCTGGTCCAGTCTTACCAATACATACAGATGGAATATTAACCTTGCCTATTATAAAAGGTAATCAGGGTGAAGAGTGGTAAGCACTGGTGTTGAGTGAGTCTCAACTGCATGTGATGCTATCTAATGTTCTACATCAATAGTAAATATTTTAGGCTTTATGGCTTTATGATCTCCTTGGCATTACTCAACTCTGCCATCATTGTGCACAGTAGCCATAGACAATACATCAATGAGCAGGTATGGCTGTTCCAGTGAAGCTTTATTTACAGAAATCAGCAGAAGGCCAGGGTGAGCCTGTGGGCTGTAGTTTGCTAATCCCTGTTCATTTCCACATTAGGGATGTCCTGGCAAAAGGCAGAATACCAGAAATTGGTTACTTCTGCTATCTCTCTCTGGGGGTATCAAGATGGGCATTGCCAACAATTTTCCATTTGGACTAGAAAATCTCTTTCCTGCTCTCATGGATAGAGGCCATTTTTTTTCTCCTTCAGACTCTTATATAACTCTGCCAAGGGCCTACTATAAATAATGCTACAGAAATTCAATCTATATCTCTTGGGGTACCTTCCCGTATTACCCAAATATTGTCATCTTGAGTAGTCTTAATGCTTGGGAGACTCCTTAAGATAGTAACTATGAATGTACTTTGCTAGTCCCAAAGCAGTCTCTGAAAACTCCTATTTAGAACAGCCTCCTTATCTGCAAAGCTCCCATGCTTCAAGGACCTTCATACTTTCCAAGGACTGTTCACACTGCCCAATTTGAGTGCAGCTCATCTTTCCTTCAGCAATGCAGTCTGCATGGAGAGAGCACTAATTACCAGGATAGGGTCATTGAAGTAAGTGCTGTGTTCACAAGCACACCCCAGGGATTCCAGTGGACAAACACACCCGCATGCATGCACTCTCATTAGACAGAACTCTTTGCCATTCCTGTGTCAGCCTTTGACAACAGGCACTTTAAGATGACAGAGTGGATGATTTGGAGAAGAAGCTAGGACTTTTAAGAGTCAGATGTTTGCTAAGGGCAAATTACACAGTTCATATGTCAGTTGTAAGCTAGCCAGTCATGTTGAGGAGTTTGTAAGACATACCACTGCCTGGGCACCACGAACCACAGGATGGCCCAAACCAGAATCCTTTGCATCATTCCTTAACACACCCCTTTCCCGTGTGCCTTCCAACAAATCAACAGCTTAGTTCTTTTTGACCAGAATCCTATCCAGATGTTCTTCCCTCTTCCCCTTGCTGAGCCCTCTTCATTCTTAGCCTGGGCATCACTTCTTCCAGAAAGCATGTCCTGACTCCCTGTACCTTTTATAGGCACCCTTTTCTGTGCCAGAATGGCCTCTCCTACATCACTCATGCTATTATACTACAACTAGAGGTCCCCTCAGGCTGGCCTGTGGGGATCAGGCTGAAATTGACTCTTCAACATCCCCCCAGGGGTCCTGGATTGCAAGAGGGTGGTTCTTGGGTTACCCACCCCAGAATTGGGTTCCTTCCTCTCTTGTTCCAGGTGTGTCATCCGAGAACTGCAACTGCCAAGTCACCAAAGCTTGGTAGATTCTATGTTGAGCATCTTACCCATGGTGGTCAGTGTGGTCATAGCTACCAGTTAGAGTACTTGCCTCCTGGTGGTCATTGCATGTAATAGCTACCAGTAGTACAGTCGAATGGTTAGATGGTTGCTTAGGTTTTGATAGATAGATAGATAGATAGATAGATAGATAGATAGATAGATGATAGATAGATGATAGATAGATAGATAGATAGATAGATAGATAGATAGATAGATTGCATGTTTGTCTGTTTCTCTCACCAGGTGATGGCTCTTTGAGGACAAGGAAGGTGTATGTCTCACCTTTTATATCCAGCATGGTGACTGGCAAGTAAGTGGATATCAGTCATCATTCCTCTCATGGGTAGGATTGTATTACAGACAAATGGTTCCTCTCTATTTTTAGGAGCTTTAGGGAAAAGTGTCTTGTAGCCTTCTAGGACTTTCATTCTCTGGGGCATCAGATTCAGATCACACCACCTAGTTGGAGGGATTTTGGCAGACTTTGGGAACATGTGTGTGGTGCTTCATATGTTTGATTGGCTGGGACATTTTGAGAAAAATAATTCATTTCACTCACTCATTTATTCAGCCAACAATCATTGAGTCTACTCTGTGCTGGGCACTGCATTAGGAACTAAGGAATCTGTTGGAAATGAAAGGATCTTATATGTACTATATTTGCCAGGCATTTTTGCTAGGAACATATGAAAGGTTCTATGTAATTGCCATAGCATATCTGTGAGGTACCTTCTATGAGCTCTATTTCACAGAATACAAAGCAGTCTCAAACAGGTTTGGGGTCACACAGGTGAAAATGGAAATGTAGAAAACATGTCTTCTATTTCCAAGAAACTCAACATCTATTGAGGACAACATCCACTCATTCAAAAAGTATGTAATGAATGCCTGGTGTGTGCTTGGCACAAGGAAGATGATGGTCTTGCTCTTTTACAATTTCTATTCTGTTGGAAAGCAAGTAAACAATGAAGAAGTCAACATGTATGTGAGGAAAACACTGGAACATGCTGATGAGTGACTGGGGGTTACAGAGACACACCAGGTGGAGATCCAAGGGTGGCCTCCCTCAGAAGCGATGCTTGAGCTGAGTCCTACAAGGAGATAAGTGATGTGAAGGTCTGAGGAATGGAGAGAGGTGGATAGATCCAGGATGGGACCAGAGTAATAGTACTTAGTAGGTGAGTGCAAGCAGGGAGACAATAAGCAGGACTCTCTGGGATCACAAAGGAAAGCACAAAAGGACATGTAATCATCTCTGATCCAGGGTTTCCCAAACTATGTTCCAAGAAAACACTGCATCCTGTGAGATGTGAAGGTTGTTCTTAGAAAAAAAGATCAAATTCCTTTAGGATTAAAAAAAAAACAAATCTGGACAATGCTGCATCCTGTGTTGCAGAGTAATGGTGAGCAAATAATATAGTCAAGTCTCCAGAAAACCCCTGAGTAACAAAACCAATTTAACTTTAATGTGGCTCTTCTCAAGTTTATTTGACCCCAGACCTCCTTTTTCACAGAACTGCTTGTGCTGTGCCAGCATTCCCTGGAGAAGTTTCGGTGGGTGGGACAGGATCCCTTAGAATATGGCGAGATGGTGGCTCAGAAAAGGATAAATGACTTGCTCACGATCACACTGTTTGGTGGAGGTGGAGCCTGGCAGAAATCATAGCTTCTTTGACTGAAGACACACTGCTTCTTTTCTTCTAGCCCATGGAGCCACCTGCATTGACAGACAAGATTGGAGCTGTTGTGTTGATATCATCCTGCCTACAAAGTACACACTCCTTGCCTGCTGTATGAACAAAGCACTCTGCTCACATCCACCCTCCCAGAAAGGCTCTAACTCAGAAATAGTGATGCATTTTTTCCTGGTCAAATGTATAAATTCCTACCCTAATGAATGACAGAGAGTTGTAAAAACTGCACACAGAGAAATGCAACAGTTGTGGTGGTCTGAAGGGTGGAGAGAAATATTGAAACATAGTGAAAAATATGTGCAAATGGTACTCCCCAGAAACATTTCAAAGTACATTGGGCTACAATGAGGTGATAATTAACAGAGAGCCTAGGTTCCCCCAAAGCAAGCAAGCAAGCAAGCAAACAAACAAACAAATAAACAAACTGTATTTTAAGGGGGCAGAGATGCAAACTGTTGTCATTCTGGATAAGCTCCTGGGGACCTGTCTTTGTTGAAAACAATCAAGAGAGCCCCCATGCTTCTGGCAGCAGAGCAAGGAAGTGTGTTTCAGGATCAGATTTTAATACAGAACTTGCCTTCTCCTAGCTGGACAATTGTGTATGAGCTGCTCAACTTCTCTGGCCTCAATTTCTTACTATGAGATGCTGATATGTCCTTATAGGGCCAATGCAAAAAGTAAAGCAAATAATACCCAGAATGCCTGCCTCAAACTTGGTGTTTGGTTAGTGAAAGCCATTAGAATTTTGCATGTGGTTCGCCACCTCTTCTAAACATCAGTTCATTCTGATGGCATCTATCCCAAATGACCTTGGTGTCCAGCAATTTATGCACTTAGACTGGTGAGGACAGTTTTGATTGCAAATAATGGAATCCCATTTTGAATTAATTTAGACCAAAAAAGAAATGTTGTGTGTTGCTTAACTGTTGTTGACAATATTAGGTTACCTTATGTCATAGTGGCAAGGGCAAGGGTTTGTCTTTGGTACAACCAGAATCCAAGGCTCAAACAAAGCCACAACTCTCTTTCTCTCAATTCTCTGTCTTTATTCTCTATGACCCGCTTCCTGAGTGTAGAGGGGAATAACTAACAATGATCCTTGAGGACTCTGTTTAAAATTTTAATATTCCAGGACGAGTTCCTGATTGGCCTACTATGAATCAGATGCTCAACCCAGGACTAATCAACTGTAACCATGATGAGTGAACCTATGAGAACATGTTACCATTTATTCATATTACAGTTAGAGAGAGAAGGATTACTAGGGGAAAGGCTTCAAACATGGGAGTGAGCCATTGGACAGAAACAGATAGATATAGATATAGATATAGATATAGATGATATAGATATAGATATAGATATAGATATAGATATAGATCTTCAATACCTTCCTTTTGAAACAAAGCTTTGTGGGCATTTTGGTGGACAGCTGATCTTTTTGCTTGCTGAGCTTCTGTTCCACCTTCCTTTGTCAACAACACTCTTTGGCATTGGCGAACTACCCTACCCTTTCCCATGTGCTTTGTTGGGAGTGTAACCCATTTTTTCCAGAATCTACTTTGCCTTCAGCTTTTCCATGGTCCCACATTTTTGGCCCACGTGAGTATCATTCAAGTTGGGTCAATTAGCTATTTCTTGAGTGTTTGGTTCTTGAGCAGAGTGACTCATGGGTTAGAGCACAATCCTTCTAAGGGCAATCTTAAGCCTGTCCATCATCTCTCCCTACTTGAATCCCTAGATCTTCATGGCTTTTGTCCAACCTAAAGTCTGACTGTTCAGTTCTCTTATCCATTCTAGAGCTGCCCTACATTGTCTTCTAGGAAACCCAACTACATGTTTAAATTATCTGGAACTGATTTCTGTTGCAAAGAAAGGTGCTCAATAGATGCAGATGGGGGCTGAATATTATTCACATTAGTATTCTGCTCTGATTCCACCTGTTCCATAAATGCTCAGAAACAGGGTGCTCCACTTGCTAACTGTATACACTCCTGCCTTTTATTTCTCTTCATATCTCCAACTCCTTCTTCAAAGAGAATTCTAGATCAAACCCAATATATAAAACAGTGTAAAGGGAAGATGGACTGCTTGGGTTGGGGAAAGCCCAAACCCTAAAGATCTGGCCTCTTCTCTGCTGCTATGGGACATGTAAGGAATGCTAGTGGTCTCTGAGACACCACTTGGAAACCTTTGGACTGGAAGGTGCTTGGGCTCCTTTTAGTTCTGAGGTTCTTCGGTTTGACCACATGCCAGGGTATCTATTGAATCCTGGTGATGTCATCCTCCTTCAACCCAGAATCATCCTCTGCATCTCAAACCTGTTCTATTTGGGGCCCCCCCAAACACCTTTTTCTGAAGTAGTATCTCTACTGAAAAGTATCTGCCAGTCTCATTCTCAGCTAAATATTTTATGTGCACTTGTCACTGGGGTATTCATACTATTTGGGGCATGCACATGTCATTAAGTATAAGGCAGTCTAGGTTAATTGAAATTGTTATTTTTGGAATTGAAATTATTATTTTTTTCATTAATAGAAGCTGTTCCCCTGAATAAAACTGTCACATGCTTTGGAGTTCACAGCAGTGGCTCTGAAGACTTAGCACACATTATGAGCGCTGGATCTCAAGAAGATTTGGGGTTAGTTCAGCTGCAGGGCGTCCTAGGAATCTGAGCTTATAAAATGGCAGGGGGGAGGGGACTGCATTAATATCACTAAGTTTTCATTCTTAAATGCAGGGATATATAGTGTCTCCCGAAAATGTATACACATTTAACAGCTGATAGCTCAATTGTTGTTTCTTTTTTTTCAAATTTATTGCAATAAGTATTCAAAGTGTGTATATGTTTTTTGGGACATCCTGAAGTTATTTGCCTGGTGCATGTTTTCATCCTAAGGACTTGATATGTAAACGGTCATTGTTTTTAGTTTTGTTTGTGTAGTATTCAGTGGGCTTATCCAATGCTGATTCAAGCAGATGTTGACATCAACAAGCAACCCTAGAGGTGTATCTCTCAATTCTGTCCACTCCCTGCCTCAACTATACTGGTTTGAGTTCACTGTCATTTCATCTGTGTCATTACGATAGTTCTCCCAAAGCTGTTCTCCCTGACTTTGGTCTCCTTGTTTGAGTTCATGGTCTCAACAAGATGGCTTTGTTCAAGGCAGAAACTATGCCTTCAACACCCTCTGATCTAGAAGACATCCCTGGCCTAAGAGAAGGAGCAGGATGTGAGTAGTAAAGTCACCATTTCAAAGTTGTTGTCACTGAAAGCTCCATGAGTTTTCAAGTCACTTTATTTTTCTGAGTCCTCAGTGTCCCTCATCTTTCAAATGGAGCTAATCATAACTCTTCCAAGCAGTTGTTTGGGGATGAAATAAACTATTTATTTAAAGTGCTTTGCAAATTGCAAAGTTGTAGTTGTCTTTTCTAGGCTATAAGCTTCTTAAAAGCAAGAGATGAGATTCATCTCTGTTTCCTAGTGCCAGGTACATGAAAAACACTAGCTGAAGTTTTGTTGAAAAAATAAATAGACTGAATAAAAGGATGACCACATGAGTGAATAGGTAGGGACAGTCTGGAGCACTGGGATGCCCAGGCAGGAAGTGACAGAGAGGCTCTGTGTAGCCTTGTTGGGATGAGATGCACGTACACATTGCTTTTTCCTCCTCCACGGAACATTCCTTGGGACTCTCTCCACCACTCCTGGGTGCCTTGCACATCCTTAGTGTTTAAAAAACACTTGGGGACTTGAGGGGAATTGGTTGACCACATTATGATTTTCTAAACATGCAAGGTAAGTATATACCTTCATCCCCATTTTATAGATGAAGAAACTGAGAGTCAGAGTTGTTTACATGGACTGCCCAAGATTGTATGGCTGCCAACATTTAGAACCCAGGATTAGAACCCAAGGCTTCTCACTCTTAATCCTCACTCTTCATTCAGTGCTTTTTCCACCAAAAGGTTTGCTTTCTCCCTCCACCTCTTGGCCTGGCATCAGCATGTTTCTGGTGGGAAATGGTGTATGCATATACCCAGCACACAGTGGGCCCTATAGCCATGGCAACCATGTGTCAACGAGCAGTGAAGAACCCCCGCAAAGAAGATCCCTCTAATGGGTGTTGATAAATGTTTATAGATGCTGTCTTGCTTTTAACAAAATGAGATCCACTTTTAAAGAACATTCAATTGTTTTTAAGCCCTGGGGGCATTTAGAAATTACCATTGCTAACCACCAAAAAGAAGAAGAAATCTTATGTTGTGAGGGCAGGAATGTTCCACGACCTTCAGCGGTGCCTTCTTCAGCAGCCGTCTTTTCGGAGCTTGATCTCACAGGGGGATGAACGCCAAAGCACAAAATTGATGGAGTCCTCAAAGCTTTTGTGGTCACAAATCACAAGACGTTATCAAACTGAGAGGGAAGCTTGCCTTGAAGGGTCAGAACATGCTTTTCAGACATAGCAATGGGAATACAAACAGGCCAATTCAATTTCTTGTGGGGTCATGGTTTGTAGCTTTATTGAATGTGCGACATGGCGTTTTGAAAGTCCACGGGATGTTTGCACTTCAGAGAATAATTTCTACATCCCATTCGACACCAAGAAATGGGTAATTATTATTTCACTTGGTAGTTATTTATCACAGTTTGAATGGAAATAAATTGCTTGAAAGTGAAATCATGCTACATAGTTACCTGCCTGCCCTATTAATCTTTCGTTTAACTTCCTTTATTTTAATGTGCATGCCGATGTTTGCAACCTGTCTCATCTGTCTCCCTCATAATTCTTCCAATGGATTTAAATATGTTAAGAGAAATTATATAAATGGGTTAAAGGAAGGCTCAGGGTTTGGAAAATGGAGGTTTAGCTGAGAGCAGTAATTTATTTCTGAATGGGCTCTCTCACTTCCCAATGGAACAGGAGCATACTGGAAATCAAAAATGGATTTTCCCACAATAGACCAGCTAGTTATGGTACAAGTGGTGATGACTGTTTTCTGGGTCCAAGGCTATCCACAATGCCCACTTTAGCAATTTTTTCCCAGTGATTTCATTTCAACTAATAAAATCCACAAAATAGCACTGCTTTTCTCTTGCTTCAAGGGCATGAAATTGGTCTTCCTCGGCTTGCCTCCCCATTTCTGGTCCAGTCATCAACACTCTGAAAATCTAAATGAAAGAGCTTGTCTGCTTATGTTTGACAAATACTTGGTGAGGGCTCACTGTGTGGTAGACGCTGGGATATGAGGCCCTTGTCCTGAGCGGCTCACAGTCCATGGAGGGAGGCCTCTCTGTCATATTTCCCTCTTGGTGCCTGGCATACTGATATTGGATAGGAGGAAATAGCCAATTTTCTTAGAGGTCGTTGGAGAATTCTTCTTAGGGAGAGATCTTCTATGTTGGGAACATATCTAGATAAGCCTTCTTGAAGCAGAAGCTGATCCTTAAAGGGTCTGAAGGTGAAAAATGCCCAATCTGGGATGTGGTAGGGATTGGTTGTTGCTCCCAAGTGGGAGGTAAAGTGAGAAGGTGAAGGGGCCAAGACAGGACCCCCAGCATAAAGATGCACAGCCCAATCACTAGGACTCAACCCAACAACGAATGGGGCCATAAGGAAGTTGGACAAAGGGAATGTCTCCATGAAGATCAGACACAAGGGCAAAGGTTTGGGAGCATGAGGCAGGGTCCAAACAAGCACAAGGTGAAGGAGGCACTAATACAAAGTTTAAGCAGAGGCCAAGAACTCAGTAATCTAATAAATAATGCTTGAATGCAACATTTAAAAAAAATCACAATTAATGCCAGAAATTCTATGATGAGCATATTATCAAAAATTGAAATGGTGACAAGGTCAGTAACAGTGCTATATGAAGCCATATTGGAGTCTGAGGCAGAAGAGAAACTCAGTAGTGCTGATCTTTTCATACTGAATTATCTCACAAGACTTTGTGTTTTTGTAAGTGGTTTTATTGGACCACAGCCAGAGCGTTCATGTACATTGTTGACGGCTGCCTTTGAGCCACAACACGAGACATGGAGTGTGAGTAGTTGTAATAGAGATGGTGTGGCCAATAAAGCCCAGAATTTTTATACTCAGGTTCTTTACATAAAACGGTTTGCCCACCTCCTGGACTAGATCAGCGGTGATTATTGGGCTCCCTTCTAGTTCTCATTTGAGATTACATTTTCAGTTGATTTAATTATTTACTTTTGATGCAAGATCAACCCTACCTGTAGAGAGTATTTCATTTAATGTTTTGTAAACATTGCATTTTGCATTACATTAGATAAATGCTAATAGAAGGCCTCCCACATATCAGCTGGCACATGAGGTTGGATGGTGGCTTGGTGCACTCAGCCCTGAATCCCTTTTCCCCTTACTACATTTGTGGACTGCTCCAGGATCCATGGGAGCATTCAATCACTGTTTCCTGAGCTGGTCTATTGTGGGAAAATCCATTTTTGATCACCATTGCTTCTTGGCCTGGGTTAGTCCTGTCCCTCTAGGAGGCATCTGGAAATGTGGTTTTGGTGGTTCTAGTGACTTTAAGTACACAGGGATCAAGGATGCTGAACACCCCATAATATGCAGAATGGTTCCATCCAATGAAGAACTGTCCCTCCCCAAATGGCAGTGGAGTCTCTGAAAAACACAAAGGAATGTTCTGTTCCAGTAGATAAGTCCTATCATTTGCCTTCATCTAGTGCCAAATCTTGCATCATTTTTTTAAAGTTACAGTAAAATTTTATTTTTGCATAAGGTCATACCACTTTAATGGAAATGCTTGCTCAGGAAATATGAAAATGACTGGTTGAAAGGCTTTGAGTGATGCTTATCAGGCTTTTCAGTTATGTTTTATTGAGTTGTATATATTCTAATTCATTAAATTCATTAAAGAAAATAGTCTTTGGTAATAAGGTCAAAGTTCTATTTTACATCATTATTCAAAAACATGAATTTTTCTTGTTCTAGTAAATCGTATGTGCTGTACTTTCACGTGACTGCCAGCACAGTAGGTCTATTCACATCAGTTTAGCAATATATATACACATCAGTTTAGCCAAATATATACTGGTAAATTTTTCTGGGAAAGTTCTGGGAATTGTGAAAAGTCCAAGGCAATGTGAAAAGAGACAGGGTCAGGTGTTAGAGACAAGTAGAAGGGTGCTGGGTCCCTCTGGTTTGTTTTGGTCAATGGGGAGCATTGAGGTAGAGGAGAGTGAATGGGCTATTTATTCTCCTGATTAGGCTCCCGGATAGGTGGCTTTTAAGTCATTCCTCTGTTCCCCATCCTTATTCACCATCAACACCCAATAGAGATGGAGGCATATCTTGTTCCCCTCCTGTGGCCATTGGGCTGTAGACATTGGCCACCCCTTCAGCATCCTCATCTGGTGCTTCCACCCTTCGACTCCTGAACACCACCGGTGGCACTGGCTTCTTGCTGATCCTTCCATGTTTCCTGCTACTCTTAACCTTGAGGCCTCTACACTTATCTGTCCCAGAGACTCATCTCTCTCTCTCTTTACCGGTGAACTCCTGCTTAGCCTTCAGAACTTAATGCCAACAGTTTTTCCCCAGAGAAAATCTCTTGACAAGGATCAGACTCCCACCATGTGTTTCCAGATCTCTTGGAACTTCCTTGTGTCATTATTAGAATTGTGATTAAAGCAGTCACTTAAAATGAGTGTTTACCTCTGTGTTTTCCGTTACAGTCAGGAACCATGTAATGATGTTCCTGTTAACGATGATTGCCACATTAGAACAGAGCTTAAAAATCCTATCACTTAGTGACATCCCAGCACAAAACCTTACCCACGTGTTTGTTGTGATTCTGATGTGAATAGACCTACTGTGCTGGCAGTCACATGAAAGTATAGCACATACAATTAATTATGTATAGTATGCAATACTTGATATGGATGCCTGGTTGTACTGGCTACAGCCTCAGACATGTTGTGTTTACCTCATTTCTTGATCACATCATTTTTTTTTGTGCTTGATTTAATGCTGTTTTGTGCAGTAACATGCTGTCCAGGCTAACAGCCTTGGAACAGCAGGCTATACCATGTTGCCTAGGTGTGTAGTTGACTGTACCATCTAGCTTTGCACAAGTGCACTCTATGATGTTTGTACAATGAAATCTCCTAGTGGAGTGCTGTTTTGGAAGGAGTCCCCATTGTTGAACAGTGTGTGACTGTTTACGGAAGCTCCATGAGGGCAGTGTTGTGTCTTTTTATAATAGTTATGATGATGTAAAGAGCAGACAGCCTGGGTGCCTGTTTAGCTCCAGCACTTACCAATTGTGTGATCCTGGGCTTGTTATTCTCTGTACCTCCATTTCCTCAGTTATAAAATTGGGATAAGAACAGTACCTACTTCATAGGTCATTGTGAAAAACATAGTAATAATAAATGTAGTGCTCCTTATAGGGTCTGGCACACACATGATAGCTATTGCCACTGCATTCTCAGTTGGTCATTAATAAACACCTATAAATGTAAAGAGATTGAAGAGTAGACTGTGCTACAATATACAGATGATGGATTATAGAATTGTACATTTGAAACCTATATAATTTTATTAACCAACTAATAGCCCTGTGCACAAATCTATGCTCTAGTAGGTCACTGCTGCCCTACTGTAGCTCTCCACCTGCTGCCCCTCATGGCTTGCTGCCTTGACCCCTTCTGTTGCTCTCTGCCTCACACTTGCTTGCTGCCCTGCCTCACCCTGCCGTCCTATAGTTCTCCACTGTCCGCTTGTAGTTTGCTGCCCCACCCTTCTGTAGATCTGTGATCTGTCATTATGCAGTAGGTCATTATGCTTCAAGGTGTAATGGATAATTAGCATATTCTTTTTTTATTATATAGGATCACATTCCAATATATTCAATAAAAAATAAAGAATAGATTGTGGGACAGAGCTAAGGTGAGGCCTGCCTACTTCGGGGTAGTCTCTGGTTTGACAGATAGTCCCAGATTCACCCGACAGGGAGACTAGTTAGGGGAAGTGTTCTGGAACATTTCATAAACATGATGGAGTCTCAGCGGTGAGAATTCTCCTTGGTTTCTCCTGGAGGGGATTGGACCCATTGTTTGGGCAGGGTTACAATTCACTTGTTTGTGGGTGCAGCCTTAACTCCCATTCACATCTGATATAAGGCAGCTTCACAGAATATGCAGCAGAGATGTTTGGGCTGTTTGCTGTCTAGACAGAAGTAACTTGGGCAATGTTTGAAGACCACACATTCTTTTTAAGGTATGTATCTGCCTTCACACCATGACTAGAAATCAGGAGACCTGGTTTCTGGGTGTGTATCCTGGTGGAAGTGTCCAAGTATCGAAATTGGGGTTTCCTTGTTCATTAGGAAGGAAGAAAAACACAGTATCACCAGTTTATTGATTACTTTTATACAGTGTCTAATGACCTCATTAACAGATATGTAAATAAGTGAATGCATGTGCATGCACACACACGTGCATGCACACACACATTCTCACATCACAGCTGAAATAGCTGTTACAAAGAACATGTGTTAAATCTCATCTGCATTAGTTAGAGAAGTCTCTAAGACCATTACTGATGATCAATTTACACCTCCTTTGCAAACAGTTATAATAGCCCTGATTATCTGGTTTCCTAGTTTGAAACAAATTCAAATTTATTAGTCCAAAAGGTGAGCCAAAAGGAGGAGATGGAAAAGCGATAAGAATACTGCTGTAAACACCGGGGACACCAACCACACAGACTGACATTAATTTTTAAATCCTGTTAATTTGGGGTCATTTTCTTTAAAGGGAAAACATTCTTCAAAATCTCTTTGATGACATTGTGTTGTTATTTTTAAAGCAAAATTGTAAAACCAAAAGGATTCAAATGATGCTCTTGTCCAAAGCCCCTAATTTCTGGTAGTAAATTTAAGGTTTATGGTAATGAAGACACAAAACTAGCCACAGCTCCATCAAGATTAGGACCCCAAACCCCTGTTCTTCCAACTGTCTTCCTCTGCTCTCCTTTTATTGGTCAGCACACAGAGTAGACATCGTTGCATGCCCAGGTCTCTATTGGACACTGAGCTTCTGACCTCTAGGGACTGAGAAACTGTCAGGAATTTTTCTCTGCAGGAAGATAACTGCTAAATTATTAATACCTTTTTAGGCATTTTTAGATATGGTAATTGTTACCTTCAGGCTCAACTTCTCCTGCATACATGCTGAAGACACAGAGATTGTTAAAATGTTTTCCTGTGACCCAGATTCATAGCCATGTGTGTTAAGGATAGGACACTTAAAAATACCAATCAGAAATACTTTGGTAAATGCTTAACGTGTGCCTATCACCATTAGGGGAATTTAAAGTGATAGGGAGAAGTAAGATATGATTCCAGCTCTCCAAGAAATTATAGTATCTCTAAGAAATAAATGGTGGGAGTGGGGAGGGGGCCCTCTTAGGGCAAGCTGAGTGACAAGTGGTAGAGCATACGGACTCAGACATCGTCCCTGACCTGCAACTTGGCTTTCCTGTGGCCCATGGATGCAGGTTTGATATTTGTGAGCCTTATCTGTGGAATGGGCATCATAATAATACCTACCTGTTAAGCTGGTTGTGAGCATTAGAGAAAATGACAGCAAGGACTTAAAGCCTTTCCTGGAACATAGTATATACTTAATAAATATAGGCTTTAGAGTTTCTGATTATAGAGTAAAGACTAAATATATGGGTTTGCTTAATCATACATCAGACATTTCCTGGGTGCCTGCTCTGTGCCAGACCCTGTGCCAGGCCCAGTGCTGAGTGAAGAGAAATAAAGCACACCATCTCCTGAGACAGTTTATGGCCCAGAGCAGAGAATCAGCAAACTGCAGCCCTGGAGCCCAATCCCACCCAGGGCCTGTTTTTGTGAGGGTAGTTCTACGAGCTGACTGAGTAGTCCCAGCAGAGTTGGGTGACACCCAAACCCTGTTTTGCCCCTTACAGAAAAAGTCTGCCAATCCTCTGTCTTGAGCGTTACCAGTCTGTATGGCCCTGGACCACAGTGAGGGACAGAGATGGAGAAGCAAAATCTCAGCCCCAATCAGAGCTTCTGAACCAGAACCCGCATTTTAATTCAGTCACTAAGCTGTGTGAATGCACATTAAAGTTTAATATGCACTGCTCTGGAGGAAGTCAAGGCATTTAGATGTCACCTAGAAACAGTGAAAAAGTGTTAGGATAGACACAGGTATAAGGGACCATTTCTTGAACCATTACTTTGTGTCAGGGGCTGGCCTAAATGTGTTAGACACAATACCTTATTTAGTCCTGACCATGGTGGATAGGGGGTATGCTATTAACCTCAGTTAAAAAACTCAGACATAAAGAGGCTAGGTGAGTTCAGCCAAGGCTGTCAGCTCACTAAAGGCAGAGCTGGGGGTTGAGTTCTGGTCTACCAGACTGACAACCCTTAGCTCTGAATTGTCATGTTATTCTGTTTCCCAAAAGCAACACAAATAATTTGATAGAGTTATCTCAGTGCCTACATTGCTCTAGGTCCAATCAGGAAAATGAAACCCATGCAAAGAATCTAAAACAGAGGAAGTTTAATTTAAAGAGTAAGTTACACAGCACTGAAGAAGCTGGAGAGCCAACCTGAGTTCTTGAGGTATTCTGTGATTAACAACAATAGAAAGCTGCTGCCACCTTTGCCTGGAGGGACAGAGTGAGAGCATAGTGTCCCTGGAGCCCAGCAGCCATTCATCTGGAGGAAGGTGAACCCCAACAGATTGTTTAGCCACAGGGACATAGAGCAGCTGGTGCATCTGCTCAAGGCTGAGCCACAGGGGAGTCATGAGCTTCTCCTCCCTGGCCCCTGTTTATGCACTAGCTGAAAGCCAGCTCATGTAGAAGCTCAGAAAATGTGGCCAGCAGGGAGAAGGATATTGTAATCCCCTCCCCGTGTGCAAGGAGAAGGCCCCAGGCACTCTCTCACAAGTCTCTTCTCCAGAGTCTTAGCAGCCTCACAAAACTCTTTCTATACCCCATATCTGTAGGCTGCAATCCTGGTTCTCATGCTCTGTCTCACTTCTTTCCCCTTTTTCTTTCAGTCCCCTGGATGCACCCTTTATTTAAATTGTCCTGTTTCCAAATCCCCTCCTGTCCCTCACCACTGTCTGTAACTTTTCTGATTGCATACTGAGCTTCTTTTGGGTCAAAAATCATCAGATTTCTATGCCCAGCAGCTAGATTCAGTGCTATGGCCTCCATTTGCCCAGGAGTTCAAAGAGAAACTCTTGGGTGGGTCTTGAGTGATGATAAGTATGGTTCTTCAGGCAGAAGGGCACAGTCTGGTGTTCCCAGCAAGGAGGGATGGCTAATACACGATGGGAGGCAGATAACACTCAGTGTCTGTATGTGGGGTGTATATCACCCAAAAGTGTCTGGACTGTATCCTGGTAGGGAGCCATTGAAATATTTAAATAGAGATAGGAGGGGACAATCCCCAGATCAAGGGTGGCTCTTTTTTAGTTCAGTCATGGCCACTAGGTTCCCTTTACCAGTATTTTGATTAAAAAGGACATGCAGTATAATTCTAGCCAATGAAAGAAACTCTCAGTCTGCTGGTGGCTGGAGGTGGGAGTACTTCAGGGAAGGAGTTTCTTACTCTGGAAAAGAGATGGGCAAGGAGAAAGTCCTCTGTTTAGCCTCTAGTTGTGACTGAGGGAAGACCACAGGTGTTGTGGTGGCCATGTTAGGTCTCTGAAGGGAACTGATGAAAGAGACAAGCCAGACCTCTGTAGATGAAAATAATTGGTCTGGAAAGAACCAATTTCTTAATTACCCATTTCTGGAATTGCCCTACTGCTGGGAATCTGTGAGACAATAAACCATATAAAGTTTAAGCTACTTTTAGCCCCCCAATATCCCCTCTTTTTTAAATTAACTTGTAGCAAAGAGCATATTTACAAATATGGAAAAAATTAGGAGGTTATTTGGCTTGGTTGTTAACTTGATTGGGTGTGGGTGGTAGGGAGAGAGATGACTATAAGATGAGTCATTAGTTTTGATCTTGGGTCATTGGAGAAAAATAGTTATTAAGATGAAAATCTGAGGAATTGGTTTTAGCAGACCAGTATGATAAGAATATGCATGTTTTGAGAAAACAAAAGTTTATTGGTATATAGGATACATATAGAGGATTATGGTGAACTGAGCCTGAGGGACAGTTGTGATCATATATGTTCATACTGATGCTATCTGGGTGGACCTGAGGTCTGTTATTTACCATTTCTATGACTTTGGGCATGTTGCTTAAATTTTCATTTCCATGCTTCAGTTTCTTAATAAATGAAATGGTCCATCCATGCTATTGCAAGTTAAAAAGTTCTTTCCTTTTGTAGCCAAGTAGTATGCCACTGTGTAAGTGTACCACGGCTGTTTTATCTCCTCATCTACTGATGGACACTTGGGCTGTTTTCAAATCTTGGCTATTGTAAATAATGCTGCAGTGAACATAGGAGTGCATATATGCTTTCGAATTAATATTTCTGGTTTCTTTGGATAAATTTCACAAAAATGGACTCACTATGGGGAGCTGGTTGGAAGTTGCTAATACCAGCAGGAAGTACTGAGGACTATGGCTGTGGAGAGGATGTAGCAGAATATGAGCTATTCAGAAAGAGCGCCTGTGAGAAAGGAGGGGTTAATAGATGTGTATAACACTGACTCAGTTTATTAAACGTAATGACTCAAGTGTCTTATCAGAGAATTCCTGCTCATCCTTCAAAATATAACTTGAAATGTTACCTGCTCCAGGAGGGCTTTCTTAACCAGCCCCTGGTGTCCTTTCTCTGTGCCTCCTGTTAGCTTGTCTGCTAGAGAAACTAGCTCCTTAGCCTGTCTGCCCTCCTACTTCTGAGCTGGACTCTGTCTGATTTACCTGTAGGGCTCAGCTCAGTGCTTTACACTTTTGTCTGAATTGTCCCTCCTTATTAAGGAGCCAGCCTGAGGATTCAGAGGAGGGAACAGGGGCCTAGGGGTTAAAGGCCTACCAAAAGGAAGTGGTAGTTTGGGTTAAGGGTCAGGGAAGGAAAGATGGGAATGTGAAGACTAAATTTAAACCCTAACGGACAGGAGCCTAGTGGTAAATGACAGGGAACAAGGCCTAATAGAACTGGAAGAGGAAAGTAAGATGCAAAAGGTATTGTCTGTGTCCAAGGTCCTGCAGGCAGTAGCTCATGGTGGACTTCATCCAGGCCCCTGGAGTCCAGAGCATGCAGCCCCTCTTCCCACCTCTCCCCGCCCCTACTGCTTCCTCCAAGGACCTGCAGGAGAATGGGCTCGGGGCTGCCTCTCCGAAATGACATGTTGATTGAGTTAGTGAATGAAACCCTGTCATCTTGGTTCTTTTCCTGGATTTCAGGGGCTTGTTTTCCTGACCCCTCTTGGCATTTCAACCATGCAGCATCAGTGGGTTACGCATTGTTTCCATCCTCACAGGCACCTCCCTCTCCTCCCCCGCCTGCCCACGCTGGTTCTGGGTGTCTGAGATCAAAGAGAATTATTGTTTAAATGGCAGATGAAGAAACAAGGCTGTGGCCTTTGCAGCTGCGTCTTAATCGGTGCCCCTGACCTGCTTTCGCGGCCCAGGTTTTCAGCTGCAGTGGCGCAGGCTAGGTAATTGTTTCTCCGGCCCAATGCCACTAGGAATTTTTATTTAAGTGAATTTTCATTTGGCTAAATAAACAATTCTGTCTGCCCCCAGCGGAGGGTGGCCCTGAAACACGGGGTACTGGAGGTTTTCCAATGAAAACAGAGCGCAGGCGATCAGGACTGGCCTCACAAGGAGCCATTATGTAGAGTGCACCTTCTTTAACCATCCCTCTTATTGGAATCGTGTAATTTCAGTTTCATAAATACTAAGAGGTTTACCGCTGGGCGCGGGGCTATCCATCTCGTTCACCTTGGAAATTAAGGCGGCTGCCTTCCCTGCCATGTTTCTCTTTGTCTCTAATATCACTTTAGCTGCCTCTAGAAATCCAGCCAGGATGTAAAGAATTCAGACCATTTTATTTTCTTACAAGGTCAGATGGCTCATGATTCCTAATAGAGAACATTGAAAACCTTTTTTTACTGAGGGTAGTCTTTCTCCCAATATATTTCTCCTTCCAGAAGCAGTTGTAGTCAAAGACATTAACTTAAAACCTCAATCTTTGTTCAAATAATAACAGCAGTAGAGTAGCAATGCTGCTGCCAGAAAATGCCCTGTGCTTGTAAACACACAGACACCGTCCTAGGCGCTGCACGCGCAATATTCTATTTAACCCTCGTTACTGCTCGGCTAGGCAGTTATCCTGGCTCTGTTTTGCAGGAGAGCATGCTAAGCCTCAGAGAAATTAAATGCCCCCCCACCCCAATAGACACAGTAACAGAGCAGCAAAGCTAGTATCAGAGCCTTCATTTTTCTGCTATGCTTGGGGGCTGGTTTTCCTAGTTAGGAGAGGGAAGATCACTAAAGTATAATCATATCAAAAGCAATAGCATGTGTGATAGGCGGTAGAGTAGGGGGCTATGCCCCATGTGGCCTAGTTGTGGCTTAAAAGGCACTTGAATGTAAAGTTATCCCTGCCTGAAGGTCCTTTGCACTATACTGCCCTCCTCCTGCCCTGGGTTCCTTCTTGGGAGTCTCCATGGATCTCCTAAACAGCCCCTCCCAAGCGCTGTTGTGGCTGCTTTGGCTAACTTCTCTCAGGGTGGTACCTATCACATTGTTCTGTGGCCTCGATGCCTCCATCCGACAGAGAACCCCATGAGAGCAGAGATGGTGTCTTATTTGACATCATATCCCAGTGCTTGACACATGCTTGCTTCGTGGATGCTGCTCAGAAACATTCACGGACTGAATGAATGAATGAACTGAGTAAGTCAACAAATATGGGAATAGCCTATCATGTCACCACTGAGGTGGTTCATTTTACTTTGCATCATACCTGGTAGAGTATGATTCTAGAATCATGCTTGTTTCCTGGAGTGGGTGTCCCTGGATTTCGTATTCTCTCCACTAAGATGGGTCCAGGGAGTGCTCCACATTCTCCTCTGATGCCCACTTCCCAAAGGGCACTGGTCATATTTTTGTTAACAGAACTCTTAGGAACATAGGACAGGGACACATTTTACTGAAAGGAGTCTAAGTGGAAGAAAAGAATCTGTACTAGTATTTACTCAGCGTCTGCACTGTATTAGGTTTCCTGGGTATTCAGCCACCTATAAAAACTCATCTTCTGACTTACACCTACTAGTGTGTCTCATTGTCTCAATGTCTCTCAAGATGCTCTCCATAAAATTATAAGGCAAAGCTCTTGCTCCGATATACCTTGATCTTCTAAGGTTAGAAGGAAGAGCTGTAAAATAGAAAAGACTTCTTGGGAAGGGATTGGAATCTTTGATTTTGACTGAGCTGTGTGTGTTCCCTGCTTGAAACTGTAGTTTTCTGTCTGGGAATCATGCTGAATTCACAGCTGATTCCCCCAGCAGATATGATTGGCATTTATTGAGCCCAAATATCAGTTGAGCTCCTAGATTCTTCCCAGCTTCAGGTCCTTCTTTAACAAGTCTGTTTAGAAGAATGACCTAACAGGCATCTAATTAGAACTGAAATGTAGGAAACAATAAAATGGCAATCCTTTATCTTCAGTTTTTGATTAATCGACTCATGACACGGTTTCCCTCTTGAAGTACTACTCCTTTAAGTATTATTGAGGAACCTGGGATTTGGAAAAGATACACCTTTTGCCTAAAAGTTATGCATGTGACTAGGAGGGGACTGAGCAAGCATTTGAACCCATAACTATCTGATTCCAAAGCTCATTTTTTTGCCCTCGGGCTAACACCATCCCACTAGGACCTCACAGATAATGGCTATATCTGGTGGGAGATGCTAGGAAAGAGCTAGATGCTAAGAGCTGTAGAAACCCCAGGGGGAAAGGGGCAACGAACAAATAGTTTCTAAAGCAAAAGACATTTTACTGGGCTCTGAAGAGTGAATTAGGAGCTTGCTGGCCAGAGAGCAAAGGAAAGAGAATTCCAAGCAGAAGGAACAGTGGAGGCAGATGTCCAGAGGCATGGGAATGCATTCCCCATTTGGGAATGACAAGTAGTCCTGGGAGTGGGGGGTGGGGGTAGGGAGAGCAAGAAAATGTGGGTGATGGCTGAGGCAGTGGGTATAGAAGTGAAGGACAGTGGCCAGAGGGAGGACTAGTTAGGGAGGTTGGAGCCTTAGAATCTCAAAACTGTAATCTGTGGTAAGTGAGCTTCCATAGAAGACTTCCAGTCATCATATTGAGTGGCTGGATGGTGTTCCTCTCCCCAGGGCTTGATACTGAGGGTGGAACTGCACACAGAGTGACAGATGGACAAGAGGAAGGCTGTGAGCCGGGGAAATCTCTCAGCAGCATGTTGTAGGTCGCTTCAGCTACACCCCAGGTAGGAGACACTGTGATGCTGAGACACTTCAAACAGAGAAATACTATGTAAACTAAACACACACACACACACACACACACACACACACACACACACCAGGACAAACAGCAGTGGAAGGTACTGAGCTGAGGATTTGATTCCAGGCAGTGGCATTACCAGGGTAGGTCAGCCCACAGCATTTGGGGGCCTTGTTAATGAATTCCTGTCCCAGATCCCCTGTTTGAAATGGAGCATAATGAGAGTGATGATTTGGCCCCATGTAGGGCAGACTTGGAAAATAATGCCTTCCCATTCTCTAATTAAAAACATTTAAATACTTTAGTGGAAGTATGCAGCATATCCCAACTGGAAAAGCAGAGGAGGGCTGGAGGCGTGAGGAGAAAATAATTTCACTTCACTGGCAGATTTTAGCACTTTTAAAGGAGATTGGTTGTATTTAAACTATGAGGTTTTATATAGAAATTTAAATTAACAGAAATAAAACTCTTAGGATCCTGGAGCCACTGGATCTCTCACCTAAGCAGATGGCAGCAGCTTCGTGTATTTGTCTTCCTTCCTTCCTTCTTTTTTTTTTTTTTTTTGAGAAGGAACCTCTAACCCAGAGGCTTCCAGAACAGATCACACAGTGGAGTGGACATAGACATCATCCTGTCTGCACAAAGGCCAGTGCTCCTGGGTCAGAGGCAATTTCACAAGCTGACATCCTCCATAAAAATGGATTCATTTGTTTGTCTCCCTGATTAAATACCCTCCGGTTTAGCTCAGTAGACAGGGCATCAGTCTGCGGACTGAAGGGTCCCAGGTTTGATTCCAGTAAAGGGCACATGCACAGGTTGTGGGCTCAATCCCCAGTAGGGGGCGTGCAGAAGGCAACCCATTAATGATTAAAGATTTTCTCATTATTGATATTTTTATCTCTCTCCTCCTCTCCTTCCTCTCTGAAATCAATAAGAAAATATTTTTTTAAAAAATACCATTCTTTATTTCACTGGCACTCATTGCATGCCTAATATACATCCCAGACGCATCTGACCCAGCTGCTTTCAGAGGCAGGCAGGTCCCAAACGATGTCTTTCTGAAGAAATCACCATCATTTTTTTATGTGATAATCCTACCTTTATTCAACTTAAATATGTGTGTGTGTATACACTTTTTTTCTCTCATTTTCTGAAGTATTATTTTTGTCTCCACTTTACAGAGAAGGGTACTGAGGCTCAAATACGCAGAAGAGACTTGCCCAGGACTCCACTGTCCAGTAACTGGTGCACCGTAGGCTTAAGCCCAGGTCTCTTGCCAGCCACTGTGACACACAAGCTAATGTGTGCACTCAGTGGAGGGGTAGTTCTAGTTCCCGGTTTCTGTTTACAGATTGGAACTAAGTCGCTCTTGTTGCAGCCAAGTGTGCAGCACTTACTCTTTGTGGCTCATCTGTGATTCACCTTTTAAAACAGGATCGTTTCCAAGCAATTGCAAAACTATCTCCTTCCTCTCTAAAGCCAAAAGGAAGATGGAGCCATAGGAAGGAGACAGGGGAGCCCAGTGCCATCCATAGGCAGAGTAGAAAAGAAAGTCAGAGGAGGGAAGTCCTGAGCTTCATAGAAACCTGCAGACTATGAGTCTAAAGCAGAGAAATAGTAACAGCAATAACAAAAGCTAACCTTTATGGTGGCTTATCTTGTGCCAGAAACATCTCATTTGAGCCTCTCAACAATCTTAAACAATTATTCCCATTTTACAAATGAGGAAATTGAGGAGCTCAAGATTTTAAAAAGCTATGTATAGGTTTCAAGCATGTGGTTTTTAAATAGGCCATTTGGAGGCCCTTTGGCCCCTGGATCTCTCTGATCGCCTTTTCTCCCCTGCTGCTCCTTCTCTGGCCACAATGAACTATTTGCTCTGACAACGCAGGGAGGAGGGAGCCCTCTCCAGGGCCTGCCTTTGCTGGCCTCCCTCTTTAGAATGTTTGGCTTCAATATATGTTCATTGCTTGCTTACTCCCTTCATGATGGTCTCCTTCCAAATGTCACCTCATCAAGAACTTCTCTGACCACCTCTGGTCACAGCCTAATCTCCGCTTGTTGCTTGATTTTTTTCTTTCAAGGAATCATCTCATTTCTCATTGTCTACTGCATCTGCTTGTTCATTGGTCTCCCCTCTCTAGAACATAAATGCCACATGTAAGCATTTTGCCCAGTTCACTTACTGATGCTCCATGAAAGACGAAGACAGTGCCTGTCATGTTCATGTTGGTCCAATGAATGACCTCTTAAATGCACAATGAAATGTTACCAAAGGCTGATTTCATTGTAGGAACTTTCACACAACTAAAGTCACAAAATAAAGTCTATTTCTAAGTTTGCCGTGTTGATTCACTGTCCTTTCCACTGTTTGGCACTTACTGAGCCTGCCCGACATCAGGCTCTGTGAGGCAGTGAGATGCTGCTCTGCCCTCGGGGTACAGAGTGTGGTGCTAGGGAAGGCTCTGGAAAAGAGGGGTGCGCTAAATGTCAAGGAGCACAGGGTGACGGGGACCCCTGAGGAGGAAAATATGGCCTTTGGCGCCAAGGTCTCATATTGAGTAACAGAAATCTATTTTTTTGTTCTTTAAGATGAGTGTGCTTATTCCACAATGAGGAAAATGAAAGAAATGAGCAGTTGAAGTGACCTTATTTTTCCACTAGAATTATTCTGCCTGCCGAGGATGGACAGGGAAAGAGCTGTAAGGAATCTATGCACTTCTACTCAGGGAGCTGAAGAGGAGGCAAGGGCTTGCACTGGTTTACTGACACCCAAGAACACCTCTTATCAAAACCCACAGCTCAGAGCTGTGTTGAAGTGAGTTCATTTTCTCTTCTAAGCCTCTTGACTGGCTTGTGCCAGAGAAGAGTAAATTGCAAATCCCTTACAACCAGTCTTCCCACAGTTTACAGACTAGCCGCAACAAAACAGGGATCCCACTCTTTCATGCTGTCAGAGGATGGATGGCCAAACTCCTTGGCATAGATCACCAAGGCCAGGGGATTTGACTCCTGCCTACCTCTCAGTGATATCCTTTCCCCTCTTCTCAGATGCCTGGGTCCAGCTGTCCTCTGAACAAGCTGTAGCATTTTTCTTCTCCAGTTATCTGCTGGGGCCCTCCTTCTGCCTGGGCAGATCTTACTCTCTTCTGCCTTTGACTATCTCCCCACTCCACCCATTAGTTTTTAAGGGTTTAGCTCCAGTGAAACCTCCCTCAGGAAGCTTTCCCTGATTGCTTCCTATCCCATCCCTTCTCCTACACCTACTCCCACTTCTGGGCTCCCAAAGCACCTAAAGAGTACCTTGTACTTAGCCATCTTGATGTTATTATTTGTCTATGTGCTTAGGTTTGCTCTTGTACTAGATAGGAAGCTTTTTGAAGACAGGAATGTTATGTGTGTTTTTATTTTTATTTTTTTAATCTCAGATTTCTTAGAAAAATTTTCCCAGGACCATGTAATTAATGATTATTGATTTACACCTTTGGAGACTGTTGAAACTGTAGATAGCTCTTTACTTTCCCATACTCAATGACTGAGGAATGGTTTTGAGTATAACTAGATAATGGCTCAAAGCTTAAAGTAGAAGCATGTCACCTAAAAGCCAATGTGAGTGGGCCATAAACACTTAATTATATATATATATATATATATATATATGCAAATTATTTGCATTTAAATACTTAGGAGTTCAATTGGAAGCCTGATTACTTGTTATGATGTGCGCTGACCACAAAGGTGTGGTGTGAAATGAAGGCCCTGGCCAGCAGCTAGAAGGCCCCAATTGCCAGCCAGGCTAGGGACCCTACCTATGCACAAATTGCGTGCACCAGGCCTCTAGCAGAGGAATGAAAAGCCAGGGGAAAGGAACCTTCAGCATGGGGTGGCTGGGAGGCAGGAGAACACTAGACTCTGGTCTTGGCCATGCCACCATCTTGCTGTGTGATGGTGGGAAAGTCATGGCTCTGCTATGGGCTTCTCTTTCCTCCTCTGAAAAAGTGAGCCCATGTGCTGAGGGTGGCTGGATCTCTTTCAGACTTAAAACCCTCCAATTCTATAATCCTTCTCATGGCTTAAACACTTTTTTTCCATGTCTCCAAGTTTGCATTACCACTTCAGTGTCTTACCATCATGAAATATATGTTCCCTGACCATATATTTAACTACTTTGCTAGGCATGCAAGCCTCCAACCTCAGCAGGTAAACTTAGAAGTCCCCACCAGTCACATATTTTCTCATTTCCTATTTTCTCATTTAATCTTATCAGCATCCCTTTGCGGTAGCCTGGTTGGGCAACTAGGTAGACATTAATGTCATTCTGCAAAACATCCCAGTTCAGCTGTCTATTCTTTTAAGAGCATAGTAGGAGCATGAACTATGTGATCGGGGATATCGTACAACCAGTTCTGTCCAAGGAATTGTGCATTCCCTGAAGTCATGTCTGTTAACTTCAAGCTGAGCATTGAAGTACAGGTAGCAGATGACCTTGGGTTTTCTGTTCCTTCTGCCAGGCTGGTCAGAAATGTTACAGTTGCTGGCTGTTTCCTCAGCCCTAGGTCCTCCATCTGCTAAGATAGAGAAGAGGGCCCAAATGAACGAAGAGAGACATGGCATGAGAAAAAAAAATTTGTTTGTAAGTCACAGACATTTTGGTGCTATTTTGTACAGCAGTACAGCATCACAACTTAACATACATTAGACTGACGCTGGCATTAGTCCCATTTTTTACACAGAGAGACTGAAGCTCAGTGAAGTAAATTACACAGACTTTTTTAAGGTCATAAAAGCCTAAGCCTGGGATTTGAACTTAGATCTAGGAGTCTAGGTCTTCTGGAGAACAGGGCAATGAAAAGAATTCACAGATCCAAGTAAGGAAAGGTAAGCTCTTTAGAACCTTGGCTCCAGATCAAACAGAGGGAAACATCATTGGAAAGAGAATGTGAAGGAAAAGGAAGAAAGGAAGGGGTGATAATATTTGCTGAGTATCCATAGTGCTATTTCCCTATACCACACTGCTGCCTTAATTAGCATTAATTAATATGCTTGATTTTGTTTGAGCACACCCTGTGGGTCCTGATTTTCATGATGGATCTTTGGAAGGTAAAAAAAAAAAACGGTCAGTGGAAAGATCATAGATTTAAAACCCTCCAATTCTATAATCCTTCCCTTTGGAGGGAAGCAGACAGGAGATTGAGTCCTGACTTTGCCCATCATTAGCTGAGTATCCTTGGTGCGTTGTTAGAATGTGCTCTCCCAGGTCTCCTGATTCAACCAGGACTGCAGAGAGTGGAAAGTCTTAACAGCAGGGAATACTTGTTGCTGATGGAATAATGCCAAGCATCAGGCAGGATGTGTAGCTCTTTGGGGTAGATCTGTATTCTCAACATTCTTCAAATCAGAGAGGCTAAGTGGTGGAGCTGAGCCTCAATCCCAACTCAGACCTCTCTGATTCCTTCCAGTACGTCTCACTCTTGGCAGGACATAACTGACTCTGTTCAAACCCTAACTTAGTGAGGAAGAAGAAGCATAGCCCAATTTTAATGATTGACTTCAAAATGGAGAGCCTCCCATGCCTGTTCTTGTTTGCCTTGGAGTGTCAAGTTGATGTGCTCTTTGAATATTCCTCTCTTTTCTCATATTCTGGCTTAGCATTGAGAACAGCAGGCATTGCCTTGGCAAGGTTACAGGATCAACTTGCTGCTTTTAGGATATCTGCATCCAGCAAAATCTTTATTTTCTCTCCCTTGGGCATCATCTTGGAAAAATACATCTGTTATTCCGATGCTTACCTAGCTGGGCTTATTTTTCCTCCCTCAGATGGCAAAATATTCGGTGAAGATACAAGGAAGAGTTTACACATCCTCTAAAGTCACAGATCTTTTGTGCATTAAAAGAAAAAATCCCTCTGGATCTTAATTGAGTCATAAAGTTTTATTGGAAAATCAGAATACCACCTGTGTCCCACAGTCCTTCAGCTCCAGGATGTCAAAACCACTAGAGATGCTTTCGAGGTCTTTTCTGATTAAGTCACTTTGGGCAATAGAAGAAGATTGACTCTACATTTCACACCTGCCCCATGACACATCTCCCCTCCCATTTTCATTGGCTAAGCCACATTTATTCAAGGGTGTCCCTAACCTCATCCTCCCCAGTGAATTTCCCAGTGCCTGAGGGAAAGAAACAAAGACCAGGGAAAGAGTTAAAAACTCATTTCTACCCCATTCATTCATTCATTCATTCATTTTAGAATAATTACTGAGCACCTACTATGTACCAGGCACTGTGCTAGATACTGAGGACACTCTTATAATCCAATCCCTGACCACACTGAGGTTTTAAATAGTGAAGATTTGAAAAGCAGTGATAAAATGATATGGTGTGATTGATTAATTAATTACATCATCATACACTCAGCAAATATTGTGTACTGTTTTAAGTGCTTGGAATATATATATAATGACATGCATCTCTGCCCTCATGAAGATTACCTTCTGATGATGTTGGCATTAAGTGTATGATGCCATGGTGAGTGGCAATGATGAGCATTATGAAGCCATGATGGTGTAGTCAGTGGGGAGTGTGATGGAGGGTGCTGTTTAGCTAGGGTGTCCTGGAACCGGTGTTTGAGGGAAGCTCTGTGATTATAAGGCCACAAGGCCAGAAGCACAGCATCCTGTAGGGCCTCTAAACCACGTCAGCTTGTGACTTTGGTTGAGCCACTTGACTTCTCTGAGTCTTTGTTCCTTAGGATGGACCTTGAGGAAGTTTAATGCCCAGCCTGCCCACCTGCTATGATTGTGGCCATAGGAACTGTTCCTGAACAGGTTGCTTACCTCTCCTTACCTGGACCTGTGAATTCTTTTCATTGCCCTGTTCTCTGGAAGACTTAGGCACCTGGTAATCTCACAGCTTTGGTGGTGCAGCTGAGACATCATAGACTCAGCTTTGAGTCTTGCTACTAAAGAGCAGGTGTCTCCGATTCCTTGAGCTTGGTTCCTCTGGTCTGTGGGGATAATGAGCAAGACCCATTTTCTCTGGTTACTGCCAGGACTAAGTGAGCTTGTGCATTTAATGTCCTTTAGTGGGAGTTGCCCTGCACAGAGTCCACTGGCCCTCTGTTCCATGCACTCATGTCACACTCATTATATGTATTTATTCATATTAAAAATAACAGCAACACCTGTGGAAGCCTCAAGGTTGTTTAGCATGTTGTGGATACTCAGCAAATATTATCACCTCTCCCTTTCTTCCTCTTCCGTCACATTCTCTTTTCAATGATGCTTCCCTGTTTGATCTGGAGCCAAGGTTCCAAAGAGCTGATGTCTTAGATTAGGCTCCATGGAGAGAACATGGTCAAGAAACTCTTTAACTTCCTTCTTTTTGGAAACTTTCATATCACTTCCACAGAACTCCTGGCTCAGTTCTAATCACTTTGCATACATGTTAACGTAAATGATCTCCCCCTTCCCCCTGACACTGTAAGGTAGATTTATCAATTGTCCCCATTATAAAGTCAAGGAAACTGAGGAACATATATTAAGTAACTTCTCCAAGGCCGCTGAGCTGATTAGTCAAGGGACTCTCCAGCCCAAGCCCCCTGAACAAGAATGGATTTAGGAACTCAGAACGACAGTTCTCCAAGGAATTAAGAAGAAAAGGGGTGGCACTTCTTAGTGTTGTGTCTCTCCAAAGATGTGGTGGCAGATGTGGTGCAGGGAGGTGACTGTCCCCAATATGAGGAGGCACCCTATGCTAGAAGGCATATGGGAGAGCTGCCCTGTCACTTTGGTTCTGCTTCCCTTCTCTACTTTACCTCCCTCCTTCCTCGGGGCTAGCAAGCAAGTCCATAGACAGTTGTAAAATTGCTAATCTCTGAGAAAGGTTGAAGAAAGACAAGAGAGAATCAGAGAAAATGGAGCTGCCTATGTTTGAACTCGCAGACTCCCAAGCAGAGCAGTGCTCGGAACCCAGGGCTGCTTGTTTCAAAGCTCCAGGATCAGTAGATGCCAACTCTCTGCACCTGCCCTCTGAGAAATGAGGTGGCCTCTAGGTCCCAAGAGGCCAAGTGTGAGCTTCCAGGCATAGAAACAGCACGAGGAGGACTTGGTCCCCAGACTTGGGAAATTGCTGATCTTTCCTGTTCCCTTTTCTTCTGGAAAAGCATCTGGCTTTGAGGAATAGGAGGTGAGGGGTGTTTAGTCAATTACATTGCGGGCACACCCATTGATCTTTGGGGAGCTAAGGTCAGAAGGACAATTACACAGTCTGTAATCCTTTTGCTGAAGGATTCCAACAACTTGTAGACCTATTGGAATTACATAAACTTGTCAATTCAAGCTTTATTCTATCCAAGTCTCTCTCCCTTCTATTTCTCTCTTCTTTATTCTCATTATTTCCTGACTCTCCCTCCCTCTTTTCTTCTCTTCCCTACTCATCTAAGGAGTAATGAACCCATTTGGTCAATTTCAAGGCCATTCGCTAGCTTGCTGTGGATCGTCTATCCATGGGGGTGACAGCACTGTGCAGTGGGAAGCTTGGGGAATCAGAAGATGTGCATTCAAATTCTGGTGTGGGGCTTAGTTGCTATATGACCTTGGACAAATCATTTAGCCTTGTCTCTTCCTCTTTACATATAGGCGCGCTCAAGATTGTGATCTGCAGATGGTAATTGTCTTCTTGTCATTGTTATTCCCTACAGAAAGGGGTGTAGATGAGGTTGATCCCTGCCTGCCCTAGCCAAACCAGATCTCAGCAATAAACATTGCTCCTTAAGGCTCTGCGCCTCAGGGCCTGAGCCAATAACAGCACAGCCTGATGGAATCTTAGGGGCTCTGTCTTCAGAACACAAGTCTAGAGAAGTCAGCTGTGCGATTACCCAGAGTGAGCATGGCCAAGGAAGAAAACTCCCTGTGGCCCCCTGAGCAGCACTGGCTGCAGCCTCCCAATCTGAGATCTTCATGCGTGTTCACTCTGACCACCTGGCCTATTCCCCAGTTCCTGGTTCCCGCTCCAGTTTCCCTCTGGGATGGAAGCCCAGCCAGAAAAGCCCTCACCTGGTGCAATCCCAGTTCTCTGCCAGCTCTGAATTCCCGAGCTCAGGGCTGCTGCTTCTTTGGTGTGGAGTGCAGATAACACTACAAAAGCCTGGTGCCAGCCAAGTGTAGCTGTGGAAGGCCTGGAGGTTGACTTCCCAGCTTCCCCAGTGCTGCTGTGTGGAAGGGGCCTCTGTCTCTACCTTCCAAGCCATTAGTGATAAAGTCATTTAAAGGCATTCAAAGGGAGAGAAACAGGATTTATTTGTAATTTTTGACATTGGCAGAAATATCTGGTGCAGGACAGCTGAAAAGCATGCTGGATTTGGAATCAGAGAACTTGGGTCTGAGTCAATGTTCTATCATTTACTAATTATAAAAACGTGGGCAAATCGTTTAACTTCTTGAAGAACATTTTCTACCATTAAATGATAACAATCATTTCATGTAGACATAGCCAGCAAAGTGCTTGGTAATGCTGTCTCCTTCCTTTATTAAAACACTTATAGGAGCGGGACATGTTTGTCATAGACTTTGCTCTTCTTGGCATGCATTGAGAGTAGTGCAGGACTCCTGTAGGAGACTGCCTGGTTCACCCCTCAGACCTGCTTGATCACTGTAACCTTTGGCAAGGTACTTACCTGCCAAGTATGTCCATTTTCTCATCTGTAAAATGAGGCTGGGGTATTAGAACCTGAGTTGTTCTGAGAATGAGAGTTAATAGACTTGAAACTCTTAGAACCATAACTATCGCAGAGGAGTCTATATCTCAGGGTTAGCTACTATTCTTGTGTCCTTTCCCATAAGTGACTTTAAATGCCTCTCTCTTCAACAGATATTTTCTTTCTTTCACTCCCTGGACATATTTAATTGAACTAGGATGGGCCCAGAGAGAAAGTGAAGCTGATTAGAGTCCCTTCCCTGGTAATTTTGGAATGCAACCATGTAATGATGGGTGTGTGCATATGTGTGTGTACAAGATTTGTGACAAGTGTGCACGGGAGGAGAAATAGAGTGAGGCCCACAAAGTAGTAGAGACAGAGACAGAGAGAGGCAGTTATTCAGAGATGGAGGAAGGAAAAAAGAGACCAAAGCACACACACAGAGTGAGACACAAGTCAGGCAGCTTGATAGGTTCTGGTACTATGCCCCTGGGAACCCAGCTACATTTGGAACCTTGAGTTCCAGGGGATACTCAACATAACAAATCCCTGTGAATCAGTCTTTATAGGCTAATTTAAGCTGCAATAACAAATAGTTCCCAAACCACAGTGGTTTAATACTACACAGGCTTTATTCATTGTGTGTGCCAAAACCCATGCTCACCGGGGAGCTCTTCCTTGTGATCATCACTTGGGGATGTATTCTTCATCTTGACCTGCTTCCACTGTAGCTTTGGTCAGGCAGTAAGTGTGGCCAGCGTGCACTGGCTCTAAACTTTTTGCAAGTGACACAGATTACTCCTGCACACAAGTTCATTGGTGAACAAGTCACATGACCACCCTTACTTTACCAGGTGTTGATAAGAGGTACCCAAACTAATTTTGAACATTTTCTAATAACTACCGCACCCTCTTTCCTTCTCAATCCACCTTGAATTATTTTCTATTAAGAACACAAATAAACAAAAAGTCATACCAAGAAGAAATGATAAGAAAAGAACCTCTCAGTTCCCTAGGTGGTTGGATGTTAAGTTGGCTGGAACAAGCTGCCAGTACTATTGGAGCCCCAGAGAAGAAGCACAACAGAGGGGAGATGGAGTTATGGAGGCTGGAAGAAGGAGATGGTATTTGAGCTGGGCTATGAAGGATGGGAGTATTTGGCACTCATGATTCAATCTTCAAAAATTTCCTCTAATGTGGTGGATGTTAGGCTCATGCAGGCCAGAGACTGCAATTTTGCTCTTTAGGAACAAAGTGGACTAGTGAATGGCAAGCACCTGGTATGATATGGCACTGACTAGCTGTTGAGGAACTGTTAACTTGTCTTCCTTATTTCCTTACGCTACAATCCTCTTTTTTTCAGTTATTGCTGCTGCAAAGTTTTCTTCTTATTTTCCCTTGAGGAACCTAAACACTTCATATTGGCAGTATCATGGAGAGCCATGTGATTGAAGGGTTTGCCATTTTAGTGGGAAGACTAGTTTAATTGTTGGCATAAAGTTCGTTGCCTTGGTGTTATAAGCCAACAAACTTGAGGCTCTGAGATACCATCTGTTTCTAAAAGCATCTTTTTGCTGGAAACTTCTCTGAGAATATCTTTTTCACTGAATGTCAGAGATATATTTTTGTTTATTAGTGGAAATCTTGAGATATTATTATAATGTTTTCTTATGAATAGTAATCTTGTAAAGCTAAAGTCAAAGGGGTGTAGATGTAGAATGATAATTGAAGCCTAGTGAGATAGAGTTATATTTTGAAACCACAAATCTGAAAATAGCTCTCCTCTGCTCCAAAACTATCGAGGGGTCTCTGAGGATCACAGAGTGATTTTCAAGTACAATTCCAGTATCCCATGATGCTTTGTACTTATCTACCTTGGGCTTTTGCCCATATCCTTACTTCAAGTGGTACTCTTCTTCTCACTAAAATCAGCTGGACAGAAATATATTTAGAACCTATTTGGTTGCAAGTAAAGAAAACCCAATTCAAAGACTTTAAATAATAGTGGAATATATCAGTTCAGGTATTTAAAAAGTCCAGAGTTATGAGAGAGCTCAAGGTTGGTTTAAAGTTGTGGCTCATCCATATCACAATGGTATGTTCTTTCAGTCTCTCTGATCTACTTTATATGGAGCCAATTTTTTCTCCTCAAGGTTTTAAGATAGCTGATAATATCCCCATGAGCTACATATTTCCTTCTTCTCTTATGGAGCTAAGTAATATTTTTATTCATCAACTTCTGAACAAATTTCTGAGCTTCCTTTGATCATACCTTTATAAACCAATTGCCCATATTGGCCAGTGTAAGGGGCTGACCAAATGCCTTAAGCCTGGATTATGTGTGCATTTCTGAACAAATCACAGAGACAGGTTGACTTAGGCTAGACATTCCCCTTCCTTACCCCAAAACCTACCTGAATTTCCTATTTTAAAACTTCCTAGTTGGAATTTCCAAGTATGTAAGGAAGGGCTTAGGAAAGTATGCATACTGGGGCTGCAACTATCAATATATCTAATATTATTCACACTCAGCCTTATCCGTCTATGTAATAAATGTTTATGGAAGACCTACAATGTTTCATATACAGTCTTAAGCTTAAAGGAAGTCACGTTCATGGAGGGGAAGGGTAAATTCAGAACACGTTGGGCAATTGTCCAGTAGTTATGATAGAGATAACATGACCAGAGAAAGGGAGGGGACACCCGCTATGGAGTTTGGAGGTGCATGGGGTCAGTGAGGGCTTTCTAAGAAAGATGATATAAAACTAAGTCTTGAGGGGGGAAATTGGATTTAATCAGATGACATTGTGTAGAAAGAGAGGGAAGGATGGTATTCCAGAGCACGGTGTGTGGGAAAGCAGAGCAATGAGAGAAAGCATAGGGATTTGGCTAATACAATTAGTTTAGTATGGCATAGGGTCATCAGTATGGAGTCTGGCATTGGAATGCCTGGTTCTTCCATTTAGTGGCCCTATGATGAGTAAGTACTTGACCACCCTCGACTTTAGTTTTTCTGTTACAAAATAGCTATAATAATGATAGTAACCATCTCATTAAGACTGTAGTAGGACTAAATGAGTTATTATGTGTAAAGTTCTTGGATTATGTTCTACCATGGAAACACTGGCAAAGTATTCACAATTATTATCATAGCTAGGGCTGCGTGTTTGTATGGGCATGCATGTTTTCTATCTGGAGGAAACAAGATCTGGGGAATAGAAGGGAAATTTTGGAAATGTGATATTCTATGTAATATAGTCTTGCTTTCCTTTTGGTTTCAGCACTGGCAGAAATTCTAGATCTAGAGCTATAAAGAATGTCATTGTTCTTTTTTAAATTGTGGTCTGGGCTGCCTTGTCAGGAGTATTTTACATGATTATATCAATATTGTAATCTTATCATTCTTATCACTACTACTAGCAATTTTATTAGCTCAATAAAATCAGTCAGTATAGTCTGTGTTAAATGTTTGTGTGGTCCTGAGCATTATTCTCCAAGTGTTCATTGTCCAGGCTTTGGAATCAAACAGATCTCTCTGGTGTGATTTCTCCTTTGTCATATGTGTTTGTCTTTAAGTTCTCATACCAATTCTGGAGCTAGTTCTTGTCACTCCCATTTTGCACATGAGAACACTGAGATTTAGAGAAGTTAAGCAATCCACCTGCTGTTATACATATGGTAGACCTGCATGTCAAGCCCAGGACTTTGGGAACTAGGGGTGTTTACTTCTGTGGTTTTCTTTTTAATCTTTGAAATGGAATAATGATTGTAACTACCTTCTATTAGTGTGAATATAAAATGAGACAGTGCTTGTGAATCAATCAACATCATCACTGGCCCAGAAATAGGCCTTTGATGAATCAGCTTTGATGATGATGATATTTGCCTTTCTCATGTATTTAATAGGAATCGTATTAACTAATGGGCATAAAAACAAATGCAGGGAGGGAAGACCATTCATTGAAACTACTATGAAAACAGTCCATTATCATTAATTTAGTTAAGATTGCATACTTTCAGCATTCACCACCTCTGTTCTGCTATATTTTTCCCAGGAAACTTCTCACCATCTAACATACTCTATTTTATATACTTACCTTTTTATTTTTTCATGTTCCCAGAGCTAGCTGATGAGAGCAGATATTACAGTCTATTCTGTGTTTTTTTATGTACCCCCACCCTAGAATAGTGCTCAGAAATAATAAATGCTCAATAAATATTTGCAGAGTGAATGAATTAATTTGCACATTCATACACCAATTACCAATGAGAAAAATGACATTGCAGGTTCTGAGATCCTAGGATTCTGTGGGTTTCCATGATTTTTTTTATCATGTCTACTTTTGAAGGTTAGGATGATGGGCAGGTACCAATCTCAGTTATTTTGCTGGCAAGGCCAAAGGTACATAATAAATCTCAAGCCTGCATGGTCCTGAGCATTATTATTGAAGTGTTCATTGTCCAGACTCAGGAATGACTACTTCCATGTTTTGTTGGCATCACCTGTATGACACGTTAATGCCATATCAATAAGTAGTAAGATCATGTTCTCCTCCTCAGCACACACTCCTGGAGAGAAATCATGCCACTGTCTGATCCTCTCCTGTGGAGTCCCAGCTACTGGCACTCTACAATCTTCTCACTCTCCTTTGATCCAAACAGAACTCTTCTGAATTGTTTCTCATATGGACTCTAGATCCTTCCCCATCATGCTGTGTGGTTCCCAGGATGATACAGATCACACCAGAGATGTGTTCTCAACTGGTGTAGCAACTGCCTTCAGTTCTTAATGAATACCACACAGCAGAGGAGGTCGTCTTTAATAAGCAAAGGCAGACTCTTCTCATTACTTCCCGTTCTTCTGGCCACTGTTGATAAGCCTTTTTTTTTTGGGGGGGAGGGCTCTTATTCTTGGTATGTTCAGCGCTCTGTGCTACTCCCCACTTATATCTTACTATGCTTTTTCCTGGCAACTCCATTCTTCCCTGGGCTTCAATTATAACTCCATGCTGCTAATGTCCACAGTCCGGCCTCTGTCCTGGGCTCCAGACTCTGATTCCACTGAAAGCTGGACATCTCCACCTGCAAGTCTCACAGTCTCAGCAGCTCACCAATTATCATCTGTGCCCTGCAGACTGCTTTCTTATCACAGGGAACGGTAGTCATCTAGTTGCAGAGGCTAGAAACCTGTGTGTCATCTGTGAGTTTTCTTTCTCATTCCTTCCCCACTTCTTGGCCTCCAGATACTGTGGATTCAGCATCCCGAGGAGCCACAAACCTTGCCAGCCTTCATGTCTATATATTTTTAAAATATCTATATTTGTATTTATTTCAAGAAGAAGGGAGAGGGAGAGAGAAATAAAAACATCAATGATGACAGAGTCACTGATCAGCTATTTCTTGCATGCCCCCACTGGAGATTGAGCCTGCAACCTGGGCATATGCCCTGACCAGGAATTGAACTGCTCAACCACTGAACCATGCCAACTGGATAATATATCTTAGTAACAGGCCCTCATCACATCTTGAACATATAATTTTAAACTCTTTTGCCTCTAGTATTTTCTCAAATTCACAGCAACAGTGATTTACTTTTGCAATTTCAACCACAGCACTCTTCCGGTTAAAACTATCTGTGATTTCTGCAGGACTGAGTCTAAGCTTCTTTATGTGCTTTGAGCTACCCTCTCTATTCTGGGCTACTACCATGATTCTTATTTTCCTGGCCTACAAATTACAAATATTAATCACTTTCTCTCATAGGGCCCTAGGGAAGATCAAATAAGCAAATTCATGTAATATGTGCTATATTGCCAGCACAGTGTCCAGTTCTTAATAGGTGCTCAATAAATGCTAATCTTCTTCCTTCTTTCTTCCTGAAATAGGACTTAGAATAGATCATGGACTTCAGTGGAGATTTCTCTCCTGTAAATTGAGCCTGAAGCATTCATACCTGCCTTTCATTTGCTGAGGCACAAGAAGAACCCTCCTCCTCAATCCATCTCTGTGATGACAGATCATCAAGTAATTAGAGCAGCAAGCATTTGAAATTATGTCAGCTCCCTAGTGGTTCAGGTCCCAAGTGCCTGGCCTAGTACTGAGTAAGGCACATGCTTCTCTCGATGCTACTTCCCCCAGAACACTGGGCCTCTGCTTAGGATGAGGGAAAGGATAGGGAATTCCTGGTGTGCTGATGCTGTGGCGAGGTCAACAGCTTTCCTTCTCAGTTCCGGGGACTGTTAGGTGGGCATTTGGTAGTAGGGACTAATGAGAAAAGCATGCGTGTTAGAATCAGAAGATGTGGGTTTATTCCTGGCTCACACCCTCATTACTACACATCTGGTGCAGGTTACCCAATCTTTCTGAGCCCGTTTCCTCAGCTCTGAAATGGGGATAATACTGTTGCTCTAACTGGGTTCTTAGCAAGATCAAAGTAAGTAATGGGTGGATTATATAAGATATGATTTCAAAATGGAGATGCTAAATATTAATATTAGGTATGCTATGCTGAATAGACACGTAGAGACATAAAGTGCCATTCTCAGAGCAGACTTTCTTTCCACTTTTTGTCTGGATGAACATAGTGAACCTGTTCATTATCATCTCTGAGTCTTAATATATTTATTTTTAAAAGAGGGATAGTTGCCCTTATGCTTCATAGGATGGGCTATGTATATGTTCTTGGTAAACTGTAAAGTGCTAATGATAGTCATTATTATTATTATTATTATTATTATTATTATTATTTATCTAATCATCATATGAGGATATTATTCCATCTAGTCAAGGGCATTTACCTCAGTTATTGGCTTCTCTCCAGCCTGGGCCCTGGTCGGTGAGTGTGCAGGAGGCAACCTATCGATGTGTTTCTCTCACATCGGTATTTCTCTCAGTCTTTCACTCTCTTCCACTCTCTCTAAAAATCAATGGAACATATTAATGAGTGAGTGGAAGGTGAGAGTCATTGCATGGGGTTATATTGAAGTCTACATGAAATGAGAATGTACAGTCTATACTGTGGGGTGAGCATAGAATGGTAGCCATCTGGCTGCAGAAACTAGAAACCTGTGTGTCATCTAGACATCTGTAAGGGCTCACGGAGATATGTGTAAGGAATAGTATAGTAGGGCACATTAGATACTTAACTTGCCTAGCTTTCTCCAGCCTTTCTTGCCAGAAGAGTGCCTTCCACATATTTCTGTGATCCCTTCTAATGCAGCAACGATGGGCTCCCACGCCCAATCCTTTGGGGACAAGGACAAGGAAAATATGGGATTGTGTGCAACACCAAGCAGATATGATGGTAATAAACACATTGGACGTGCCTTTGCCTTACTTTATCCCTATTCCTTTCATACAGTCCAGTTAGGGAGAACATTAGGGAGAAGATTGAATCCAAAAGCTAGAGATTTATGATGGTTTTACCTACAATGTTCCTTTTGAGATTCTAGAATGTTCCAGAAATCCATGCAGACATCTTTTTAAGCTTTGCTATATTCCTGATAAATGGTCAATGACTGTCTCTTTTTTTCCCTAAATGCTGAACTAAAGGAAGAAGATACTCCTGCATGGAATTTGAAAGTGTTAGGGAATCTTAGAGCTCAGAGTCATACAGATTCAGGACAACCTTCCACCTACCCCGTTTCTTTGACTTCACCCTCTCTGTCCATACTTCCAGAAATGCCACACAGCTATTTTATTTGGCCTCTGGTTTATTGAGTCAAGGTCAGCCCACTCTGAATTTTACCCTCTTCCTCTTGGCTCCACTCTCTGGACTCTCACAGTAGAAACCGAGATCCTCTTGTCCCTCTTCTTGGTGTCCGTCTTCAAATGTGCTCCTGCCCCATTGTCTTCTTGTCTTCTTGCTAAGCCTGTCTTTAAATTCTTCTTGCTGTATTCTTGTTGCACTAATAACATATGACATTCATCAATGTAAAGGTTAATATGTGCCAGACTCTCCTAAATGCTTTGTTTCTGTTTTCATACTCACTAAAGACCATGAGTGTGGCACTTTCACTGCCCCAGATTCACAGGTGAGGCGGTTGTGGCCCAGACAACTAGCAAACAGCATGGCTGGGATCTGATTCCAGGGTGTTGGCTGCAGTCTGCACTCCTAACCTATAGTCCACCCCCCCTTTTTTATAATGTTAATAATTGGTACTGGGATATAAGGTAAGTTACCTGTATAGCAAGACTGGAAAGACAGGCCCAGGGGCCATGAGGGTCAGATGAGGAGTTTAGCTTTTGAAATGGTGAGCCCACCAACCTGAAACTATGTTTGTTGTCCCCTCTGAGCTAGAAGGAGAGCACCTTGCCCACTCTAACCCTTTATGTCAACACACTTCATACAATTTCTTTCTTCTTTCCTTCCTTTCTTTCTTCCTTCCTTCCTTCTCCTTTCCTTTATTTCCTCCCTCCCTCCTTTCCTCCCTCCCTCCCTCCCTCCCTTTCTTTCCTTCCTCCCTC
>JAAGEH010000030.1:24235238-24315638 GCA_011751065.1 Lasiurus cinereus | reverse complement strand
GAGTGAGGGAGGCAGGAAGGAGTGAGGGAGGCAGGATGGAGTGAGGAAGGCAGGTAGATAGAGTGAGGGAGGCAGAAAGGAGTGATAGAGACAGAAAGGAGTGAGGGAGGCAGAAAGGAGTGAGGGAGGCAGGGTGTAGTGAGGGAGGCAGGAAGGAGTGAGAAAGGCAGGATGAAGTGAGGCGTGGAGTGAGAGAGTCAGGGTGGAGTGAAGGAGGCAAAGTGGTGTGAGGGAGGCAGGGTGGGACAGGCTGTGTTTGGAGCAAGCAGGCAGCCCTGTGTTTGGAGCAAGCAGAAAGTCCCTCACTTTCCCCTGCAGTCAGTCTAATGGCCTTAAAGGGAATGAGATAGAGCAGATGACTATCAGGTGGCAGGTGTGATCCTCCCTGAGGACAGGACCATGGATAAGAGGACTCCTTCCTTTGGTGTGTGTTGTGATCCTCATGTCTAGTAGAGTGCTGGGCACATAGTATATATTTAATATAGGACAGCAGACAAATGCATCAGGATTCAGGAGTTCGAAGATGCAGTGGCTTGCACAGGCATCCACTTTCCATTGATGTCACTGTAAACCACTTCTCACCTGTATGCAGAGAGCCCAAGCAGGGGAGGGCCCAGCTTTCCCAGACGAGATTTTGCTTACCCAGGAAGCGAGCCTCCTATCTTGGGCTGGTGCAGCTGCCATTCAGTGCCTTGTGCTTCTGGAGCTCTGGCGGGTGGCTTTGCTGTGAGTGATGAAACCCCAGATGGTCTCAGTGGTGGGTAAATATTAGCACTATGAATCAATTGTGCCTTCTTGGTGACTAGAAAGAGTGTTGGGAGGCCAGCAGAGAGTTATTGTGCCATGCAATCTTCAAGTGTGGGTGATAGAGTGGAAGCAGGCAGCATAAATGAGTTTAAGGCAAAGATGGATTTGCATTTGGCATCCAAAATCATATGATGGGTTTGCTGGTGGAGTTGCAAGGTACACATGGAAGAGAGCCAAAAATAATGCAGATGGGCCCTGGCTGTCTCAGCTCGTGTTTTCTGTCGTGGCCAACTGTGAAATGGAGAAATTGATGGGACCTACCTCGTAGGGTTAATACAAATAAAGCACTCAGATCAGTGCTAAGTATGTTGCAAATGCTCAATGAGCTTTAGCATTAATGCGTTCCAGGCGCCATGAGTAAAACTAAGAGACTGGATCATATAGTCCCTGTAGACCCTGGAGCAAGCATGTCAAACTTGTCTCCTGTTAGTCACATGTAGCCCACAACAAATATTTTTGTGGCCCAGCCAATATAATGGTTGTAAGAAACGTTTTGATAAAAATTTTGTAACTTGATTTTTACAATATCCTATTATACATAATTATTAATAACGAACTACAATGTTCACTAATGACTTATTACTATAATCGTGTTGCATTCATTTTCCTTACTCGCCTTAAGCGCAGGCACACCATTTCTCTCCACTAATACCAGCAGCGAGTATTTTAGCAGCCTATTGCCATGTCATTAGTCTTGGACTGGCTTGTTTGGTGTGCACAACAGGAAATATTTCACTTTTGAAGAACAAGAAAAATAGGTTCATTTGCATTACGCTTATTAATTTGTGCAGTTATTCAGTGTCTGGTAAGTTAATGTTCAAGAAAAAATATTAATTTTTATTAAAATGTTCTATTATTTTATGTTAACGATTACTCATTTATTTCAGCCATTCGTATTTAGCATGTCTCTATCGAAATAAACCTACCTTTCTATGAAAATTGAAGCTTTTTTTTTTTTGAGGCCCACATGAACTTAAACCTTGTTTATTTGGCTTGTGTTAGCCTTTGAGTTTGACATGCTTGCCCTAGAGTGTATGAATAACCAGTTACATAAGTGTGTGCCACATGCCATGTGGGCACAAATACCGGGCAGTGGGCAACTCAGAGAAAAGGCTCCCTAAGCTGGGCTTGGAGAGTTATGGATGAAGCAGCATGATGGGAGAAATAAACCATCAGGAGAAGGTCATATGGCGAGGATGCCCTGAGCAGAAAGTAGAGGCAGTGCACACAAAGACCTGGAGGTCGGAGGGTGTGTCGCTGTGGGCACTCACATGGCTGACTGAATACCACAACAGATTGGCTCAAAACAGTTCTAGTGATTATAGTCTAACAGCAAGATGTTGATGGGTCAGACCTTCTGAAGGTTTTAGGAGGAATCCTACTTGCTCTGGTGACTTCCCAGATCCTTGGCATTCTTGTGCATGTAGCTGCATCACTCCAGTTTCTGCCTCAGTCTGCCCATGGCTGTTTCCCTCCCTGCTTATCTCTGTTTTCTCTTTTTGTGAGGACATCAGTCATTGGAGTAGGGCACATCCTCATCCACTATGACATTATTTTAACTTAACTAATTTCATTTGCAAAGATCCTTGTTCCAAAAAAAGGTCCCATTCTGAGGTTCTAGGTAGACATGGATTTTGAGGGGACACTATTCAACCCAGGACAGTGGGAGATAACCAAGGGGAGTGGACATGAAAGAATGAAAATCGGACAGGCATCAGACAACAAAAGGATTAATAATAACAATAATAATTAACAATAATAAAGCCTCATTCGTGATACAACAATGTACTATCAAACACCGTGGCAAGCATTTTATGCACATGAAGTGCAAGACTTCCTTTGAAGCTGGGAGAATCAGGCTGAGTGAGGCCAGAGGGAGAAATCAGAGCTCCGAGTTCAGAAAGTACATCATTAGTCAGGGTCCCAGGAGGAAACAGATGGCATGCATGGTTTAGGGTAATTCCAGGAGGGTTTGGTAAAGGAATTGTTTGTGGAGGTATGAGCAAGAGGTAGGGAAATCACAAGAAATAGAACAGGGCAACAAGCTGTTATGTGGGTGAGAAAGATGGAGATGATGGAGCAGGTACTGGGATCCAGAACCAGAACATTGTGTGAAGAGGGCCACCTTGAGAAGAGATGTGACCTTGGACTAAGGGAGGTAGCAGCCCATGGTGACACAGAAGGAGGGAGCCAGGAACATAAGGACCCTGACTTGATTCCTTCTTCCCTCTGGTCTCTTGTTGAGACCCCACTTGGCCTACCCCCAAGAGGGCCCATCCTTGTGGCCCACATGTATCAGCCTCCTGAACACAGGCCCAAGCCAAGAGGACAGGAGAGTTAATGTGAAGAGGCAAATGGACAGAATCTCACACTAGGACATGAATGAAAACGCAGAGCCAGAAAACAGGCAAGTTACACTGTGATGAAAAAGACGATATAACCTGACATTAAAAATGAGCGTGGGATTTGGAGTGAGACAGGCTTGCATTCAAATCACTAGCTCACTCCATCCTCCAACTAGCTCTGTGACCTTGGCATATGACCCCATATGTGGCTACTGAGATTATTATACATACCCGTACAACTTTAGTGTCTGCCACAGTGCGTGATTTGGTATTCCTATGAAGGGCACTGAACAGAAGTCTTTTGCATGGGGGCCTCTGCTGAAGGCTGGTGGCAAGTCACTGTGTACAATTCATTAATTTGTTTATGGATCCATTAAACAGGTACCTGTGAGAATCTGCTATATGCCCATCAAATATATGGGCTGCTAATGCAAACCAAACCAGCAAACTTTTCTTCCCTAATGGAGCTTTTATTCTGATGATGAAAATCAACAATAAGCAAAGAAAATAAGGAAAAATAGACTCAGAAAGTGATCAGTGCTATAGAGCAAAGCAGGAAAGTGATATGGGGTGGCACTTGGAATGAGGTTGCAAGTTGAAATACAGTGGCAAGCAGGATCATTGAGGAGGTGATGTTTGAACTGAAGGGAGTTGAAGGAGGAAGCCAGAGGCCAGGGTTCTCTGCAGAGAGAAGGACAAGTACAGAGGTGCTGAGGGGGAATGGGCTGGAATGTCTGTGTGGCAACATGGGGTGGGGGCATGATTGGCAGTGAGTGTGAGGAGGTCACAGAGGTAACAGGAGCCAGACCTGCAGAGCCCGTAGTCTTTAAAGGACTGTGTTCCACATGATATATCTGCGGGCTTTGCAACTCTGCACACCTCACATGAATGTTTTTCCCCATCTGTGAAATGGAGTGATAATCCACACTTAGTTTATCTTTCAGCTGATAAGGTGGGCTGTGAAGTTGTATTGGAAATAATTATGCGGCGAGATAATGTTTTTATTGCTTAGTAATTTTGCTTCAGGCCACCTGCCTCTGACTGGAAAGGCTCTCAAGGATGTGGCTGTGCTGGACCATTGCTTAACAGCAGGTTGTCTTCTCTTTTACACACAAGCGCATCTTCTTCCTTTGCATCTTCCACTCTGGGGCCTGGGTTTTAAAACAGCAGTTTCTTCCCCACTATGTTCCACGCCCCAACCTCTGCAGTGGGATTACATACCAGTAATTCGTGGCGGCCTGTTATTTGTCCTATATGCAATAAAGACTTTCTGTAGGTTATAGAAAATAAATGTGCTTTTTACTGTCATCTGAGGTTCTTATTAAACGTATCCCCTCGGTGGGGAAATATCTCCGTGGTACCAAGCAGTTTTATGTCCAAACGGCCAATGAGCTGGTAATGGGTTTTATGTGTAGCTGTAACCAGCGGCATTGCAGGCGGCCCTTCCTTCATTGCAGTCAGCACGGGCGGGTTGCTCAGCCCACAGCGTATAAATACTTCTCATTAATGTGGTGGTTTGTGCTTGGAAATAGAGAAGCGGGTCTCTTGTGCATGTCTGCTGGTGGAAATATGGTATCCGAGAGGTCTTCATGCACTGGAAACCTGGGCCAAGAACAAGGGCATGAGATGCTAAAAGGGATGAAGCAGAAGAAAGAATGCTTTGCATAGGTGGAGTCCTCAAGCTATGAGCAATTTTCCCTCAATTTTAGATACAGACCTGCTCTGTTATCTCTCTTGGTAGGAGAATGGAAGGAGCAAAGACAACTTGCAGTTGATAATGAACCAGGATTGAAACACAGGTTAGCCACGTTGAGTCAGACAAGCTACTCATCCCAGAGAGCTTCATAGGTTTTGGTATCTTCCTCAGTAAAGTTGGGATGATAATGCCACACCTGTGGGTGTGTGGTGTGAAGGACCAGCATGGTGCTGGAGTGCAGTTTGTGTTTGACAAGAAGAAAGCCCTGACGTCTGGTCCCAACTTTATTTTTCCTTGCTTGCTTCTCTCTTTCTTTCCTTCAGTGCTAAGTAGAGTGAAAATAACCAGCAGGCAATAATAGGGGACCATGGCTTGGTTGAGATGATAAGAAGGAAGATCCCAACTCAAGTATTATTACTAGAAAGTATGGATGACACTATGGGATCTCAGACTTTGTTTAGAATCACAGTGTTGGTTTAGCTTGTAGAGTGCTTTCATAGAGAGTTATTTAAATGTAAACGTAGAAATTGGTTTTCTTTTTTTTTTATCACACTTGAGAAAGAGAGGAAAGGGAATCGATACTTATTGGCACCTACCATGTGGCAACTACTTGCCTATATTATCCTTACCATATTTTAAAGAGAATTTAATGCCCATGGGGGCTGGAATGTGGGTCTGTTTTTTTTATTTGTTTGTTTGTTATTGTTCACTATGGCATTTTTAGCACCACAGTCAACTTGTGGCATGTAGTAGATATTCAGTAAATATTTGCTGAATGAACTATATAAGTAACAGCACAGCAAAAACTATCAAGCACAAGCTATCTTGTGAGCAATGCATGAAGATAAAACAATCTGGTAGATTCTACCTCTTATTCCCTAAATATTGCCAATATAATCCCCTTCTCTCTATCACAATACAACAGGCCACATCTAACCCCACCCCCTTTCACCCTTCTTCTTGCTATAGCCTTTACTTTACTCTCTACACTATAACTGGCTCTGTGTCTTACAATGTATCCAGAAGATTTTAAAAAAATGCAATAATGTCATTCTCCTGTTTAATATCAGTAGCTCCCTGCCTCATGAATATTGGCCTAAACCCTTTCATGCTCACAAGAGCTTGCTGGATTTGGCCCACTAATCTCCATAGCCCCACGAGTCTCCTCTTTATGTTCTGGACTTCCAGGTCTTCAAATGAACCATGCTCTTTTTTGCCTCGGGGTCTTTGTACATATTGTTTCATCTGCCTAGAACTGCCCTATCCATCTCCAACATTTCTCCAACAATCCCTTGTCTAGATGATCACTACTCATAGTTATTGTCTCCATTTAATATCACTTCTTCAAGGGACCCTGGTTGAAACCCACCCCATAAGGTTCCAAAATTTATGGTTCTATAGTACCCTGCATGTCTTCTTTTCAAATATTAGTAATTTTTAATTCTTATTTTCCCTACTGGGCTTAAAGCCCCATGTAAGAAGAAATAGATTATATCTTGTTTACTCTTGCATATATTGCACCTTATGCAATAGCTAGCATATAATATGTGCTCAAAAATGCTCTCTCTCTCTCTCTCTCTCTCTCTCTCTCTCTCTCTCTCTCTCACACACACACACACACACACACACAACCATTTAATACTAGAATAACCTGAAAAGCAAGTCACTCCCAAAATGATTAAATTTTAAACTCAAGTCTGACTCAAAAATCCATGCTCTTTCCACTATTCCAATGTGAATTGTTCCAGCAAATTAAATATTCTGCTCACTAGAATGTCACAACATATGTCCTGTGCATGGTACCAATTTACAAAGACTCAAAGTACAACAGACACAATTGGTCCTGATGACTCAGAAGGCCCCACAGAGCCTGATGACTGAGCATGACTGAGCATAAAGGAATGGAAAGTGGTTCAGGTTATTTAAATTTTCTTTTTTCTAGGTTCTAGATAAACAGTCTTTGAATAGACTTTCAACTCAATGAGATAACCTGGTTTACTTCCTGGCCTGAGATACTGTCAGGAGAAAAGCCTATATTTCTTGCATATACAGAATGCAGGAAGGCTTTCATTCAGGGCTTACTTCAATTCCATTCCCTTAAATATCTATATTTCACATTTAGACATATGATAACTGTTACTAGGTTGCCCAGGCTGGGGGCTTCATTGTACCCATCCCTCCCATTCTGTGAGATGCCACTCATATGTACATCCACCAGGGGGCAGCAGCAGCAGAAAAGGCACGCTCTATACCACAAGGTCAACTTGGGAGCCAAGGGCCACACATTGAGCACCTGAGCTATTGCCACATGTAAAAATTATAATAGTTGGCTATATTTGGTTACAGAAAATCTATTTAAAAAATTCCATACCTGCTCAGCGTGAGATGCTTTACAATACTGCACAAAGGATACAAAGGTAAGCAATACTGAGGCTCTATTCCCTAGAAATTCACACAGTAGTGGAGGAGATACCAGATGGGTAGTAACCAGTTAAATGATAAAACAGAGAACAGCTGAAAGCAAATATGGAACTATATTCCACCTCACTAGTAATTAAAAAATGCAAATAAAAATCATGATGTTTCATCGTTTACCTTATTTATATTCTTTCCAGTTTCAGAGGGATTTAAAGTAGTTCATAATCCTACATTACAAAGAAATCAGTAGATCAATAGAAAAAAAATGCAGAAAAACAAAGCAGTATTTTTCCTGTGAACAGGTGCAGTGGGGGAGGAGGCTTTAGCCTGAGTAAGTGGTTTGGACTACATGAACTTTTCAATTACCACGGTGTACTTTACCCCAGTTTGCTTGGATTTAGAAAAATGAAGGTAATTTATATGCCATTGGATATTTATTTACTATACCTTGGACAAAACATGTATCTTCATTTAGTTAAAAAAAAATCAAAATCCCCCCGCTTTTCTTCAAAATGAGTCAGTTCCTGCGGAGAACAGCCCCAAGCCTTCTGAGCCAGTGTCTTCCACAGGACTTCACATGGAAGGAGCCCAGGGAACTGTGCCAGGTCTGGGCCATGTACTTGACAAGCCTCTTTATATAGGAGCTCTTTGAATAATCTCAAAATAATCTCAACATCCTGAGACGCTGAAGCTCAATTTGTAGATAAGGAGACAGAAGCTCTAAAGGGTTAAGAAAGGTGCCTCAAATCCTTGCCTGCTGGTAAGAGAGCTGGAATTTGAACCCATAATGCACCTGTGTCACTGTGTCATGTGAAGGAATAAAAGAATAAAGGGGAAGAGAGAAAGAATGCAGAAAAAGGGGGAGAAGGAGGCGATAGAGAAGGGTAGAAGCATGAAGATGGAAGGGGAAGGAGGACTGAGTGAATATGAATTAAAAGACTTTTGGCCATAGTCTAAGAAGAAAGACAAAGAGAAGGGTCAGAGTTTCTCTGGAGAAAATGATTCCTGGCAATTTGGGAGAGATTTTCTACAATGGCAGGTTAGGAGCTCAGTGCTGCTGAAGGATTGGCTCTCCAAAGTTCCCCCAGGACGGCCTTTCCTCCTGCCAGCTCATTACTGCGGGAACAATCTGCATGGCTGCTAATGAGGGAGTCTCAATTCCTGCAGTCTCAGGAGTGGTAATGGCCTTGTGTGCCAGTCTCAGGTCACAGGTGCAGGCCTGGATGATGTGGAGTGAGCTGTGGGGAGCTGCCAACTGTCCCCCTGGACTGACAGTCCATTAACCCTTATCCTCTCAGCAGGGCAGTAATGAGGTGAGGCTCCCTCTGCAGCTCCTTGCCAATGGATCATCAGGATGGGGTTGCTCCCCAGTGGCAAGTGTCCTGCTTTGACCCTGATGATGCGCTAGGTCTGCCTGCAGGAGCAGCTTCTAACTCTGCTCTTAACAAAAGCATATGTAAATGGTTCGGAAGCCAGATAGCCTTGGTTTTGCGTCTGTAATGTCCATTACAATTTCCAATAGTGTGTTTCCATCGGTGAGACTGTTCTGCACAGTGGAAAAAGTAAAGACTTTGGAGTCAGAATTTTCATCTTAGCATCTTTCTCTATTAGCTGTGTGACCTTGGGCATGTTACTTGATGTCTACCAACCTCACTTCCTTGTACATCCTGAAGATGAAGGAGGCCAGCCTCACAGGTTTCTTTGGATTTTGTTATTAATCATAGCTCGCATGGAGTTTTATGTGTTGGGTTCTGTGCTAATGTCTTTATATGTATGATTGATAATCTTCACAACCTAACTTACAGAAGTGGAAACAGGCTGAGGCTGAGTTAGTACATGCCAGAACTGGGATCTCTGAAGCCTGGTCTCACTACAAGGTGTGTAACCTTAACTACTATGCTGCACTGGAGTTGTGAATTAAAACCCAAGAGCAAGAGCTGGACAGAGTACATTGTCAGTAACTTTCTCCAAATTTTTTCTCTTCAACTAAAATGCCAGTTAGCATATGAACAATTAGAAAATAGAAATATTTCCAGGTATTTCAAACAGGAATTTAGTACAGGAATTGGTTGCATGGGTGTTGGAAAAGCTGAGAAGCCAATGGGGAACATGGAAGCAAGCCAGAGATCAAGGATGAGAGAAAGACCATTGTATTCTTTTGGCTAGAGGGACAGAGGGAGCAGGTGGTGCCACCAAATCCCAAAGAGTCACCTTCAGAATCTAGAATTACAGAGGAGCCACAGAAAAGAGCCACCTCACCTGGAGAGGTGATCAAAGTCAGGAGAGTCGGGTGTAGAAATATCCTGATTGCTGTTCTCCTCCTACCCTCCAATCACCCCATAGTATCTTAAATTACTCACCCATTTTAGGCAACTTTAGAGCAAGGATACTTAGGAAATTATGTTTCCTGTGAGTTTGACAAAGAAGGACAGGGGAGATTTCTGAGATCAAATAGGCAGGTGTCCAGTGCATCTAACAACCCTATGAAATGGGTAGGTGGAGCTTATTATATGTGACTCTGCCAAATATTCAATTCATGGCACAAATGATCTCATTTTACAGATGAGAAAAGTAAAGGCCAACCATTAAGTAGTAAAGGAGCTCCAAAGAGGGAATGATTAATCCTATTGGATTTAAGACCAGCCTCAGAATGAGAGAGGCTCTGAGGGTAGCATGGCTTTTGGATGTTTAGGGTTGTGTCAGATGGTTTAGCTTAGACATATACTCCAGGTAGTGGAAACAGGAGAGGTAAAGATCTGGATCCATAAATTGAAGGGTTTTGGCTGTACAGCCTCTGAACTTCCTGCCAACTCTAACTCTTTTTTTTCCATTTTAACCTTGAGATTCTATTGGAGATTGAAGAAATATGCAATCCATATTGTTTTTATGGTACCTTAAGGGAGCCACTTTCTAATACTCAATTGTATCCATGGATCCCTGTTTACACTGGCTCCATGATATCCCTTCAAGCTGATGAAGAAATTAATAACATAGATGCTGAAACTGTTGCTAACATGATCTGCCCCAGAGCGACAGAGAATTTTATTCTCTCATCCACCTTCTTCCTGCCAATGTGCTAACACTAGTGTTTTAAAGACTGATTCCTTCTAGGATATGTCTTGAGGACATTTGATTCACATATTTCCATTATACACTCCCCTATCCTGACTTTGGTAGATAAACGGTGCTACTGATGCTACACACACCATTGCAACTATTACCATACCTGCCTCTAGTTTCTCTTGGACCCAGTCATCCCCCACATTTTATGGATGGACTGCTTTTATAAAATGCAAATCTTACTATATCAAACTCTTCCTCATCTTCACTTAAAATTCCTCAATGGTGCCTCACCCTTCAATCTAAGCTCTTTAGAATATCTTCTTTTCTCTTAAATCCCCAAAATCCCCATCCTTGAGATCTAGATTTCAGGTATATTGAACTACTGACCATACCATCTCCTACTTCAGTGTGAAGAGAGTTTGCACATGCTGTGCCCACTGAAATATCCTCTTCCAGCCTCTGTCACTGGCAGTACTGTTGCTTCCAAGAGATTTCCCTGCTTCACAACCTTGTTTCTGTGTGTTTTCAAAGTGCCACACAGAACCATCACTCAGTATTCATAGTGGGGTGTGGACAGTCTCCTTGACGGTCTGGCATGTAGTAGAAGCTGGTAAAGTGTAGCTATTAGGGTAACGGGTTGCTATTGCTTTGATTTACCCATTTCTGCCTTCCTGGTACCCAACACAATGTATGGCACACAAATATGTTGGCTAAATGTTTGTTGAATGTTTGAAGAATTAGAGATTTGAAAATAAAACAGCACATTTTAGAAGCCTCCATTTATCAAACATGGTACTGTTAAAAGACCGTTTTAAATTCAGACCTCTCTCCACACCCTCAGGTAGGAGTGTGCTTCCAAGATAGCTGGTAAGGATAAGAGTGCTTTTGTCAGAGGGACATGGAAGGAGCTAGTGTCTGATTATGCATGGCCCTGTCATTCTAACCCAACTACCATTGCTCCTCGGTTCAGCAGCTGTCTGTGACAGGGCCCCAGGTTAATAAGCAAGTTGTCTTCCCGAGGCAGAGCTGACCTGACCCAGGTCAGAAGATAAGCAAGAGCCTTAGCAAATGAAGGGGAACATGTGTGTTTTCTGCCATCTATCATCCATCCATCCACTGGTCCAACCCTATGGGTTCTTCACCCTCAGCTAGATATCATTGTGGGCACAAGCCCCTTGGTTATCAGAGGTGCTTGCTGACCACCCAGTGGTAGTGCCATCCTGTTTGTCTCTCTCTCTCTGGAAGTGCTGATCAGAGCCCTTTTTCTCCCCGCCTACCCCCCCAGTCCTGTCACAGCCTCCATGTCTTCCCCACCCTGAGCATGCTGGAAGCCAGCACTGCTGCTCCAAGGGTGTTGTCACAGAGTCCTTTCTTAATGAGCAAGGTCAGGGATCTGTGCTCTGCAGCCAGACTGCCTGGACTGGGACCCACCCTCTGCCCTCTAACACTTGTGAGCTGTGTGACCTTGGGCAGGTCACCACACTCCTCTGTGCCCAGGTTTTGCAGCTGTAACATGGGGGGGGGTGGTCTAAGAGTAGCTTGGGTGTTGGGATTTTAAATGAGTATATATAGCTGTGCCTGATGTGTAATAAGCATGATATAAATTTGGCTCTTATTAGTCATTCCACAAACATATACTGAGAGCCTGCTATATATGTGACAACTGTTATTTGAGATGTTATGTAGTTTCCGGAAACAGATGGAAAGATGGGCTACTATCCTCAATAACCTCAGCCAACAAGGCGTGAGAGACAAGTAAGCAAATCGTGGCAGTAGAGTTTGATGACTATAAAATGCAGTCTTGCATGAGATTCCAGAGAGCAGGGCATCTGCCCAGAGACATCAGGGAGGTCACTGAAGGCTTCCCAGAGGAGAGGACACTGGAACTCACTCTTCACGGTGGAGTGGGAGTTTGGCAGGAGGATGTGTAGGAGATGATATTACAGATAGGTAATGATGCAGGAGCAAAGATTAGAGTGAGGGCCCAATGGAGCTGTCAGTTGTCACCGTGCCTAGGTGTGACAGAGCAGGAACAGGAGAGGTATTGCAGGCAGGCAAGGGACAGTCAAATGCAACTATTAGGAGCTCGGACACCGTTTCTGTGGATAATGAGGACTCCCCAAGGGTTGTGAGATTCAGAGAAAGAAGAGTGCATGGAAGTGGATGTTTCTTATTGTACTTTTAGCTATTGCATTTATTTTTAAGAGGAAACAAAATGATAAGTCAAAAAGAAAACTTTCATTAGATGGTGTTACATCTGAGTTTCAATATGTTTAAATTGAATATTGGTTCATGAGCTAATAACTCTCCTTGGGCATGTGGTGTATTTTTAACTCTATGATTCTTCTGACCAAGGCTCTCAATCTAAAGGAAATGCATGTAGTCTGAAGGTTCTGCACCAATTACATAGCTTTATAAGGTCAAAATAAAACTTGGAAGTCATTTTATCTTTATCTGTATGGGTAGAAATTATAGAATGAAGCTGCTTTAATGAGAAAAAGCACCAGGAAGGGAAAAGTGAAAATGGAAGTGTCAGCACCATCAGAGACTTCTCTGTGTCAGACACTGGAAGATGAGCCAGGGTTGGACTGCGAAGCCCTTTGACAATACGGATTCTATCCCCGAACGAGTTGCCAGGGCTTCAAGAGGAATAGACTTGAAACACAACATCCTTCCGCCCTTATTAAGATTTAATCCCGCTTTCAACAGGATCACCATGTTATTAAATTAGATTTTTTTCTTCTTCCTTAAAAAGGGATTTAACTTTTGCTTTCCTGACATCATAATCAACATGGAACAGACGCAAAGGGGAAATTGCGTGACCATTGGCAATGCAGACCTATGCTTAACATGTAGCATGTGAAGTTATTAAAATGGAAATTAATTCTCTTTATTACAATCGTGCCCTATCAATTAATTTGGTTGGAGGTGCTTATGAATATGCAATCATTCCTCCTGGGTGCCTGCCCCTTCTTCTACACATGTGGAAAGCATTGGTAAAGCGAGAGGTAGAATTTTGAGCTAGTTTTGCTAGCCCTGCTCCTCTTTGCTGCCTAATAATACTGATGATAGTGGTGATAACCAAGAGTTACTAAATTCTTTCTAAGTGCCAAGCTCTGTTCTAAGTATTTAACATTCATTGCCTCATGTAATCCTTACAATATGCTTTTGAGATGGGTATTTTTATTATTCCTACAGGAGTCAAAGAAGACAGGCACATAGAGATGAAAGCAGCTTTCCAGATCCCCCAGGCATGCTGACTCCAAAATCTATACTCTTCCCTATTGGGCTATCCTGCCACTTGGAGATTCCAGGGAAGGGACTGAGGGAGACAGGGCATGTGTAGGCTGAGAAAGGATGTGGGGATCTGGTCTGGGATAGAGGGCTTTGAACAGGGGGCCTGTGCTTGTCATATAGATTTTATTATTATTACTAGAGGCCCAGTGCATGAAAATTCATGCATATGGAGGGAGGATCCCTTACCCAGCCAGCCCCCTCACACAGTCCAGGAGTGCTCAGGGTCAGGAGAAGGCAATGCCCCATCATATCTCTACTGCTACCACTGCCAGCAGTGCAAGCCTCAGCCAGCCCTGGTTACCTGAGCCTCAGGCAGTCCTGGGCATCTGGGCAGCTGGGCAGCTGCCATCTGAGACTTGCCCTGTGCCTCGGACTGGCCCTGGGTGGCTGGGGACTTGAGGGGACTGGGAACCACCATCTTGTGACTGTGGGCACTGCCATCTTTGAGTTTGGGGCAGTCAATTACCATATTCCCTCCTTATTGGCTGTGGGTGCCACTATCTTTGTGATGGGGTAAGGGTCAATTAGCATATTCACTCCTTATTAGATAGGATATGAAAGGTCAACAAATCAGGAGGAGACTCCAATAATAGTTTGTGACATCCCAGGGTCCACATGGGAAGCTGCAGCCTTTATCATATAGGGAGGGTTGAGGGGTGGGAAGAAATCTTGGGTAAGGACCTTTATTGTGGTTTTCATGGGAAAGAACAAGAGGCTTAAAATCTGTGACTTCAAATGATGTCAGCAGGCTCTAGGGTATAGGAGCTGTCCTTTTCTCTCTGGTACCTGGATGAGGGTGATGAAGGCAAGCAGATAGTGGCCTGGAGTGTAAGGGTTGGAGATATGGGATCTGAATTGGCTGGGAGGGGCAGTTCCTGCAGAATCAAGATCCCAGATGTCAAAGCATCATAAATATAAAAAATAAAGTGAACTGGTTAATAGAGGAAGGGCTCCGTTGAGGGGGGTGGAGCATGATGTGGGAGGCCCCCAGAGAGGGCCCAGGCTGGGAAGGAGGAGGGCAGGGTGGCGAGACAGTTTGGCCAGTAAGAAAGGCCTGAATATTCAATGGTGTTTGTAAGGCCTGGTTAGGGGCAGGGAATTGGAGACATGGAAATTAAGCTTCAAAGTCTCTTTAAGTCTTTTGATATTATTCATAATGCATATTTAACTTTGTGCATGCATGGAACTTTAAGGTGGGAGGAATTTATGGTTCATCCTTGCAGCTAGACATTTCTGCTTTGGGAGTGGAGACTCAGTCTTGATCAAGTTGATGCACAAACACTACATATATATATATATATATTTTAATGGAATTTATTGGGGTGATATCTAAAATAACAAAAGAGTAATACACTAATTAGGCAGGACAACCTTCCAGATGAAGCTGGAGCTGTGAGGGAAGTCCAGGTCCTGGATGCCTGCCAGGGGCCAGAGGGAAGCCAGTGTCAGTAGCAGGGGAAAGGAAGGCCTACTCTTGCACAAGTTTCATGCATTGGGCCTCTAGTTGGTTAATAAAAATATTTCAGATGTACAATTCTATAACACATCATCTGAGATAATCTGACATTTTCATTACTATAGTTATAAATATAGTGTTCATACAAATAACAGTAGGTTTAGAATCAAAAACACTGGATTGAGGTTGCAACTCTTCTACTAATAGCTGGTACCATAATGGCTGTACCAATTGGCATTCCTACCAACAATGTACAAAAGTTCTCTTTTTTCTCCACACCAATTGCCAACATTATTATCTTTTACCTTTTTAATAATAGTCATCCTAACATAAAAGGTAATATGACACTGTGATTTTGATTTGCCTGATGTTGAACATCTTTTTATATATCTGTCTTTTTTTCAAAGATTCTTTATTCAAGTCTTTCCTCATTTTTAAAGTAGGTTATTATTTTTATTTTTGTTTTTTTTTGGAATTGTTATAGGAATTTTTAAAATATATTTTGAATATTAATCTTTTATCAGATATGTGATTGGAAATACTTTCTCTCCGTTCATAGTTGCTTTCTCACATCTGTATAGTTTAATTTGTGCTCACTACACAATGTCAAGTTTCCTTCCATCACCATTTACCCCCCTTTGCCCTCTTCTATCTCCTCCTCCCCCACCCCCTTTCCCTCTGGTAATCACCATACTTCTGCCTGTCTATGAGGTTGTTTTAGGTTAGTTTTGTTTCTTGCTTAATCACTTCACCATTTCACCCAGCCCTGTAACCTCCCTCCCCTTTGATCACTGCCAGCCTGCTCCCTGTACCTATGCATCTGTTTCTATTATGTTTATTCGGTTTGTGATGTGAGACTTGCTCTCCTGTTTGTGAACACTGGTTCCTCAGTGATGTCCCCTGGGGCTAAGTCTCTCTTCTAGAGCCTGCTGGCCCAGATGAGAGGACATCTGGTGAGGGAACCAGGTTATGTCTCAGGATTTCAGTATTACTGGACTCACATTGGGGAGGAAGACCATTGGCTGAAAAATCAAATCACCTTTTCAACAAAAAGACCTATGGACCAGGAGGGCTCAGATCAGCTTTAGTGTGTTCTCATTGGATTTTCTCCTTGGATGGGAAGAAGTAATTTCTGGGCTAAGTGCTACTAAAACAATTGAAATCTAGAAACATTCCATCCTTTTCTCTGTGTATTTCCTTTCTGATTTCCCCCACTTTTATTTGGGGATATGGCAAACTAGAACTAGAGCCATGTCACTGACATTTAAGTTGGAGAAACTTTGATATTCATTTTCTAATATTGCATAGCAGTTACTCCAAAGCTTAAGGGCTTCATGTAACAACACTACTTCTTGCAATTTCCATAGATCAGGAATCTGAGGGCAGTTTAGCTGGGTTCTCTGGGTTCTGGGCTTTGGCTCAGGTTACAGTATTATTCAGGACTGCAGTCCCCTTAAGGTGTGACAGGGGCCGGATCCATTTTCAAGTTGATTCTGAGGCTATGGGCAAGTTTTAGTTCCTGGCTGACAATGGGGCTGAGGGCTCTGTTCCTTGGGATGTTGGTCAGAGGCTGCCCCAAGGCCTTACCGTGTGGGCCTCTTCAGAGGGCGGCTTACAGATATGATAGCTGGTGGCTTCCTGGCAGGAAACAGGCAAGAGAGCCAGACAGTGAGGGACTGCCAGCAAGACCAAGTCACACTCTTTTAGAACTGAATCACCAGAGCAACATTCTACCACCTTTGCAGTGTTTTCATTAGCAGCAAGTTAGTAGTCTCAGGCTGCACTCAAGTGCAGGAATTTACAGAGACACAAATACTGGGAGGCAGGGATTGTGGTGGTCATTTAAGAATTTCAACTGTTACTACCCCTTCCAGCAATTTTAGAGTCCCTGGAATGTCACTCCACCTTAGACTTCTCACCACCATAAATGGGTGACAATTAGGGTGACTGTGTGTCCCACTTTGCCTGGAATAGGCCCGGTTCCTGAGTAGGATATTATGATTAAGCTGGGGGGGGGAGAGGGAGGAGTCACTTTAAATGTAAAATAACAATATTTTGAATATAAAAAGTCAGTAGAAAATGTCTTCAATTTTATAAGGTAGAAATGGTTTGCTTAAGAAAATTTAACTTTGACACTCTTAATTAATTCATTCAGCAAATATTTATAGAGTGCTTTCTAGATGCTATGGCTCCAAAGGAGAATAAAAATACAATTCCTATTCTTAAAGAAGTCAGCAGTACTCTAGGAATTGTGAGAAAGAGCTACCCAAAAGGGCATGGAATAGGGGATGGTGATCTTTTTTTTTTTTTTCCTGATGGATGAATAGTTGTTAGCTAGATGAAGAATGTTTAAATCAGGTTTCTAACAGGAAACTGTTATGCCCAGAGTTCGGGGTCCCCAATAATCCACCACTAAGGAGCCTTTTCCGATGCAAAAGCAAAGAGTCTTTATTCAAACCCGAGTTTGGCTCTCAGCCTCTTTCTGGCGAAGCAGCAAGACAAGAGAGTGAGCCAGCAGGGCGGGAACAATGAGTTTTATGGGGTAGGATAATTAGGGGGCTTAGGAAAGTGATGAGGGTTACAGAGATTGGTCACTTGAATTAGGGTCTTTCTGTGGTTTAGCCTTATTAGGACCCTCGCTGTGTTCCTGGAGCTTCATTGGTCCATTTGGGTGGGGGTCTGGAAAGTTAAGACATTGCTGGCACACCTGTGGCCACTCCCAGAAAAGGGAAGGGGTTTAGGCAGGGGTCCCAGCCCTATAGGACAAGATGGAGGGGAGTTCATTTCCTCTCAAAACAAAGGGCACATTTATTGAAAATAGGACCATTGAGGGAGTGTTTGTTTCTAAATGGGAGGGTATAAGGAAACTAGAAGGAATAGAGAGGGTATGTGAAGTTCAGCTTTTACCATCCAGGCCCCAGGAAATGAGAGGAGGCTGCAGCTACCTGAATCTGGAATGTGCAAGTCGTATAGGCACTGGTCTCCTTGAGAGAGGAGACTTTTCCATAGAGGGATACGGCCAGCTCTTGTCAACCTTGTTGGAAGGAACCAACAGAATATATGCTCTGATCTCAATTCCTCTTTTTCTCTCAGCCTCTGCCAAACCCTGCTGGAAGTCAGAGGCCCATACAGATGAGCTGTGGCCCAGACAGATGAGCGTCCAGGGCCACATAGTAGAGTGGAAAGGTTGAAGGTGGACCTGGAGGGGCAACAAGAAGCTATTTGACACAGTGGGGTCAGCCAATCCAATTCCCCAGGGAGGAGCAATAGTGAACTGAGGAGAAGTAAAATATTTCAATGACTAGGGACTGACAAATGTGACCTGAAAAAAGAGGACAGGAGGAAGTGAGGCCAGAGGAGCAGGCAAGGGTCAGATCCCAGAATCTCTGGGTCCTTTACAACAATGTCCTAACACTGACCTGGCCACTGCATGCCCACCCTGTGTTCAGATGGCACCTCTGTAAGAAAGATCTGATGATTCAATCTGTGCAAAGAGCTTGACTTCTCCCTAAAGGTGGTGGAGGAATTTTTATCAGGGCACATGTATGATCTCTGCACTGCATACAGGGTAGCTGCGATGGGAAGGATGGCTTGATTGGAAAGGGTCTGGTTCAAATCCCAGTTCTACCCCTCCTGCCTCAGGAATTTTCATAAGTCCTTTAACATCCCTAGATCCCAGTTTTCTGGTTGGTAAGCATGGCTTACAACTCTAGTGAGGACTCGATGAGGCAGACACTGTGGAAAACCAATATAGATGCTTAGGTCAATGAGATCTGTGCTCCATGCCTTACAACGTGAACATGATCATCCACCTGTCATCTTGTTAAGATTCTGACTTACTAGTACTCGAGTCAGGCAAGAGTTTCTGTCTTCCTAACCTTCTCCTAGGATATCCACAATATGTGGATGCTGCTGGTCCATAGGCAGTGGTTTGGGAGGCAGAATTTAGAGCATTAGATTGACACACTGTTATCAGTATTTGCAACCATGCTACATGGAAGCAGAGGGAAGATCTACAGCAATTCCAACTTCAGGAAATGGGGGAAGTAAAAGGGGAACCATGTGCTCTGACATTTGCCTGAACAGCAGCTGGTAAGGCCAGGCATTCTGCTGTTGGAGTCTAAGCCTTCCCTTGTTTGGGCTGAGCAGGATATTGTTTTTCTGCCCCTTGGATATATCCCATTATGAGCTTTGATCAAAGCAAACCTTTCCCTTTGAGGCTTAGGGCACATGTTAATGGCTTTGTTACTGGCATGTATCTGCATATATTTGCAAAGCAATTCAGCTGCTTCTGAGGGGTAAGAGAGGTGGGGGCTGGTGGCTGAGCCTGGGATTTAAGCATTTCTCTCAAGATCATGGTCCTTGGCATTTGAACTTAAAGGAAATCCAGCAGCAGAGAGCTAGTGCAGTTTCCAGCTGCTGGGTATTCCCAACTGTTCACTGGATACCTTAACTATGGGGGATTTTCCACTCAGTCCAGCCATCCCTTTCCCCATCCATTTGCCCAAGTCACTTCAAAGAGCATTTTTCTGAGCAGGTCACTCAGCCAGCATTCTCCTTTATCTATGGGAGAAAGCACATGTTAACAGGGCATCCCAATGCCTCCTAAGTAAGCAGGCCCAGGTATGACATCAGCTTCCCTTATATCTTCATGCTCCAGCCAAATTGAAGCATTGCTTGTTTCCTCTAAGCCTATACATTCCCACCTTCAAGATGCTCATGTCATTACTTCCCTGAGATGCCTTCTCCTCACTTCCCTCACTCATGTGAAAATTCTGTCCACCCTTTAAACTCCAGCTCAAATTCTAGCATCTTGTTCATGACTTTCTTATTGCATGAATTCTTTTATTTTTTGTTTCATCAATAATGTTTTTATTAATGTATTACATGTATACATATCTTCCCATTGCCCACCCCTTTCCCAGGCATTCCCTAACCCCTTAGTGTCTTATGTTCATTGGTTATGTTTATATGCATGCATACAAGTCCTTTGGTTGATCTCTTATTTACCCCACCTCTCCCTAACCTATTTGCTTATGTATTAGAACCATCACATGGCCAGGCAACGTGGCTCAGTGGTTGAGCATTGACCTATAAGCCAGGAAGTCACAATTTGATTCCCAATCAGGGCACATGCCTGGGTTTAAGGCTCGATCCCCAGTGTGGGGCATAGAACAAGCCTATGCCCTTTCACAGTCTGGGAGCCCTCAGGGGATGTCTGAGTACATTTAAAAAAAATCACCCTGTACCTAATTTTCTTACTAACTTCTCCTTTAAACTCCCCCTCACACTCACATTCTGTTTCTTCTTTTTATTTAACTATTTCCTGGCCTCACCCCATTTTAGCATCCTTCTCTTTCCTGCTCTCTTTCCCACCCTCCCTTTGAACTTCCTATGGCCCCCTCTCTCTCTCCCTCTCTCCTCCCTTCTCTCCCTTCATTCCCCAGTGTCTGTCTCCTACTTTCTCCTTCCCCCTCCCCCCATTCGCCTTTCCCTTATGAGCCTGAATCCTGCCTCTCTCCCTCCTTCCCTATATTACCCCCCTGACCCCACAGCCATGTTCATTGTCTTCTCTTCCCCGCCTTTCCTCTCTGGGACCTGCTTCCAGCCCCACCTGAGTGCACTTTGAAATTAAAACTTAGGTTCCAGGGGCTTTAACCTTCAGCTCAGGGCCCAGACCTGGTCAGGCCTTCCTTGCCCCACCCTTGGCCTCCCCTCCACCAGCTGCCCCCCTCCTCCCATTCCTTGCCTGGGATGGGAAGCTCCAACTTCTAGTCAACAAAGTACACTTAACAGGCCACCAACCTAACCCTGGCCAGTATCTTTGGGGTCCAGCCCTCTGGGATGTAAGCAGTACCCTCCTTAGTGTCTGATTCTGCTCCAGCTAAGCTGCACCTCCCCTCCTAGTGTGGGGTGCTGGGCCCAGTGAGGGTGGCCAAGGCCCATGCAGCCTGGGTGCTACTGCCACAAAGCAGGAGTGCCTCTGCCCAGAAGGCCACAGACCATCCACCCCTCCTGCCAGGGATCTGCGGGCGCCTCCCCACCAATGGCCAGTGCTGGGGCCCATTGCCATCCTCCCACATCTGGGTAGGGCTTCCTGCTCCACACAGCCTGTACCCTGCTCCCCGTAGTTGCCACCCACTCCCATGTGCAGTCCTGCATTTCCTTCCCTTTTCCATTCCTGCGTCTTTTTCTTGTTCTCTTTTTGTACTTCTGTTTCTCTTATCAGCCTGCCTGCATGCAGGCCTATCTTACTCTCCCTCTCCTTTCTTATCCCCTCCTATCATATCCTATCCTACCTACCCTGAACCTTGCAGCTGCCTGAGCAGGGGGCGGGGAGGCAGACTGTCAATAGGTCGTTAGGTGATGGCATTCTGGCCAATTTGCATATTACACTATTAATATATTATATATATACATATATATTAAGTGCTTAATAAACCTTTGAATGAGTGCATGAATGAATGGAAGAGAAGACAGATGGCTTCTGAAGTGTGCTTTTATGGCAGCATATTTTCCCATTGTATTCGTTCTCTTCATGTGTAGTTGAGGTCCTGGTCTGTTGCACACACAAGGTTCTGGCAGTACAAAGTTTAGAGACGAAGGTCCTGGCCTCCCGGGGCTGTTCCGGGGACAGGGCCATCTCATGTTCTTTGTTTAATTGAGTTGGCTACACTCCAACTAGTTGCTTAATAATAAATGATTTGAAAAATCTGAAAACATCTGATATTTTTACAGATCAGTGACCTGTTAGATGAACAGGCTAAATCTTGTTTAATCTGGGTTTCTGTTCATCAAAGCAGTCTTTTGGTGTGGAGTCTGACAGCAAATTGGATTGTACTTTCATTTTACTGCTGCCTCCCCATCTTAAAAATAACAATAGCATGTATTTATGGTAAAAACCTTGAAAATAGAAAAAAAGGAATAAAAACCACTCATACTTTCACAAAAATTAAATTAATGGTTGTTAACATTTGGCATATTTCCTTTCAATTTTTGTTTTGTTTTGTTTTTAGGAATATATACACACAAACACAGTTTGTATCATTTTTTTTTTTATCCTGGTTTATATATATATATATATATATATATATATATATATATTTTACTTAATATTTCACTTTGAGTATTTTTCCATATTAAACTTTTAAAAATGATTTTTAATTACATCACCACTTTTTTTTTGTATGGGCAGTTCATAATTTTAAAACAATTCTCTATTGTTTTAAAATTGGAAAGAACTATACTGTGCATCAATAAGTTTATGCATCAATATTTTTCCTGATTGGATTATTTTATTATTCTTGAAGTGAAATTAGTGAATTAAAAGGTCTGAACATTTTTAAGTCCTTTTTTTTTTCTCTTTAGTGATTCTTTATATCTGAGATGGTTAATTCTTCCAACCTTATTTGGATGAATCTGGTCTCAATTATTCAATACCCTTCTGTAATTAACACAGAGCCTGTGGGCTCCAAACCCCCTCCCTCATTAAGGCACAGCAAGTCGCTTTAAGATGGTTTTTGAGACAGTGCTCCCATTCATCAATATTGGCATTGTTGGCTAATGCTGCTGATGGTGATTTTTGTGACCCTGACTGGTGGACTTTTGTAATAGCTTCTGTAAGTGGACTTGACATCAGATATGCTATTCTTAGTGCCCCCAACCTGCATTTTGAACTTTCAACTAAAATATACTGTAAGTCGTTTTTTTGCTCTCAGTACCTAAGGGCAGTAATCCCATTGAGGCTATGTTGAAGTAGTTTGAATCACCAGCTTCTCATTGCTTGCTGCCATGAGGGTTGCCCAGCCATGGATGTCTCAAGGCCCTGGTTCTCATCTTGGTTCAGTATTCATGCAGCTTGATAGAACCTAACTACTGCAAATAATAAGAACCAACTATATCTATTTCAAGGGGTTGCTATGTATGTTAAGTAAAGATGTGTGTAAGATGCCTACTGTGTTGATGCTGTTATCTCTTATTCTTGCACAATGATTCTATAAAGTAGGCATTATTGTTGTGACCATTTTAGAGACACAGAGAAGTTAAATAAATTGCTGAAAGTCACATAACTTAGAAGAAGAGCAAAGGTAATAATTCAGGTGTTTCTGATTCCAGAGTCCTTATTGTCTACCTTGACATAAGAGAGTCTTAAACTCTGTAGAATTGTATAGATGAGTAAAACAACCACCACCAATAACAAAAAAAGTAGAGCAGGGCAGAGTTTTTGACTTTTATTTACCCAGATAAGGACATCAAAGAAAAAAGTTGGCATTGACTATCATCAAGAAAAGTAGTCTTAATATCATAAAAGTATGAAGAGCTTAACCTCAGATTTTTCAAAATCCAACCCATTCAACTTTATGAAAACCTCACAACATTGTCTGGGTTTCCTTTTTAGTTCATCCAGAGCAGGGCTGCCTTTGCCACAGATAAGTAGTCTTTGGTGATAACAGCTCTCTGCTTTATTCTAAGTTTCCCCTGATTTAGGCCCAAGCTTTGTCACACATCCGGGACAGGATTGGATCAGATGGTACCTCAGATCACTTTTTAATTCCAAGGATGGTTTTAGAGTTTGGCCCATTTCTCCTCTCAGTCCAGAGACAAAGAGAGACAGCCTCCTGTGCATTAGCTGTCAGGTCAGCAACTGCTGCTCTATCCATCTTGCCATGGACAGAAGCAGGCACCTTGGGAACTAACCTCCAGGGAAAGCATGAATGCTTAGTGCTGGCAAATAAGTTGCTTGAACTATTGGGAAATGGAGCACACACATAAATCTCCTGTGGATCTATATTCCTTAAGAACATTCACCAAGAAAGAGAAGCAACTCATGGAAGACAAGGCATAGCTCTCTGGCTCCCCGCTGCATCCCATACCCGGGTGGATACCCTTTAGAAATAGAAGAGGCCCAGGAGAGAGGTTAGCTTCAGGACTCCCACTTTTCCACTCACCCATTAAATGGGAATCTTCCATTGTCTCGGGCTGGACTCCCTTACTAACACATCGATAAATTAATAAGCATAAGAATAATAAGGAAATCTAATAGCAAGTATAACTTATTCATGTGAATATGATACATTCAGATGGAGGTGCTAACTTCTTAGGATATTTAACCTTCATAGCCTTGTGAGGTCATGCCGGTCATCACTTCCACTTACAGATGAAGAAAGGTGAAATAAGTTGACCCATGTCATTAATTAGTAGGAGATGTGTGAATTGAGCCCAGATGTGTCTTTCCAAAGCTCCTGCTTATAATCAATACGCTGTTGCTGCCAGGCCTACACCCTGTGTCTTCTTTTCTTATCATTTCCAAATTTTGTAACTAAATGCGCAACTTTTTAATTTTTCCCTTTTGGTAACCATACAGGAAAATAGCCAGATTCAGAGCTTTTGACACACAGACCTAAAGAGGAGACCTCTGCTTTCTAGAAGTTCCTGTTCTATGAGGGAGACATGTTAAAACTTGGAGGATGAGTGTGAAGACCAGGTGGAGGTGAGAACAGAACCAATGCATAGCATCAGAAGGGGACCTGGACAATCTTTGTGGTGATTGAACCATGATTGACTGTGGTGAAAAAGAACACCTTAGTTATCTGAGGGTCATATTTTGGAGGGAGGTGTCATTCAGAGGAGATTCGATTTAATTAATTAAATAGGCAATGGGGAGACCTGGGAGGTGTTTTGGACATAAGAAAAACATTAAGAGAGGTGAATTCAGGATAAATATATCCAAAAATTATGGTCCTAGACCTTATATAATATCTCTCTAGCTCATCCACATTTAACAGGAATTGAGAGGGAAACCAAATCTATAAGACACAGATTATAGAATTTCAGATACCAGGGCAGACCTATGGTTCCCTCAATTAAACCACTTAGATGAGTAGTTCCCAAATGTGGTTAGACAGTTGAAGTACTTGGAAGACAATTAGCTGTCCACATTCCTGGAATCTACCCTCTCAAAGTACTGATTCAAAGGATCTGGCCATGGGTCTGAGAATCAGTGTCTTTAAAGCTGGCCAGCTTGCCGAGATCGGTTTGGCTCAGTGGATAGAGCGTCGGCTTGTGGACTGAAAGGTCCCAGGTTCAATTCCGGTTGGGGGCATGTACCTTGCTTGCAGGCACATCTCCACTGTGGGGCATGCAGGATGCAGCTGATCGATGTCTCTCATCAATATTTCTGACTTTCTATCTCTCTCCCTTCCTCTCTGTTAAAAAAAAAATCAATAAAATATATTAAAAAAAAAAAGCTGGCCAGCTGATTCTAATAACCACCAACTTACACAACTACTTCTCATTAATGCACTGGAAATACTTCTAGCAATGTGATAAATTTTATTTAAAGAGGATTATCTCTGAAGCCCACAAAAGGTTTTATAATACTTATTGCTGTAGATGTGCATGAGTCAGGATTGTTCAGAAAAATAGAACCAATAGGACACACACACACACTTGGTTTTGTATATATATTTACACATAAGTATGTGTGACAATAATGGAGGCTGAGTTCTGAGATATGAAGTAGGCAAGCTGGACATACAGGAGAGCTGATGATACAGTTCCAGTCCAAAAGGTGGCCATCGTTGGCTCCAGAAAGAGCCTATACTTTAGTTTAAGTCTGAAGACAGGAGAAAAGGATGTCCAAGCTCAATGCAGTCAAGCAATATGTAAGTCTCTCATACTAAGCCTTTCTGTTCTACTCAGGTCTTCTGGTTGATTAGATGAGGCCACCCATATTAGGCAGGGGAAATCTGTTTTATTAAGTCCACCAATTCAGATGTTAATTTCACCCTGAAATGCCCTCATAGGCACACCTGATAGAGCTATTTATAGTAATATCTAAATGCACGCAACACTAAGAGGTGAGCTAACCTGTCCAGGGACACAGTAAGTATCAGAGCCAACTCAAACCCAGGGCTTCATTTTTTATCCTTTCATTGCATGGCACTAGTTTATTGCAGATTAATTACTGGCAAAGGTATGCAGGCCTTCAGATGTCTTCTCCTGGCTATCAGCAATTTTCTGATCTTATGATGACTCTACATATAGGAGAGGCACAAACTAACAAGTGAAAATGAAGAGATATGTTTATACTTAATGCTACTAACAGGCAGCATAATTACAAGAGTGCTGGGAGTGTTGCATGACAAACAAATAAAAAACTCTGGTGCCAGACTACAGTGTAAATTACCCAGCAGAAGGCAAGGAAAGGCTGAGTGTGACAACTGTGGGATAACAACCTTGAAATATATCTACACACTGTGAGGAGGCTTTGATTAGAGACCATGTTAATGAACCATCTTAAAGTTCATATTTTGCAGGACCCATCCATATTTTTTTGTAAGGCCAAGTTTTACGACAGTTGGGAAAACTGCTTAGTTAGATGTGGGGTTCTATTCCATTTCTGCACTTGATATAGTTAAACCTGTCCAATTAATCAGAGGTCATTAAATTAATATATAGCTGTTTGTCTCAACATTTTCTCACAAACTTCTATAAATAGACAAATACAGTATTGTTTATATTTCCATCATGCTTTGTGGATCTTTCAGTTGACAAGAATTTACTGAATGGTAAACTTTGCTAATAACTAGAATTGCAGAGACAAACTATAGTCCTTGCAGTCTAGTAGCTCACCATCTTGTACAGTGGTTCTCAACTCTGCTGCATATTACGTCACAAAGAGCATTCAAGAAAGGCTAATAATGTCTAAGCTCCAACCCAGAGATCCTGATTTCCTTGGTTTGAAATGGAGCCTAGGAATCAGTATATTTTAAAAGCTCCCAAGATGATTGTAACATGCAGAGCTCAGATCTGGTGGGAAGGAATTGTACAACCAGGTAAATTGCACTCTATTAAATACAAGATGAGAGAGAGAGAGAGAAATGTGTTATCAGCTGTGGGACAGGGGTACTGAATTTCTCTACGGAGGACCTAGAAGGTCTTACTGGAGCTGTTATTTACATTTGATGGTATCAAAGAGGATTATTTTTAATTTAATACAATTTTATTACTGTCTTATTTAAGTAGATGTGAAGGGAAGGAAAAAAAAAAATACCAGGTTGTGTATCCCAAGGCACTTGGGGAAAATATGTCAGTATTTTCAGAGAATTTTAAGTTGAGTTGGGCTGAAGTATTGAGTGAATGAATTATCTTTTTTTCCCCATTCAAATGTTGTTTATTGTGTACTTATGCCATGTGAGTCATTATATTAAGTACTATCAAGGATTCAGGAATAAGACAAAAGAGATCCTACTGTCAACAAACTCAGGCAATTCAAGGAAACATGAATGATGACGATATTGTTGGTGGTGATGTGATGATGATAGCAATTTAGTAACCAGAACTTAAATTGAAACTTGATTAGATACTAAGATGTAAAAGAAATGGAATTCCAAAGTGAGGTGCCAAATTATATTGTGCAGATGTTAAGAGGAAATGGCCTAAGGTTGAGAAGGTGGGAAGGGAGGAGATGAATGATGAGGTTTAAGAATATTACTGCAGAGACCCTACTAAGTACAAGAGAGGAGGAGTGAGGGCAGTGGTCTACCTCCTGACTTCAAACCAGTGACAGGTAAAGGGTCTGCCTCCCTCTTCAAGCCCAAAAGGAGCAGCTTAGAAAACTGGGTCCTGATTTCCTTTCTCTCCAGGAGATAGATGGGAGGGGTCAGCAAATTTGTTTTGTGAAGAACCAGGTCGTAAATTAGACTTTGCAGGAGGTATAGTATCTCTGCCACATATTCTTTGTTTCTTTGCATCTTTTTAAAATCTAAAAACCATTTTTAGCTTTGTGGGCTGTAGTTTGCTGATTGTTGATCTAGAAGAGAAAGAGCTTGAAGCTTTGAGTAGGCAGCCTGGAAACACAGATGAGGAAGTATCTACCAGGATAGAAAGGTACTTGCAAGGTGGCCATATGATTCATTGTCCAAACAAGGATGCTTGGGAGAGCAAAAAGGGGCACTAATAGCCAAGTAATTTAATGAGTAATAGAGCTGGGCAATAGGACTAACTAGGATTCTCCCAGGCAAACTAAAATGTGTGGTTAGGTCACCTAGTATAAGGTCAAGGGAGCTGCAAGCCAGAGTCTCCAGGGATGTGGTCCTCTAACTCTGCCCAGTGTGGTAACCACCAGCCACATGTGGCTATTGGGCACTCAAAATTTGTGTTTAAATTGAGATGTGTTGAAAGTGTTAGTATCCATATTAAAGTCTTAGTATGAAAAAGGGAGTGTAAAATACCTCATTAATCTTATATAGATTATATGATATTTTAGATATGTTAGTTTTAATAAAATATGATTTAAATTAAGTCACCTGTTCCTTTTCACTTTTATATGTGACTACTAGAAAATTGAAAATGACATATGAAGATCCCCTTTATGACCCACATTATATTTATATGGATCTGTACTGCTCTAAAGAGTCCTCAGAATTCCTTACTAGCCCAAGAACAGCCTTACACATTTGCAAGACCCAGAGATCCTCCAAATCAGTTTGCCTTACTGTGGCAAATACAAGTAAGTCCATTCCTGACTCTTCTCCCTCCCCACTTCCCCTGCCACCCATATTTGGGGAAGAGAGGAGAGGGGGCAAGAAGTCATATTTAGCTCACAAACTGAGGCAGATTGAAAAAAATAAATCAAAAAGAGCTTCAGCCAGCCATGTCCAATCCCTTTCTCTCTATGTGTCTCCATTCCTAAAATGGCCAGAACTGGAAGATGTAAGGTGAGCACTAAATCATGGTCAGGTTTTGATTTATCCCTTGGACTTGGCATTCTCATTTCTGAATTGAAACTGCATTCATGACTTAGAGATTCTGTAGAACTGTCTGTTACCTATGAGTGAGCATAAAAGTCAAGGAATTTTAATCTAGGGGCAGGGAGAGACTACACCACTGAATATATTTATTTTCTATTCTATTATTTATTTCTTACCTTTTACTAAGAACATTTTAAAGCATGCAATAAGGTAGAGAGAATAGTACAATAAGCTCCCATTTGTCTATTACCCAATTTCAACAGTCTCAACATTTTGCCAATTTTTGTTTTTAATCCATTATCTTTCTTTGGGGAGTGGCAGAGAAGGACTCAAGTATTTGAAAGCAAACTGCAGACATTATATTGTTACTAGAGGCCTAGTGCATGACATTCAAGCATGGGGGAGGGGAGGGTGTCTTTTAGCCCAGCCTGCACTCTCGCCAATCTGGGAACCCTCAAGGGATGTCTGACTGCCTGTTTAGACCCAATCCCAGTAGGATCAGGCTTAAACGGGCCATTGGACATCCTTCTCACAATCCAGGACTGCTGGCTCTCAACTGCTCGCCTGCCTGCCTTTCTGATTGCCCCTAACCTCATCTGCCTGCCAGCCTGATCACCACCTAACCTCTCCCCTGCCATCCTGATTGATGCCTAACTGCTCCCTGCCAGCCTGGTCACCCCTAACTGCCCTCTCCTGGAGGCTTGGTCCCCTCCAACTGCCCTTCCCTGCAGGCCTGGTCATCCCTAACTGCCCTCCCCTACAGGCCTGGTCACTGCTAACTGTCCCTCCCAACTGCCCTCCCTCCCCTGCTGGCCATTTTGTGGTGGCCATCTTATGTCCACATGAGCCAGTTATCTTTGACCAGAGGGGGGCAGCCATCTTGTATGTTGGAATGATGGTCAGTTTGCATATTATTCTTTCATTAGATAGGAGGATTAGATAGGATAGAGGCCTGGTGCATGGTTGAAGGCCAGCTGGTTTGCCCTGAAGGGTGTCCTGGATCAGGATGGGGGCTCCCTTGGGACATGGCATGGTGTTGGCGAGGGGCCTGTGGTGGTTTGCAGGCTGGCCACACCCCCCCAACATTCCAAGTGGAGGTGCTGGTATCTGGGATTTATCTGTCTCCTATAATTAAAACTTTGCAGCCCTGAGCAGAGCCAAGCTTCCTGCTTGCTCTATGGCTGTAGCCATTTTTGTTGGGATTTGTTTATCTTCTATAATTGAAACTTTGTACCCTTAAACAGAGGCCAAGGAAGGCCAAGGCTGAAAAAACATGGCTTACTCCACCACTGGGGGCAATTCAAGCCTCCTGCTCTCTCCAGCTCCATGGCTGCCACCATTTTTGTTGGGATTTATTTATTTTCTATAATTGAAACTCAATAGCCTTGACTGGAGGCCTGGGCCAGCCAGGATGTGCAGAAAGCTTGGCTTCCTCCATTGCCAGGGAAATCCAAGTCTCCTGTTCTTTCTATGGCTGTGCCTATCTTGGTTGGGTTAATTTGCATACTTGCTCCTGATTGGTTGATGGGTGTGGCTTGTGGGTGTAGCAGAGGTATGGTCAATTGCATATTACTCTTTTATTAGATAGGATGCTCAGAAATATTTCAGTATATAAAGGATAGGAATTTTACTTTTAACATAACTGCTTTTAAGGGGACAGAAGGACATTTACAAGCAAGTATACTTAAATATGCTATGAGTCATGCTGTTAGTATACTGGTACAGATAGTAATAACAGTAAAGGGCAACCTGCAGGGACCTTAGAGATCATTTAGTCTTGTCCTTTTTTTTGAAGTTCATAGTGGGGAAGAAACTTGCCTGACATCCCTGGAGATCTGGGACTCAAATCCAGTTCACCTCACAACACACAAGTCCTCTCCCTCAAATCTCACCTGGAGAGAACTTGACTTCTACGGAGCCTGCTACACTCTCTCCCTGGGAGGAACCATTCACAGAAGCCCTAATCTAAGTGGAAGTTGTTCATTTGTTGGAGATATAACTGGAATTTCTTTTAATCAAATAGTGATGAAGATGACAATTATTATAATGAGTCTATCTTATGAAGCATTCTGTTATACAGACTGCCTTACATGGAGACCCAGTCTTTATCTTCAGTTTATTGTCTAATGAAGAAGCTCAAGTATACTCAAAGCTGCTTACAAGAATTTTAGAGTTAATGTCTATAAAAGGGCAGAAGGAAGTGATTTTAGGTCATCAGTGGCCATGACTTCATGTAAAAGTGGTGTTTAAACCCATATGAACATATCCAGCAGTCAGGAAGGAACTCATTAGTAAGCAAGGTAGCCCAACTTTTGTTGCCTGGGATTACAGGTGAATACTTCCTATACCAGTGGTTGGCAAACTCACATCAACAGAGCCAAATATCAACAGTACAACAATTGAAATTTCTTTTGAGAGCCAATTTTTTTAAACTTCTTCAAAATAGACTCTCCCAGGCCGTGGTATTTTGTAGAAGAGCCACACTCAAGGGGCCAAAGAGCCACATTGGCTCGTGAGCCATAGTTTGCTGACCACTGTCCTACACTATTAATTAAATTTCACATTTCTCATTTTACCTCCTGAGATTATGCAGACATTTTTAATGCAGAATAATAATTCTGTGGTTCTAATGGGTCATTAGAAGCATAGAATGATGATAGCTGCTGGAGGTGGAAGGAGTTGTGGACTCTTCGGAATTTGAGAAAGATGTTATTTTTCTTGAAAAAAAAAGATAGCTGTAGGAAATATTAAAAACAAAAAGATATCACAGATTGCAGCTTTTTGTAGAGATGCTTAGTGATATTTTCTTTCTCTCCTTGTAGTAATTTAAGATTATGGCATCATTGATTCTCTGGCTAGATGAGACTTCAGAGTCAACCATTTAGGATCTACTCCAGGTTACAGCATCTCTTACTACTATTTGATTATTCCCAATGATAGGAAGCACTCTACTTAGTAGGACTACTTCAGAAGTGATAGATACTATAGGAAAAAATATTGGTGTGAGTATCAGACCAACATGAGTTCCAATTCACCCTATTAGTATAATTGGACAAGTTACATCCTGGTGAGTCTCAGATTTCTCATCTATAAAATGTAAAAGACAATGCTTACCTCCTGTTGTGGTTATGGATTTGAAATGAGATAACCTAAAAAATGTCTCTGACCTAGTGACTAGCTTATAGGAGGTATTGCATAAATGGTAATTAATAGTAGGTAGGCAATAAATGTTAATTTATCTTTTCTCCCTGTGCTAAATATTTTCTTGTCTTTCAGGGTGGAAAATGGACCACATTACTGATGACATGAACATTATTAATTAGGCTATAACCACAAAAGCATAATTTTATTCCCTTTCTAAATTTAAAACCCAATGGTATAGTTTTGAAGTCACAGGCATTTGTTCCAGCAGTGAATGGGGCCTCTATAGTTGGCCAAAGGAACTTTCCTATAATTTAAAGATAAATAAAATATGAATTGCCCTGGTAGTCGGAGTCACCCTTCATTTTTTGACATTAGAATGTCCTAAGCTGTTTTAGCATCTCAGAATATTAGAACTGGGAGTCATCTTAGAGGTTATCATATACGGGCCTTTCATTTTAAAGACAAAGAAACTGAGGTACAGGGAAATTAAGTGATTTTGTGGTGAAGCTGAGATTTAAATACAGGTCCTCTGATTTCAAATACCATCACCTTTCCATTGTATCACATTTGCCTCTTCTAAGAATAACATTTTCAAAGGACACCTTCATCTTACTGCCTGAACTCTAAAGCAAGTATTATGCCACTGGATTTTCTTCTCCCTTCTTTATGCATCCTCTCTCTACCCACAGGAGTTTGCCAGCACAATACTGCTTTGAGTTTCTCAGATAAGAGTCAGAAGGGTCTGGAGAAGGGAGAAATGATAGCATGGGCTTGGAAACTGGAAGCCATTATGAAAACACTTAAATTCTTTGGTTCCAGAAAAGTGATTAATAAGGATTTAAATGGGGATTGGAGGTCAAATGAAATGAGTACTCACATGTTTGTGAAGATACATTGACTCAGATGTACTGGAACATGCCTTCATCTCTTAGAGAAAGAAACAACTCTTTGGGAGGCTTCAAACTCAGTTCATTTAATCAAGGTAACATGACACCTTGCTGGTCTTATATGCAATGTAGTACAAAAGAGCTTGTTGGGGAATGTAGAAAAGGTGTCTCCAATTTGCTTTCAAACCTAGTCCTGGGGTGAGGGATTGGGACTGCAATCTGAGATGATGATGAAAACCCTGTTGAATTTTTTTTTCTTTTGACATGTATTTACTTGCTATGTACCAGACATTGGAGTAGATATCCAAAATCACACCATGTTCATTCATTTGGTCATTCAGCACCTTCTTTGTGTGCCTGCAGGATGCTGCAGACAAGATCCTGTGTTCCTCAACCATTTTTGATGCCTTTATTTATTTGTGCTATAAATACCTTAGCATCCCCCATGTGCTAGGAGCTGTGCTAAGCAATGCACATCTGGTATTTCAGGCTTTCTGGATAAGACTGTAGGAAAGAATCTACCTACTTAAGTCATGCTAAACCTGGCTCTAATCTCCTCACTGCCACAAACCTAGAAGAAATTCCCACTGGTGATACCACCAACTGGATTTGAAACCAGTTCCTGCCATGCCAAAGACAGTGTCCCAGCTTGGAATTTTTGACTAGTGTCTTCCAGCTTACAGCACTACCCTTCCTGCTCCCCACTCTTTTCCTCACTCCCCAACTATGTCTTCCTCAGTAGATTGTGAACTCTCTTAGAATAAAGACTTGGTTTTGTTCATCAGCACACCCTCCTAAGACTTCACCAGTAGATTGCATACAATTCTTCCCTCTCATTTATTTCTCTTATCCTCCTACTTTCCTGATTCTTTCCCTTCTCTGTCTTCATTCTTCTTTCTTTTCTTCCCTCCCTGCCTTCCTTCTCACCTTTTGTTATCTTTTCCTATTCCTTATCTCTCTTACTTCTTATCCCCTTCTCTTACCTTTCTATCCTAAAAACACTCATAGGGTCTCATCTATATATATATATATAAAAGGCTAATATGCAAAGTATCCCCTGGAGACCAGGAGTTCAATTGCTCGCTATAATGTGCATTGACCCACCAGGGGGCGGCGTGGAATGAAGGAAGGCCCCACCCAGCAGCTGGAAGGCCCCAATCAGCCCTGAGAGCTGGCCAGGCCTAGGCACCCCACCAGTGCATGAATTTTATGCACCTAGTCTCTTGTTCATTATATTAGGATGTGTAGAATCCACAGTTCTTGCTCTTTCAAAACTTATAGTCTCATGGAAGAGAAAGGTACATAAAAATTCTGGTACTATCTGATGAGTAGTTGATGGAAGTTAGTACCTGGTGTGAGAGCATGAAGATGGATTCAAACCTGAGATTGGGAAGGTGGACAAAGTTTGTCAGAGAAGGAAGTACCAACACTGAGCGTTCGCCAGAAAAAAAAATGCCTGGGCAGAGGGCTCCCATATCAGTGAAACCCATAGAGGAGTGCTCCTTGCTCAATTGCAAGGGTGCATTGTGGCTGGAGTCTGAATACCCAGTGAACTTTGTCAGACAAACCCCTGGTCCGAGAATTCCAAGTCAGCAGGTTCCCAGGTGTTTTCTTGTCAACTATACCTTTAGGTAACTGGCCTCTGTGCAAATGTCCATTCTGAGTCCCTAGCTCCAGTGGCCAATGATTTCATACTAAATATATTGATTAGCCCTAGCTGGTTTGGCTTAGTGGATAGAGTGTTGGCCTGCGGACTGGAGGGTCCCGGGTTTGCTTCCAGTTAAGGGTACATGCTTGGGTTGCAGACTCGATCTCCAGTAGGGGGCATGCAGGAAGCAGCCTATCAATAATTCTCTCTCATTGGTGTTTTTATCTCTAGCTTCTCTCTTCCTCTCTGAAATCAATAAAGATATATATTAAAATATTTTAAATATATTGATTAAAATGAAAATTCTTGAAGGGTAAGGAAAGTGATTAGAAGTCTACTGCCTACAACCTGGGGAGGGAGCACAGGGCTGTGGAATCAAGAAATGGAAAGAGAGGGAGATAGGAGAGAGGAAGATAGAATAGGAGAAAGGAAGACAGGGAAGCAATGTGAGTGTTTGGATGGAGGATAACACGTAGAAAGGAGGGAAAAGCACAGGCTGTGATCAGAGTCTTACCTTTGAGCTCTGATAGTGCACTTAATAGCTGTCATATTCTGATTCTTGGTTTTATCGTCTGAAAAACAGCTTAATGATGTCCACCTAAACACTATTTATATAGAGGAAATAAGGTAAGTTACATTACAGTGCCAGACACAGTGCCTCGCTATCCATTGGCCTATAAATGGGGGTCTTTAAAGTTTTAAATAAACAAGAAGGTACAGATGTTTGCTGTTAGTTGGGTACCTGGCTAGGAATGAAGGAAGGCCCTGGCCAGCAGCTAGAAGGCCCCAGGTTTGATTCCAGTCAAGGGCACATGCCCTCGATTAAAATGAAAATTTCCTTGTGCTAAGCAGTGCATATTAGCCAACATGTTCCATCGGTTCTGTAAAACGTAGATGGATGGGTGGGGCAGCAGAAGGCAAGAATGAGGGGGAGTCCCAAACTTGGGGTAACCTGGGGAATTAATCATGTTAGGGAGACACATGGTGTAAGGCAAGGGCTGCTCATGGTGCTAAGAGTACTGTCAACTACCCATCATAATCAGAATGGGGTTTGGAGACGGGAACCAGAGTGGTGACATGGTTATGTGCTTAAACTCTGCAGCCAGAAACCTGGGCTCAAGTCCTAATGCTGCCAAGTCTTAGTACTGCTTTCCAGGTGTGGGTGTTACTTACTCTCTGAGCTTGAGTTTCTTCACCTGCAGTGTGGGGATAATTACCATGTGGGACAATGATGATTAAATGTAATATGCCTGTGAAGCAGTTAGCAGGCTATTTAAAACAGAAGGCAGCAGACCCGGGGAGAGTTATGGCCTCATCTCCTGAGCTGCTGAGAGCAACTCAGTATTCCCTCCTCTGCTGGCCTCACTGAGAGAAGCTGCTGGAGCCCAACTGGGGGTTGTTATCTCCATGACCAGAGCAGGGCCCACAGCTGCCACTCACGGAGCCCCATCTCAGGTATGCCATGCTCTTCCTTCTTCATATACCGCATTGCGTGCCACCCCTTGGGTCACCCTGGCAGGTAAGTAGCATTTCAGTTTAGAGGTAAGGCAGAGGCAAGGGGCAATCTGGGAACTTGACCCAAGGCCGCTGTGGCAGGATTTGAATCCATGTCTTCCCAGCTCCAGGGCTACATCCCTCCAATCACCCTCCTACCTCCGAGTGTGATGAGGAAGATGGAAAGAGCCTCTTGTTGAGAACCCCTAGCACTCTACAGCGTCTCCACCCCTAGCACTTGGGTTCTGGTTATTTTCTGGGAGAAAGCCCTTTCTGGCATAGGTGGCGGTCCTGTTTGGCAGAGGGCCAAGGGTGACGGACTTCCAGCCTGGATTTAACAGCCTGAGCCTGATTGCTGAGCTCTTGTGCTGATGAGGCATTTGTCACGGGCTTTTTGCCAAAGTGAGATCCTGGTGTCATCTTGGGTACTCATTGATCAAGAATTCCCCCAAATGAAAAGTGGTCCAGAAAGCACCCTGGTGCAAGGATGGTCCAGAAGGGAGCAGGGCCTGGGCTTTGGTGTGGGGCAGATCTGCCTCCCATGTGGTGTGGCCACCCTATGCCTCTGTGACTGCAACGAGCAATTCAATCTTTCTTAGCATCCATTTCTTTATCTGTGAGATAATAATACATGCACTCAGTTGTGCCTTCAAGATCCACGCTCTCTCTACAAAGTGCCTAGTGCAGAGCCTCGCACCTGGGAAGTTCTGAGGAATGGTGGGTACCAGCTATACCTGGGAAGTTCTGAGGAATGGTGGGTACCAGCTATTACTTATTGTATACATTAAGAATCTGCCGAGACCGGTTTGGCTCAGTGGATAGAGTGCTGGCCTGTGGACTGAAAGGTACCAGGTTTGATTCTGATCAAGGGCATGTATACTGGTTGTGGGCACATCCCTAGTAGCGGGCCTGCAGGAGGTGGCTGATCTATGTCTCTCTCTCATCGATGTTTCTAACTCTCTATCCCTCTCCCTTCCTCTCTGTAAAAAAAAATCAATAAAATATATTTTTTAAAAAATGAATTAAGTGCTGTGAGGGCAGGGACTGTATCTGCTTTGTGGATTTTTATATTCTCATTTACTGGAACTATGCCTGATAAGTAGTTTTAGATGGATGGATTGAGAAACATTTTACAGGTAGAACCGATGGAACATGGTGAGTAACTGACTAATGACAACAAAGGCAATAAAGATGACTGAGGAGTTTTGTTTGAACAGCTTAAGGTGATGGTGCCACTTGCTAAGTGAGGAATATGAGATTAGCTTTGAATGTGTTGAATTAGAGATGTCTGTGGGACATCAAGGAGATTTCCAACAAAATATATGTAAAACTGTGTATATGGGATTCAGTGGGGGTGGAGGGATTAGTCATGCATCCTTAACTTTTGGAAATCACCCTTGTATCACTTAAGACATCATGAGCTGCAAAGAAAACATGCTGACTCAGGAAGACTTAAACTAAGAATGGCCAAACCTCCATCCAGCCCGCTGCCTGTTTCTGCATATCATGTTTTACTGGATAGGAAATACCTAGATATTTATGCATTGTTATCACTGCTTTCATGTTACAAGGTCAGATATGCTGTTGAAGAGACTATATGATTAGCAAAGCCCAACATATTTCCTCTTTGGCTCTTCACTGAAAATAAGTAAGTGCTGAGCCGTGATTTAAACAATGAAGACATACTATATGATCTCTGTGACCTCATTCTATAAAATGACTTGAGGTTAGGTTGGTGCCTTGGTTTAAGGAGATGATGGGCACCCAAGGTCTCTCCATCTCACTGACTCGATGTCCACCTCGCACTCCATCCTCCTTTGTCAGCCTTACAAGGTGCCAGCAGCAGTTCCTGTGTTCCATCTAGAAATGACATACTTATGCCCAGGGAGTGCTGTGTCTCTTTCCTGTGTCCTCCTTATAGAAGTCCCCCATCTCCTATTCATGTCTCTCATCTCAGCATTTAATCTCAGGCCCAATCACTGGCAAGGGGAATGAGATTGACAGGCTGGCATAGGACGGTGATTTCTCAATGCTGGCCAGACATCAGGATAACCCTAAGACCTAAAAAGAGAATTGGCAGCAGCACAAATATTAGATTTTTATAAAGCATCCCGGGTGATTGAAAGGTACAGTGGGGATGGAGTGAACACTGAGTTAGACACATCATCTGGGGGAGGAACAGATGTTGGGAACAGAAATGTCATGACCAGCACAGTCTCCATGGAGAAAACATGAAAGGTGTGGCGCCTGGGTCGTTGGCTGGAGATAGGCTTGTCAGGGGCCGTCTTGGCCGCTGGGCTCGACTAGACAAGGTCTGATTTAGGCCAAAGGCAACCTAATCAGAAGGATACATTGTGACCAAGGAGGAAAGCCAGGCTTCAGAGCCAAGAAGTAGAATTACATATCAGGTCTGGGGAACAAAATGGAAATAGGAAGTGCGAACATGAGCCAAGAATGGGAAAAGGTGAGAAGGGGGTCACAGAGGGTGTAGGTGAGAGGTCCAGGGGGATATGAACAACAGGGGTGTCAGACACCAGATGTGATGCAAGGCAGGCTCTGGGGAGGAGAGAGTTGTTCTGCAGAGTCAGTGGGATGGGGCTGGAGCAGAATGGCGGGTACACGTGTCTCTGTCTGGGACCCATGGGCTCCATTGGCCCTGGTCAGACCAACTGTATCCCTGCTCCCTCTCATCTGACTTTGGCTTTCTGGCTAGATCAATGAAAGGAGCCTGCAGTTTTGCTAATTAAAAAGCATTAATTCACAATAGGTTTATGAAAGCTGAGCTTAGCACAGGCCCTTGGCAAATGCCTTAAAGAAATTAAACTTGTCTTCTAGTGACCACGACGTCCCTCTTCTATGTCCCTTTCCTCTCTCTCTCTCATTTTTTGCTGTTCCTTCTTTTCTTCGGGGCTGATCTTTCCCTACTAGACTGTATGTTTCTACCTTCCTTGTTCAGTCAGGCAAATTCATGATTTCAGTTCATTGACATCCATTCAGTCATTCATTAAACAAACATCTATAAAACGTTAACCATGTGCCTGGGACCAACCGGCTCTACTCCTGAGGTGGGAAGATGAAAGACTTCTAAATCAGCTGTCAGGAGACTCCCATGGGATAAACAGAAGTAGATTTATAAAAAGCCATCATAGTTTATGGGCACAAGATATGACCAAAATATGATCTTTCAAGTTCTAAAACTAAGCAGGGGTTGAAAGAGCTCAGACTTGAGAGCCACATTGGCACCTGCCATCTGGATTTGGTTCAGGGCAAACCCCTCAACTCCATGGATCAGTTTCCCCCCAAAGAAACACAGCCATGACTGCGCAGACTCAACCAACAGTGCCCTCTAGTAGATTAATATCCGTAATGTGTGAGTGTCTACAAAATTGTGTATCCTTATACAAAAACAGTGGTATTTAAATATTTTGTTATTCTTTCCCTTCCTGGGTAGAGACAAACTTATTAATACTAAGTTAATATTGATGCCCAAACTCTCCTTTTCTCTAGTATACCAGGGTGTGAATAATATGAGCCTTGAGTCAGAGCTATGTTCAAAAACTGGTTCCCCTTATTTGCTCTATGCTTTTCAGCAGGTTATTTAATTTCTCTGAACTTCAGTTTCCACATTGGAGTAGCAATAGTAACACAGTAACATCTATTTGCCTGGCTATTATGGGGAGTAAGTGAAGTTACACATAGTTAGCATTTCATTGAGTCTAGAGTCTTGGCACATGGTGAGCATTCAGGAAATGATAGCTCCTGTTATTATTATTACTATTATTATTATTATTATTAATTATATTATCAGTAGTGTGCTGGTAATTTTTTACACTACTAGTCTTCTTGAAAAAAAGAAAAAGCATGATCTACACATTTGTTGATTTCTGTGGTGTAGCACTCCAGTAGCTGATTTCAAACTAACATGACATCATTGAAGGAGGATAGGCACAAATGAGCCTGTGTGCACTCTCTTGAACTGGCACAAGCCAGTTCCAGCACACCGCTGACTTTTACTAACATTATTCACATACTATTGGGGCAGTGGACAGGAGCAAGGAGCAGCTGTGTGCAGAAACCACCATCCCGACATCCAGGAAGGAGTCTTAGCTTGATCGTGTTTGACATTGACTGTCTGATGGACTCTTTGCTGAGGATAATCACTCATGTCTTAATTAAGGAATCAATACACATGTGCAGAATTGTTGTTATTAAAGGAGGAAGATCAGGAAAAACTACACCATCTTCTGTGGAGTGTGTGGTTCAGGCCAGCGCTATGTTGGTCTCTCTCTCTAGAAGGGCCACAATCTCTTGTACAGCCATCCAACATGAATCAGAGAGGCTGTCCTTGCTCTCTCTATGATTTCTTACCTCGAAGATATCATGTGTTCAGTTCCAGACCACCTCAGTTGAGTATTGCAATTAAGCGAGTTGTAATCTTTTTGCCAGTGGAGGATTTTGCCTTAAATTTGTAAAATAAATAAATAAATAAATAAAAATGCAATGTTCTGTGAAGCTCAATAAAGTAAAATTCAATAAAAGGAGCCATGCCTGTGCTTGGGATCCCAAGTGCTTTTCTAGGGTAAAATGAATAATGGTAACCATACTACTTTAGATCACTTGGGAGTTTTCATACCCATTTTGTTATTTGATCTTCAGAAAGGGAACTATGATTTTGGAGTAAAGAAAATAGGATCTCGATTAGTCAGGTTAATTTAGCCAAAGCTGCTATAACAAATAATCCTAAAATTCCAATGGCTTAACACAACAAACACTTATTTCTCATAGTCCAGTCTGAAGTAGGTTGGGGGAAACTCCTCCAACAAGTGACTCAAGGGTGTTCCATTGGCTGTAACTCAGCCTCAAGGTCCCAACCTCTAAGGAAAGTTGAGGGATGCAGTCTTCTAATGTACTAAGGAAGAGGAACAGTAAGCACCTAGTCAGTCTACATCCCAGAGGCTCAGAGGTGAGATTGGCTAGATGGCAAGTGGATGTGGAATATACATCTCTTCCAGGCCTGGCTCTAAACCTTCTCACACAATCTGCCATACCCTATCTCTTCCTGCTTATTGGTGGGCCTGATTTGGGGATGGGGAGAATGGCAGAAATATAGTATGGAAGAGATTGAGTGCCTGGGTCATCTCATAGAGTAGAGCCTCCCAACATACCTCAGATTGTGATGTGAGAAATAAATCTTTGTTGTGCTGAACTGCTGAGACATGAGGGCTGTTTTTTTCCACAGCTACATTAATTGCCAGATCTGAGTCCTCAGAAGTAACCAGGGTAATTCAGTATATAAACATGCAGTTGTGCACTTGTTAAAAATACATGGGTGTGCTCAAAAACAGTTTTAGGAGAAGGGGAAGGAAGAAGGAGGTGAATTAAGAAATAAATAATTGTTTGGTTGAGTATCTAAATATTTATGTTCTACAGGGGGGAAAAAAGAGATCAGAAAAAAAATCATTAAATATTCAGGCTTATAAGGTAGGAAGATCAGAGTCGCATCTTGAATGTCATTAAAGAATACGACCCTAGGCAAACTACTGAACCACTCTGTGCCTCAGCTTCCTCCTACAACATGGACGGTAATGGCTGCCTCAAAGGACAATGATGTGAAGATGAAATGAGTTGATGCTGGGCCTGGGTTTAAAATGAGGTGTTTGGACTAGCTAATCACCTGGACCCCTTTCAGAGCTAACATTCTCATGTATGTTAAGAACAAAGGTTGCTGCCCAGGCTAACGTGAGAACATTGACTTCCCACCCAGGGTTAGTTGAACCTAGTGGAGATGATTTTCCTGCTCCCTTTTGCATTACCCCTCACAAACTAGGAAAGCAGACCCAAGTTAGGTGGGCCCACAGGCGACTATAGAGTGAAGCCTGGTGAGTTTTACACTAAATGAAAGAGGGCAGAGAGACTTCTGGTCAGTGTCCTATCTAGCCATTGGGTAGGACACTGGCCTCTGCGAGCCACGGTTACCGCATGTAAAAATGGAGATGCCACAACCACCTGGGGATTGAATGGGAAGAAATGTTTAACACTCAGATGGCAGGCAACTCCATCAGTTGGTAGTGCTTGCCTGGAAAGCCCTGTTGAGAAAGATCTTGAGGCTTCCACTTCCCAGGCTGAGTGTGGGGCGGGAGGGCAAGAGGGACCTCTGTGAGAGTCATGTGCTGTGAGGGCTCTGCAAGCTGGGACATGCTGAAACACCAGTAAATGTTAGTTGAGTGGAGTGAAATTTGAACACAATCATTGTGCCTCTCTCAATTGTTAAACAAATAATTAAAGTGGAATATAAAGAAACTGAAATGGGATATGGGGAAATTAACATGGAAATCACATTGCAGGCACTTGACAAAACTAAAACTGGGAAATGCACGGAGATTTTTCTTTTTATTTCTTCTTTTTTTTGGTGCATCCACATTCTTCTTCCCTTGCAACAAGGGGGTAAAACCAACAAGTGTTCAAATTATACATTTATGTGTGTGTTCTTCCAAGCATGTGTGGTGCTTTGAAGAAGGTTCTGTTGTGTTTGTAGCAAGAGATTCTGCAATTGAATTGAAAGTTCCTGGGATATTTCAGATACGTATTATTTTTTCCCGATGTAAGCAAAACAGAATACTTCTTTCAGTAATAATAATAAAAAAAATACAGCTGCATATGTCCTTGAGCCTTGGTATCTTCATTTCCAAGGTGGGAGTCATCCTGCCTGCCTTAGAGGGTTGTTTTGAGAATTATATGAGGGAATGGATGAATGATCCAGGATTGTTCACACATTCTGGGTACCAGTTGTTAACAGAGCAAAGCTTTGGGGACAAGTGCCAGACTGCCAAGGCTGCAGGCCAAGCTCTGCCCCTGCCTGGCTGTGCGCAGCCCCCTTCCCATCTTATCTGGAAAATGGAGGACCTAGCAGCAGCTACCTCCTAGAAATTACAAATATTAATGAATACCAAAACATTTAACATGATGCCTGGCACATAGTAAGTGCACAATCCATTCTAGCACTCATCACTATCATTATTATTAAGTATGAGAGATTATAACTTAATTCACTAAATGAAGTTTCTTAGAAATAACATGTTCTATGCTGTGTGCTCTGATGATGTCAAAGACAAGTAGAACATACTGTTAACCTGAGAGAATTTATATCAATGGAAGCAGAGAACAAGTGTACAAAAAACTAAGGATTTTAAAGAATTTTTTAAAACATTTCCTCTGAAAGGATAAAGAGCCTTTTATTTTTTTTATAATACTCTATATTATCAAGTTTTCATATGCATTGTCTCATTTTATCCTAACAACCTTGTATCATGTAAATGATCACATGTCATATGAAATAGGAAGGATAAATCCCAATGATGTATGGCCCCTGGCAATCTGCATCCTGCATGATATCCCTATTTCAGCATTCCTCTGACAGTACATAGTATATAGCAAAAATGATGGTTGCAACATTCTTCATTATTCAGCTGGGCACTTGTGAAGTGTTCCACAGCATGTAGATTGAGAACCACCCCCAATTTATTTATTTTTTAAATATTTTTAAATATATTTTATTGATTTTTTTTTTTACAGAGAGGAAAGGAGAGGGATAGAGAATTTGAAACATCGATGAGAGAGAGACATCGATCAGCTGCCTCCTGCACGCCCCCTACATGAGATGTGCCCGCAACCAGGATACATGCCCTTGACTGGAATCGAACCTGGGACCTTTCAGTCCGCAGGCTGATGCTCTCTCCACTGAGCCAAACCGGTTTCCACACCACCCCCAATTTAAATGCCTAGTAATATACTGGAAAGAGCACTACATCTATGGTAACTATGAGTATAGTTTTTAAAGCAGTTTTGTCCTTCCCTTTGTATTCTAATTATTTATCACACTAGGGGCCCAGTGCACCAATTCAGGTACCTTGAAAGGAACTGTGGGCTACAAGGCTGCAGTGGGCACAGGGGTTGGTCTCGGCCCATCCTCTGCTCTTCTGCCCACAGCCCCTAGTCCCCTGTCTGCCAGCAGCCCCACTCCCCCAACTGCCACTCCCATGCACTGATGGTGCCTGCTCTGCTTGCACCCACTGCCAGCACAGAGCAATTAGGGCCAGTGCCAGCAATGAGCGTGAGCAGGGCTGGCACCATTAGCAGGTGCAAGCAGCGGCTGCTGCCCTGACTGCCCCTTAGGAGCAGGGGGAGGTGGAGAAGCCCTCAGGGGCAATTTGGGCCACCAGTAGTTGCTGCTTGTACCTGCTGATGGCACCAAGCAATCAGGACCAGTGCCAGGCATTGGTAGGGTGTACAAGAAAAGGCTGCCAGCCCCTATCACCCCTCAGTAGCAGTGGGACCATAGGATGGGAGCAAAGAATTTTCAGTAACTACCAGAGGCTTGCCCTGATGACAGCAACCAGCACCCTGCCTTGGTCTGGCACCCCTGCTCACCTGCTCCACCATCCCACAGTGGCTGATGTCCTCCATGCTTTGTGTGTGCCCCCTGGTGGTCAGCAAATGTCATAGTGACTGGTTGTTTGGTTGTTCCACCCTTTGGTTTATTTGCGTATTAGGGTTTTGTATATATAGATGATCCCTAAATCCTAAGATTTTGTAATCTGGAGTTGGAAAGAACCCTGAGTTAGAAGTGTGGCAGGTCTGGGTTCAAATCCACTGTTTCCTAGCTGTGTGATCTTGGGTAAGTCAGATTTCGGAGTTTCCAATTTCTTATCTGCAAATGGAGATCATATCTGTCTGTCAGGGTGTAAAGGTCACTGAGAGCTCTCTGCACAGTTTCTGAAACATGGGAGGCACTCTGCACATAGTGGGTCCTTTTCTCTTTTCCCCTCTCCTGAGGAAAAGGGTTTTTGTAGATCACATACTTAAGTCCCATGCATAGTATTTGACACACAATAAGTACTCAATACCTATTATGTAGGTAATATAATAATAAAGTAATATAGTTATTCTTAGACACACAAAAATGGATGGACAGATATATTAAAGAATAGATTATGTCCTCCAAAATAGAAACATAAACTTGAACTTTAATTTTTTATTTTCATTTTTAAATTTGAGAGAGAGGGACCAAGAGATAGAAACAATGATGAGAGAGAAACATTGATCAGCTGCTTCCTGGATGCCCCTCACTGGGGAAGGAGCCCCTAACCCAGGCATGTGTCCTGACTAGGAATCGAACTGGCGACCTCATGATACATGAGTTGATGCTCAACCACTGAGCCACAACACCGGCCAGGCTAAACCTGAAGTTTAAATGCCCAGTATCCATATAACTGGTATTTTATTGTACAGTCTATTTTATTCTTTCTCATTTGGATCCACTGTTAAGAAGGAGCACTTCCCAGATCCTCACTGCTTTTATTCCTCTCCCAGCTGTCTCTTTTCCTCAAGGAATCTCTAAATACACCACACTGTTCTGTCTTGAGTACATTGGCTGGGATATGCTAGACAGGTTATCTTGGGAAGGATGATGCCACACTTCAGTTTCTAAGCCGCGCCAACACTGCCGCCCTTGTGCAGCAAACACCCAGGATGTGGCCTACTTCAGAAGTGTCCAACTGGACAGTGAACAATGCTGAACTTGAACACAATTGCTTGCACACAGAAGTAAGTCTACATCTGTGGCTGTTAAAGTGAGAAAGAAAGATTAATAAAATACATGTTGAAGCTTGAAAGAATAATTAGCAGGACTTTCTATGTTTTGGCTGCAAAGCCACCTCCACATTTAGTGGGAAGCAGAACCTTTCTTCTAATCCTGAGGAAGATGAAGGATTGGCTTGAACTAAATTGGTTTTCTTTGTGCACCCTAATTTTCTCTTTTTTTAATGTTATTGTTTTAAAAATTGTTTTCCAAATTTCAAGTAAGCTTTTTAATCAGCCTCTTTGTGGCATCTTGTTGTTTTTGGATTTGCCATCACTTTGTCACATGATTAGCTGCTGCTCGGGCCCTGATAAAAGAAAGCACTTGAATTGTGGGCTGCAAAGAGCTTAAATCACACATCTCTCCCAGGGTGCATTCCACTGCTGTCAGGGCTGCAACAGGGGCTGCTCACAGCCCACCTCGCTGTGAGCAGAGTGAGTTACTGGTGTACGTAATAAACTAACATCTGTACCCTGCATCTCAGGATGGGCATCTGGGAGACTGGAAGACAAAGCAGGATGGCATCATTAGGGCCAGATTTAATACTCCAATTTGTGTAGCATTTGCATAACAATGCACAAGGGCAACTATTCACTGCTCCCTTTCAGAATCCACTTGTTTCACCTTCAGGAGAACATTCCTAAGGTGGGGAAGAAGGGGGCTTGCAAAAGAGATTCAAACCAGCAGATTCTAGGGTAGGTGAGGATTCCCCTGCTTCCTGGAACCTGAGCTTCCTTCCTATGCACTCCCCAGACATGGGTGCTCTGGAATCTGGTTTGTACCAGCACCTTCTCTTCTGGCTCTGAGTCTGCGTGCAGGCATGCTTTCCGGTCAGTAAACATTCATTAAGTATTTTAAGGTCAAGTAAAAGTCTTGGAGGTCCCTGAAGTACAGAGAGGGGAACCCGTGGACCACGCTGACCACATTTTACTTGTGGCCCTTTGCTAAGATGTTCAGCTTGTGAGGTGAAGTCTCATTTCTGCAGAATATAACTAACAATATTTGTAAGTTAGCAGTCACTGAGTGCATACAGTGAGGCAAAATGTTCAGCACTTCAACCCTCAGAACAAGGCTCAGACATTGATGCTGATTTCCTCCTCCTGCTCCTCCTCCTCTTTTACATTTAAGGAAATTGAGGCACAAAGAAGTAACATGCTAGTCACTTGACCTCTGAGTGACAAAACCAGGCTATTTGAGTGTCTTGTTACCTCATGTGACAGAAGCTCATCAATGTCAAGTTGATCGATCCTTACTGACCACCTCTGGAGGTCAGGAATGGCACCAGGCACTGGGGCCTCAGTGGTGAGCAGAGGCAGACCTGGCCCTGCCTTGATGGGATTCCCATGGCTTCAGTGAACAAGGACAGACACCCTTTGCATCCCTGTCACTATCTTGTCACTAGTGTTCCTTGGGGAGAACACAGGCTTTGGAACTAAACAGATGCAGTTTTAAATTCAGATGCTGTCACTGATTTACTGTGTGTACTGGGGCAAATCTCTTAACATCTCTGAATTTTAATTTTCTCATGGAAAAAAAAATAGGAGCACATAATTATCCCTGCCTCAAGGAGTTGTTGTGAGAATTAAATGATATCATAATGGGACATAGGTTTCTGAGCATAACGTATTGCCACAAATTAATTTCTAAACTGTAGCTATTATTATTATTAATTGACTGATATAACTGGCATGCAGCTGAGTGCCTGTGACCTGAGGAATCAAAGGGATATTGCAATTTATGTTCTTTTCAGTATTTTTATCTAGCCATGGATCTTGAGACATTGCTCCTACAAGGCCAGGCACACAGAAGCCCTCCTCACCACAGCCATCTGTCTGGGCATTTGGGCTGGAACGAGGCTACTCATAAGGATGGAGCTTTATTTGGTTTATCTTCAGAGTAGCTCCCTTGAAGTTGCTCTAGTAGCAGAATCACAATGTCCACTGGCCACACACCCCTGAGGCGCTCTGCAGTGTTAAGGGATGGGCCTCAAGTGTGCTGAATAACAACCATCCTCTCGGCCAACAACTCCATTCCAGGGCTTAGAGTCTCTGGTTTGGGCATTTGAGGAAACTCCTGTCTTTCTGTCGTGCCTGCCATGCCTCCCTCTGACCCTGACCCTTTCAACCCTTGTATCATCCTGGACAGGTCAAAAGGTCATGGACACTGGAGATCTTATTATGAAACTGATTTTTGGTGATGGTCACACAATTGGGCAGCTTGACTAAAACCGTTGAGTTGTGCAATGAAATAGGTGAGTTCTATCCTATAATATATCTATATTGTTATACACTGCAATGAGGTCATAAAGGAAAGTGGGGACATGCATTCGGGGACACTGAAGCTCACTCTATTCTGACAAGAGTATCAGTTTCCCCATTTGGAAACCAGATTCTTTATAACAAATGGCTTATTTGTGGCTGAAGAGGCTGTGATGTAGATTTTATTGTCAGTGGGCAGAAGTGTAATTGTTAGAAAAGAAAAAATGGGAGTGGGTGATGGTGGTGTGTGACTGTGCTAACTTTGAGCTCTTCTGGAATCAAATGCACATCCATTTTTAGAGGGGCCTTTGCGAAGCACCCTCTGAGGCAGGCCTCTGCCACCTGTGTCTTCCTGACACTCCCTGTGAGATGCAGTGACAGAGCAGGAGAGTGAGGATGTTTGGGATGTTCACTCTGCTCCAGGCACTATGTAAACATTTTTAAGAATGATCTCATCCAATTCTCACAAGAACTCTGTCAGAATGTTTTGCTCTCTCACGGATGCAGAAACAGGGGCTCCAAGGTTAAGCAGAGGCACGAGGTTAAAAGGAAGCAGACAGGCTCCAGGATTCTCTTCCTCCCCTTGGTGCATGGGGGCCTCACGAGGGCACCTGCTGGAGATGCAGGTTCTCAGGCACCACTGACCCAGCTAGATCAGAAGCCGGGTGGTGGGGCCTAGAAGTCTGTGAGCACTTCAGTTTGAGAGCCACCGCCTTAGCCATGCTGCTTGTCTGGTTCGATGACTAGGGTGTGGATGCCTGTTCCTTGGGGCACCCCAATGCTGCCAGGCCTGTACTCCTGAGAAGGTCCTATGCAGGCTATGAGAAAGCTGCTTACCTTAGAAACCAGACCAGTCCAAATTGAAACTATTCATGAAGGGAACTTGTCGCTAGGAAGAGTTGACCAGCTGCAGGGCCAAGCCAGCGTGGATGAGAAAAATGGCAGTAACATTTATCCAGTGCTCATGTGACCCAGGCACTGTTCTTAGAACTTTATACATGTTATTTGGCTTCGTCATCCTCACAATTCTATGCAGACAGTACCATCATTGCCCCCATTAAGCAGAGGAGGACACTGAGGTAGAGAGAGGCAAAGTGACTTGCATAGCTGGTTAGTGGCAGAACTGATGTGAAGCCCAGGAGCCTGGCTCCCTCTGCCCTGAGGGTTGTCCAAGCCAGTGGCAGCTGCCCAGGGTGCCCTTATTTCACCTCAGTGGTTTCCTCCTTTTTTCAAAGACCCTTAGCCATTATTAATAAGATATCCTGGAAAGAAACTACTTTCTCTATGTTTCTAAATGAAGAATTCCTACTATGTGCCCCAGGGAGCCCCACCTACATCTGTCCTTGAATTGAGGCCAGGGACTTTCAGGTAAACCAAGCGCTTCTGATGGCAAGTGGCACAGTGTCTCCAGCTCTGGCCTGCCCTGAGTCAGAGCTGCATTTAAAGCTCAGCTCTGCCACCAGCCAGTTCTGACCGGGGCACTTGGCTTCAATTTCTGCATCTGGAAGATGTATAAGTATTTGTGGTAACTATGCATTCCTATATACATACTTATGTATATTACATGAAAAAATAATGTGTATGATTACTGGCTCTCTGGGGTGCTGGGAAGAATGCATGGAAAGTGTAAGTGAGAGAGCCTTTCAGAAACCTGAGTCACTCAGCCACGTGAAGTGTTATTTCTGGTCTTTGCCTGGTCCTTTCAGAGTCTTGGTTCTGATTCTTTTTCTTGCTCCTCTGCCTTGACACAGGTCTGTTATCTCAGTCTCCAAAGCAGAGTTCTGAGTGGCCTCGCACTGGGTCTGGAATGAATTACATATGCCAACTTATTTCCCAGTCTTCTGACCCCCTCCTCCCACCTTCAGCCTTGAGCTGGGGGTGGCAGAAGAGAGAGATGGATTCTGGACTTGGAATCAGACAGAGCGGAACTGAACAGGGTCTGGGAGAAGGGGCTGTGTCAGTTTCTGCTTTCCCTTTGTAAACTCCAAGGCCAGCAGGTGCTCAAGTCAGTCATCTGACAGCAAGGCCCAACAACATGTCCCATGTGGCCGCTTCCAACGGAAAGCATCCATAGATGTCAGTCAGAAAGCAATGACCCAGTGGGCTTTCAGTCTGAGTTGGAGGCACTGACATGAACTCAGGGTGCCGGCGGGGCAGACTGAATGCTGAAGCCAGCACACAAAGAACAGAGCACTCCTGACCAACACAGGTGTCCTTTATGTGATAAAAGGGGCCCTAACAAGTTGAGTTAATGAAAATGTCCTCTTTTGAATCATATTTTACAAGGAAGGAGGGAGTTGCATGTTTAAAGAAATCCTTGAGCACTTTGGCCAAATGAAGAATCATCTGGTAAATGAAGTCTCTCCCTTCTTACAGTACAGATTTTAAATAATGTCAGTTGGACTTTTATAAAATTGAAGCCAGTTGGCTAAAACACATCAGTAAAGAGAAATCACCTAAATCAGGTTTACCCCTTGAGTTTCTTTTGTCCATGAAGCAGAGAGGAGCACAGTATACTCCACAATCTGAGGATGACGGAACTATTAGGATGCCTATGACGCTGTGGCCACAATGCCAGCCACTGTCACACATGTGACTGCATTACAATTACCCAGTGAGGAGAGATAGGTACCTAAGAATTTAAGTGATTCTCCCAGGAAATTACAGGTAATACAATGAACACAATATGATTATTAAGAATATTTATAACAACAACACACACTATATGCCAGATACTGTCATGAGCACTCCCAAATATCTTAATTAACCCTTCAATAATTAACCAATATACTAAAGAGTATTGTCCTCATCTTACAGATAAAGAAAAGGACTCAAAGGATAAATACCTAGCCCAAATTTAGAGGAATATTAAGTGGCCTGCCTGTGTCTAAACTGTTATTTTTTTATTTCTTTGATATATTTGCTTGATATCTTTTATTTATTTGTTAGGTATATGCTGTTTGATGCTCTCCATATGCTGTGTATCATTGGTATCAAGTCACTTGTTTAAGACTAGACGCCCGGTGCACAAAATTGGTGCACAGGAGGGTCTTCTCAGCCCGGCCTGCACCCTCTCTAATCCAGGAGCCCTCGGGAGATGTATGACTGCCCCTTGCAATCTGGGACTGCTGGCTCCTAACTGCTTACGTGTCTGCCTGCCTGATAGTCCCTAACCCCTTTGCCTGCCTGCCTGATCACCCCTAATTGCTTCCCTACTGGCCTGATCGTCCTTAACAGCCTTTGCCTCACCCCGCACTGGGACCCAGGATTCCCTCCTCTGGCCAGTCACAGGCACAACAGGTCCTGGGCTTCCCTCCCTCTAGCTGGCTGTAGGCACCCAGGACCCAGGCCAGCTTTGCCCATGCTGCAGCCAAGGTGCCTGGGACTATGGGGTGGGCAGCTTGTCCCTTTCCTGGGTCACAGGTGTAGGCACAGTCGCAAGTGCCCAGGACTATGGGGTGGGCAGCTTGTCCCTCTCCTGGGCTACAGGTGTAGGCGCTGGCACCCAGGACTGAGGGGAAGGAAGCTTGTCCTTCTCCTAGGCCACAGGTACAGGTGCAGCCGCTTGTGTCCAGGACCACAGGATGGGCACCTTGTCCCTCTCCCGGGCCGCAGCCTGGCTGGTCCCCATTCCTCTCTCATGAGCTCATTTGTGCCTGGCTAGTCCTCATTCCTCTGTCTCCAGTATTGAGTGTCTGAGTCATTATGGCGTGATGGCATGAGGGCATGATGCCATTTGCATATTAGCTCTTTATTATTTAGGATGTATGGGTCCCCCATGTCATATTGCTCACATTCTGTTTACTGATTTCTTTGCCTCAAATACCCAAAAAGAAGCTGTTATCCCTACTGTATAGCTAACAGAAGTCCTGGTGCATGAATTTGTGCATGGGTGGGATCCAGCTGGCTTGTCCTTATTGGGGCTAGGAGGTCAGGGTATGTGGAAGGTTGGCCAGTCAGCCTTGCCCCCATTGGACTGGTTGGCCAGCCGCAATGCACATTGTTCTGGTCATTTTGGTTGCTTGGAATATATGTATGTGTGTGTGTGTGTGTGTGTGTGTGTGTGTGTGTGTGTGTGTGTATAATTAAGGCTTAGAGAGGAGTAAGAACTGTGCAGACCCCCCTGGCTGTCAGACATGCAGATGAGCTATAAGCTAGGACTGTTGGAGTCAGAGTTCTGTTGTTATCTGTATCCCAGTAGACCAGAGGAGGGGGAAAAAAGGATAGATATGTATAAACTGGTAAAAAATAGGTAGCTTTAGGTATTTGCTATATTTGATAGCTTTACAAGTAACTCATAGCCTATAGACACCAAAATATGCCAAGTCCCCACAAGTCTAAAAAAGAAAATAATGTCTTCTAGGATCTCAACACAGGTCCCTATCAACTCATCAGTTAAGGAGGGAGTCACAGACTAATATAAAAAGAAAGACAGTCTAAAAATTCAGACCTTAATATTTTGGATGGCTAAAGACTCAAGGGTAATGTATTTGTTGCCTGTGTCTGCTGGAACAAATAGCCAAGAACTTGGTGGTTTCAAACGTAACAGTTGTGGAAGTTCGAGATCAGCACCACTGGGTCTATACCAAGGTGTCAGCAGGGCATACTCCTTCTAGAGACTCTAGAGTAGAAGTTTCTTTGCCTCTTCCAGCTTCTGGTGGTTGCCAGCATTCCTGGGTTTGTAGCCACATCACTCCAATTTCTCACTCAATCTCCTTGTTACCTTCCCTCTGTTTGTGTCAAATCTTTCTCTGTCCCCCTCTTATAAGGACACCTGTGATTGGATTCAGGGCCTATCAGGATAATCTCCCTATCTCCAAACCCTTAACTTAATCACATCTTCAAAGACTTTTTTTCTTTATCAGGTAACCTGTACTTGTTCCAGAGATGACTAGATGCCTTTGGGAGTCATTTTGTCCACTGCCATCAGAGACTGAGGCCATAATGTTCCCAAGCAGCAGAGGGATAATCTCCTGTCTTTTTATTCCTTCACATTTGGGAGCACTCCTGCTACCTCCAGGGACAATGCTCCCTTTCCAAAAGGAGGCATCCTCATACCTCCGGGGAACTGGGGAGAGGCACAGTTCTGAAAAAGAGCCTTTTCTTAGATGAAGTGCTGGCTAAGGCTTAACCAAGACAGAAAAACATGAAGTGGATGGAACAAGCAAGAGAGGGGCATTGGGAAAGGACTGGAAAGTGGAGGGTGCAAGAAGAGGGAAGGGAGAGAAATTAGGGAAACAGAAAAAAGGGGGGAAAGGGTGAGGGATTAAGAGAAGGATAAAAGTAAGAATGATTTAGAAAAAATGGGAGAAAAATGTAATAGAAAGGTTAAGAAATTAGGAAGAAGATGAGGAGAACAAAGGAAATAATGAGAAAAAAATGAGAGAAAGGAAAGGTAGGGGAGAAAGATTGACAGGAGGCAGGTAGGAAAAAAGACATGAGAGTGAGAGAAGAGAGAAATGAGCAAGAATGAAAGATAGTAAATAGGCATGGAGAAGCACTGAGAAAGGGAAGAAAGGCTGGGAAGTGGGAGAGGAAGCAGGAAGCAGGCAGAGAGAGGAGAGAAAGACAGCCCAGCTCCAGATCAGGCTGGGAAAGAAAATATGAAAGGCATTTGGTAAGGTGACAAACATCTATAGGTTAATATGCTGAAATAAGTAGAGCAGCTGCAAGGTATAAATCACATTCCTCTGCTATTACCATCTGGTAATGTCCATACAGACATTTTCTTTCTGGTTCCGGACCCTGCTTATCAGGGGACAACATGCTTTTGAAATGCCACATTATTTTGTAAGTACATTTCACGTCCAAAAGACCCACTAAATATGGTATACTGAGAACTTACTTAGTTTCCATTCTGTGGAACTCCCCAGCTTTGGCACAATGATTTAAAAATGGCCATTTTGATCATCAGTTTCCTAATATTCAAGGACTGAACAGTTCCCTTTCCCACTGACTGTACTCCAAATCATTCATTTAATCCCCTACCTTCTTTTTCCCTTTCTCCTTCCATCTCTTTCCCTTCCCTCTTTCCTCCCCTGCCTTCTCTCAAGATTTTCCTTTTTCTCCTTCCCTTCTCCCTCTGTTTTTCTCTGTCCCTTCCCTTTCTTCCCTGTAAGTGTCTTTTTAGGAGACAGCATAACATTGAACACTAGGGTTTCTTATCTGAGGCACTACTGACATTTGGGGCTACCTAACTCTTTGCTGAGGGGCTGTCCTGTGCATGTATGTTTAGCAGCATCCCTGGCCTCAACCCACTAGTTGTGAGGAGGCCCATCCCCAAGTTATGACAACCAAAAATGTCAACAACTGCCTGCTCAGGGGCACAATCACCCCTAGTTGAGAAAGACCCTATTATATTCAGACCTGAGTGCCAATCCCACCCAACTCTGTCCTGGGTCTTGGCTGTCAGGTATTCAGATGCATCTGAATTGTCTGTCAGGCTTATTGAACACTCGAGGCCCAGTGCACAAAATTTGTGCACTGGGGGGGGGGGTGTATGTCCCTCAGCCCGACCTGCATCCTCACAATAAATTGCCTCACAGGGGGAGGCCCTGCAGCACTGCTGGCCAGATAGTCTGAGCCTCCCTCTGTGGGACAATAGATTATGGAGCCCCTCTATTGATCACTTTGCTGACCAGGGGCTTGGGCCTCCCTCTGCGGGCAATCATGGGGTGATGGCGGGCCCACCTGACCAATTGCATTGCACCCACCCTGGCTGGCCTGGTGCCAGTGTATGTCATAGCTTGGTCATCTGGATGGTCATTCAGCTGTTCAGCCATTCAATTGATTTGCATATTATGCTTTTACTAGAGGCTCCATGCATGAAATTCATGCATGGGGGAAGATGTCCTCTCAGCCCAGGCTGCACCCTCTCTAATTCGGGACCCCTCAGGGGATGTCTGACTGCCAGTTTAGGCCCAATCCAATCTGGGACCACTGGCTCCTAACTGTTTACCTGCCTGCCTTCTGATCACCTCTAACTGCCTCCCCGCTCTGGCCTGGTCACCCCAACTGACCCCTGCAGGTCTAGTTGCCCCCAATTGCCCCTCCTGCTCGCCTTGTCATTGCTAACTGCCCCCTCCCTCCAGCCTGATTGCCCTAACTGTCAGCTCCCCGCCAGCCTGGTTGCCCCAAGCAGCCTGCTGCTCAGTCATTTGGTCAACCCTCACTGACCCCCTGCGGGCCTGGTTGCCCCATGCAGCCTATTTGATCATCTGTTCGATTGTGATGGTCACATAGCTTTTATATATATAGATTATTATAGATAGAGTGCTATCCCTACCCCCTCTCCCCTGGTGCAGTAGGTCTGGGCTGGGACTGGGAATATGCATTTATAACATCTCAGGTATCACCATGGCTGCCAGCCCAGGACCACACTTTGGTAACTTGTTGACCTTTAGTATTTTCAACAAAACATAGAGTTCACAAGACTTTTCTCTCAGGCTGACTCTGCAAATTAAGAGAAGTATGTACCTGGTTACCTACCCAGCACAGAATCCTGGACCATGGCAGGTGATAAATAAATGGCAGCTTAGAAAGAAGATCCTCTTAAAGAGGGTTAGTCTGATAGGGACTGTGAGGATTAAAAATGTATGTGAAATATGAACAGCAGCACACAAATGCTACCATTTTTACAAAAGAGGTTCGATAGTTACAAAGTATGTATGCTTATTCATGTCTCTGATGGGCTCCCTCCCCTGGGTGGACTCACCCCCAGCAGTGATGGAAGATAATTTATGGGAGCCAGCTCTGTACATTAGATCCTAGAATCTAAAATTGACACAGACACATGCTTGTTAATAAGTCTGTTACTAATGTCCAAAAAGAAAGCTTGTCTATGGATATTGTTGTCTAAAAACCCTCCAATAGCTTCTCTCCAACTGAGCTATCATTAATCTTGCATCAACTATGTGCAAGGCTATGTGCTATTTTTGTATGCCTATGTACGTTTATTCCTCGGACTACTGCGGAGAGTCTTATCCTTGTCACATGAAGAAATGTGGGCTCAGAGAGAGGTTAAATAATTTGCCAGATGCCAGACAACCAGCAAATGCCGTACCAGAGTTGCACCCCTGCTCCATGCAACTCTGACTTCTTTGCTCTGCCCCTGTGGCGAGGTGTGGGTCAGTCCTGATAGCTCACAATGCTCTGAGCCCAGTATGTTGAAGCTCTGTTTCTCTAGTTAGAATGTTTGTTCTCTGTTTGAAAGGTTCTGCTCTTGTCATCCTGGAGCCTAGCATAATGAGTTACGCATTATTGGCACTTGGTGTTGGGAAGGCAAATGAATGAATAAAGAACTGTCTCTCCCTGGCCAGGTGGCTTAGTTGGTTGGAGTATCATCCTGTGCACCAAAAAAATTGCAAGTTTTCTCTCTCATCTCTCTCTCCCTCTCCCTCCCTCTGTCTCTCTCTTCCTTCCCTCCCTTCCTTTCTTTCTGAAATCAGAACATCCTCAGGTGAAAGTTAAAAAAAAAAAAGAATTGTCTCAATCAATCACTGAGGAAATGTCACTGAAGCAACATCAGATTGCAGGCCGGGAGTTCTGGGTTCTGTTCTCAATTTTCTACAAGTTTATTGTGTAGCCTTAGTGAAGAAACCTGTTATGGACTGAATTGTGTCCTCCAAAATTTGCATGTTAAAGCCCTAACTGTGACTATCTGGAGATAGACTCTTTAAGTAATTATGGTCCCATGATATTGTGAGGGAGGGCCCCTATTTCCATAGGACTGGTGGCCTTATCACATGAGGAAGAGAGACAGAGGTATCTTCCTTCCTGTACACAGACAAAAAAAAAAGGCTATGTGGGAATGCAGCGAGAAGGTGGCCATCTACAAGCTAGGAAGAGACCTTTCACTAGAAATGGAACATGCTGGCACCTTCATCTGGGATTTTAGACTGTAGAACTGTGAGAAATTTTTAACTATCCAGTCTATGGTACTTTGTTATGGCAGATTAAGCAGACTAATACACTCCTCTAATCGCATTTTTATCATCTGTGAAACAGGAGTAATTTAGATTAGAAATTTAGATTAGATTACCTGTTCCCAAAGGGTTTATAGACAATGCCAGTTTTTAGCACCATGTTAATGGGTGTGCTTTCCAAAAAAGAATTCTGTGGTTGAAAGGGTTGGGAAAACCCTACATTTTCTATCTCCTACCTGGAAATCTATGAACATATATAAAGCTATAATAAATCCTAGAGCAGAAACAAAAAAACATACAAAAACACTTTTATCTCAAGTTTTCAACCTTAGTAGGTAGGTAATATATTATTTCCCAACCCATTTCCCTTTCTTGTTGTTGTTTTGTTTGCTTTTAGCAGATGAGGGATGAGGTTAAATCAGATTGAAATGCCTCCACCAGGCACATAACCAATAGGTGACAAGTTCAAACTCATATCTGACTGTCTCAAAAACTCAGGCTTTTCTCAGTGTATCATTTAGCGTCTAATTTACAGCACCCAACCCGAAGGCTTCTCCTGTGGAGATTTGGGACAAATGCACAGAGTACTAATACTAGTAATAACTTTTGTTAACATTTATTGAACATTTAGTATATCCTAGGCACTTTTCTAAGCACTTAAACATACTAAGTCATTTGAAATTCACAAATAGGAATGGGAGACTATTATTATCTCAGCTTTACAGCTGAAGAAGCTGAGGCAGCAGGTGTTAGTTATTCAAGGTCACACACAGGGCTAGAAGAGGTAGAATTCAGATCTGAACCTACATCAAGCATGTCAAACTCTCGGTCTGTGTACACTGCATTTCAGGGAGAAGTTATGAAGAGGCAGCTCAAAACAGGCAAAAACTTTCTAAGGGAGTTTACAAAGGGCTTTCCTTCCAATGCTGGCTATATTCTTCAGAAGGCAGACAAAATAGAGGGTTTCCTAAGGTAATAGTATATTTTGTTTCTCTTCTGGCACTGACCATATTTAATATGATTTGGTCATTGGTAAGGTTGTGGAGGGAAGAAATGATGTGTTCAGCTCTGTATTCCCGTACCTAGCAGGGCGCCTGGCACGCAGGGTGCACTTGGAGGTGTCTAACTGAATTGGAGACCCATGAACTTCACCTCCATCAACCAGGAAGACCAGGATAAGGCTTATCATCTAAACAGTCACGATTCTACATTCAGCCAGTGCTCTCAGAGTTGATTCTTTTGCTGGTTGGAAATTCCAAATCCCCCGTTCTCAGCTCCCAGCCCTGTTCTCTCCACCTCCTCAGCTCAGGAATATTTCTCTGTTGTGCTGCATTAAGCTAATCAGTCTGGGTGTCCTCCCCCAACCCTGATCTTTTGGACCCTCCAGACTGAGTCACCAATTGTACTTTTTTCTCCAAGAATGGCCTGGCCCTAAAGCAAATCTTTAAGGAAGAGGAAATTGCAAGAACATGATTTAAAGAAGAGTCGTAAAAACACTTAACCTGATAAATACTGAGACATGTAGACATTATTTGTTCCAACATGTGATGAGACAGGAGCCCAGGAAGGTGGCCGATGGACTGAAGTTTGTGGGGAGCTAGAATAGGAACAGAGTTTTTTCAGATTCACAGTTTCCCACTCCTCTATGCTGTCAGTCACCATCAGAAGTAAGATGCTTTCTAAAGGCTGCCAGCTATGAAAACAGTTTATGTCAACCAGAAAGGACCAGGGTAAGGCTTTTGCAAGATAGTCATAACTTTGAGAAAACATGAGGCATATGAATTTCCAACAAATGAGCTTAGTATCTAATATTTGGGTATCCTCAGGAAACAGAGTGTACAGTTCCCTTCATGACACTAATGGAATGCACATTATTGATTATGGGATTAAGCCTGAATGATCATTTATCAAGCATCTACTCTGCCAGGAACAGCACTAGGCTTTTAAAAAATACATAATCTCATTTAATCCTTACCACAACTCTGAATGGCAGGTGTAATTATCCTCATCTTTCAATGGAAAGAATTAGGACACAGGAAAAAGCAATGATTTTGCAAGGTCATGCACCTTAGAGTCAAATTCTAGATTCCACCTCAGGTCATCCATGTGGCAGTCTGCTTGGGCTTATATACCGTTTTTTTGTTGTTGGTTTTGTTTGTTTTTTTCCTGAAAACTCTGAAACTGTTAACAGTTTGAAATCACCCACTGGTCTCAATTTCAAGTCTTGAAACTTTCAAGGTTTTCAAGGTTACATTATAACTGCCTAATGCCTTTCTCTAGAGGGGCTTAATCTTGATAGCTGCAAATTAGGGTTTGTTTGAATAATCCCTTAATGTGGAGAAAATTACCTTCTCATTATGAAGTATTCCGTGTCACTTCTATATTAATTACTCTAACCATATTTATTGAGGATTAATGACTGAGCAATATTTTATTAATAACAAGCTGGCATTTATTATTGTATAAATAATAAATAGAGTGCCTCATTAAATATACATGCATTTTTTATTTGGGCACCTTCATTGAAAGTTTGCCAAAAATTTTTGCATTGATTAAACATCTCATTGACACAATTGGCTAATTTTGCCTTTGTGCACCCTCCCGCCCCCACTGTCCTAAAAAGAGTCCCTTAAAATTTCTGTACTATAGGTAGGCTTGGGGATTATTCTTCAGGCCATCAGGAGAAGCCCCTGGAACAATGCGAAGCTGCTACGAATCCTGGTTGCCGTCAGAACCTTGACTTTTTGCTATTCTCTCATTTTGTAATGTTTACATTTAGTATCAGGAAATTTCTGCTCTTACAAGCTTGGGTACCTATAAGTAGCTCATGGATCCAGAGGAGCCAAAAAGGACTGTTGAAATGATGTTGCCTGGAGTTTATAGCCAAGGAAACTGAGGTCCAGAGAGGGGCGGTAACTTGCTTCACATGACACAGTTCTCAGTCAGCAAAGCTAGGGCTGGCACGGATCCCCCACACCTGCATGTTGTTTCCACTGCACCACACTGCTCCACTTGGGAGTCCTTTTAGCATATTCTTGCTTTGTGCCAAAGGTCTCTCTCTGGTTCTTTCTGGTTTTCTTTCTTTTTAGAAAATCACTAAACAACTCAAATGTCTCAAGCTGCCTCACCTTATTATCAATTACATTCAAATTTCTCAGGCTGAAAGCCCCTCTCCACAAGAATTCCATCACCTTTCAGAGTTGTCCCCACCCTAAGAATCTCCAGGTGTAGCTCAGGGGTGCTCACTTACTCATAAAACCAGTCTGTCTGCTATACACACCACAGCTGCCGTTTTTCCCTCCTGTCCTGACCCACCCCCACGTTGGATACTCTCCAGTTTGGAAGCCCTCTGAGGGTGCCTCTCTGTTGCTAACACACTCACATCCATTATGAGAAGTCCAACACCATGCAGCCCCAGTTTCATCCAGAAGGTCATCCCGAAGGACATCAGATCTAATTAGCATTTTATGCTTTTATTATTATAGATGGGCTGCAGCCCACACTGTAAGTGTAGGACAGATGCCATTCTCTCCCATGGTCATCCTCCTCTTCACCCCAATGTCTCTGGTTTCAGATTTCTCCCTTTTTTATAGAAAAATGAAAGTCCATATGCATTTTATCCAGACACATGGATGGCCAGAGGAATCTCTAGCCCAGCATGTCTGTGCACACACAAACCATACTGTGGCCCTGTCCTGGCTGGGACACCGTGTTCTGTATATATTCCAGTCTCTCTGCCCCATTTCCTTATGGCCAGGGGCCCTGGTCTTGCCTGTTATGGTTGTTGGTCCACCTGGAGTGAAAGTATGCCTCCTGTAGTAGTTGGCTTGCTGTGTTCCCCTAGAGAGTGCTTTTTTATTTAAAGGGCAGAGATTCTGTTTTGTTTTTATTTTTATTATTTAAATTCAGTGATTTCAACACTTAACACAGGGCCTGGTACACATAGTAGAACTTCTGGTGATTCTGATTAAATGTTATTGCATGAACGACTCATTGCCTGTTTCTACAGGGGTCAGGATTGCAGCAACCAGTACAGTGAAGCTTTCTTTGACCTAAAGAATGGGCTAAGCCTTTGAATAAAGGTCTAGTCCAATTTCCAGCTTGAACCAGCACAATGAACTCTAAAATGTGACATTTGCATCTATTTCACTAAGACTCTTGCACTCTCCTAACCACCTGCACTCTGAAAGCCTGTAACAAAGAAGTTCTCATTCCACTAAAACTGTGTCATTTCTTTAGCATTTTGAGGGTTAGAAACTAGGACAAGACTATCAGGCAAATGCAGCGAGTACCAGTGTACTGGCTGTATATCTTATCAGATATTCAAGAATGCAGCAAGAAATGTCACGGGGAGCTTTTGACAAAAATATTTAATTAATGGCAACAGCTACAGAAATGAATAACAGCATCCAGGCAATTACAGTGTTCAATAAAGCAGCTCTCCGAGGAGGGAGTAGCAGCAGATTACTGACTGTTGGACTGCATTTAAATATGTTATCTGCTCATTGGAAAGTCCCCATGGATCCCTCCCCTCCAGGACATGGTCAGCAATAGTAGTAATATTGTATCTGCTTGCTTTTTTGAAATGGAGTAACAAATTGAATTATCTGGGAGAATGGTCAGATATCTGACCATCTCTGAAATAGTCATCATTTTTCTGACCCTGCCAGAGAATATTGGAAGCAAGTGAAGGGATAGTGAAAAGTGCTAAAATGTGATCTAATGTTAATGGAGGGTCAGTGGGGAAGCCTAAGGCTCTAATCCTGGCTGTATGACCTTGGATAAGTTGCATTGCTTCCGTAAACCTATTTTGTTCTTGCATGTGAGTATACTGAGACTTACCTAGCAGTGTAGTTGTGATGAAGGACATATGCCAACAGTTCAGTACCAGGTGGTTTCTCTCAGGTAACACATCACAGTTGAGGATGTGAAATTTGATTTCCTAGCTGTTGAGGGGCCCATGGTAGGGACACTGAACCAGCTGCTATAAATGGGATCCATGTAGCAAGGAGAACACAGCATGTAAAAATTATATGGATCCAAGGGGAGATGCATTATTGTAAGGTTAAAATAATGGCCAAGCTATGTGTTCCACAGAGAATAGAGCCAACCACCAATCATTTTACATATAAATGTCCATCCCATGGGCACATGATTGTGGGATGTCACTCTGAAGCAGGGGCGGGGAACCTTTTTACTGCCAAGGGCCATTTGGATATTTTTAACATCATTCACTTAATATAACTTGGTTTATACATTTATGTTGCTATGAAAACTCCTAGATTTATTGAATTTTGAGACCCACCCGTGGTTGCCTTGGCAGGGCTAGTACAAATGGTTTAGTGGGCCTTATACAGCCTGTGGGCTGGATGTTCCCCACTTCTGCTCTAAAGGTACTCATAATTGCTGAGAGTCCTAGAAAGCAGCTGGCAGCCAGAGGTTGTAGGGTCCTATCTATCGATGTGATTCAAAGCAGGGCATTGGCACTTGGGACACTGATGAGTGAGTGTTTCAAGGTAGGGCCACAGACCCAGGGTATCCAGATATAGTCTTTGTCCTGAAGCATGTTTATTTGTCTAAGTCATCTGCTAAGTAGTGAGTTCTTTTCTATTCATTCAACAAATTCCTAATGGGAAAACTATTGTGTGCCAATCAAAATACTAGGCCCTAGGGATACAGTGGTGAGTAAGAAATGATCTAGCAGGAATGACTGACGTTAAACACAGAATTGCACAAATAATTAAACATGTCATCAGAGCCACCAAGGAGAAGCAATGTATTCTAGAAAGCGTGTATAGCAAGGGCCAAGCCTTTGTCTAAAGCCTCCACTGTGACTCTGTGTATGAGTAGGTGCTTGGCGAAATTCATGTCCTGAATTAAATGGAACTACAGAGTGAAGCTCCCCACTTGTCTACGAGTGAGTAAGTAGTTCACTCCTATAGTTTTAATGTGTGGGGGATGACTCAAATCAGATTCTAAACAAGATACTATAAAAGAAACATAGAAAGGGGCTACAAGTTTATATTCTCCCAGGAGAAAGGAGCATCTGTCTGATGTCCATTGGGCAGTGAGGGAAGTAACACATTGTAATCAGCAGCCATAGGACCTAGGAGCTTTGCAGGATATGGCCACTTAGTGTGTGTTAAACATGCCTATATACCATGACTTCTAAGTGCTTCTCTCGGAAGATAGCCACTCACATTCATGATGAAAACCCTCCAAGCTTAAGCTCTGTGGGTGGTTTGAAAGCATATAGGAATAAACATGGCAAGTCTGGTTCTGCCCAGGCATTGCTGGTCAATCCTCACTTGGTTTGTGCAAGGCACACAGTCTCTCTTGAAAACTGGTTTCTTCTTCTGTGGGAATGGGCTTCCCATATCTAACCCAGGGGGTGGTGAGAGTTGGTGAGAGGCCCTCTATGAATGCACTTTTGCCCAGTGAAACTCAGGCCCAGGACTCCCTCCTCTGATCTTCTGATTTGGACTTTCAACTGCGTTCTGCCTATTTTCAAATGATATCTTCCAGGCATTTCAGATTTCTGTGTTAAAACTGACTTCTGAGTTTCCATGCACAAGGAGTTTTACTCAGCCTTCCTCACTGCAGGAGGCTTGATTGCCTCAAGATTCCTTCCCACCCCTCATCTCTCAAATCCTATCCACCAGCCAGTGCAGGCTGCTACCCTGAATCTGTATTGTTCTTTCCATATCCTTTGCCTCCACCTCCATTTGAGCCACCTAGACTGCTCTCCTTGGCCACTGCGATTGCACCCTGTGTGGTTCTCTTATATCCTCCACCCACTCTCTTTACTACTACCACAGTGACCTTTTGTAAAACAAAAATTCACTTGTGTCACTTCTCTGCTCAAAAACGTCCAATGGCTTTTTACTACATATAAAAGAAAACCTAAATGTTATCCCAAGGCCTCTGCAGACCTGTTGAACCAGGCTCCCACCTGCCTCCTGCTGGCCAGGTCTCTCCTTCCTCCCTGCACTCACCTTGCTCCACCTGCTGCTTCCACCTGCCAGGCCCACACCTGTCCACGCAGAGCTTCTGCACCATCACGGGGAGCTGCACCCTCTCCTGGGATGATTAGAACAAGTAGTGGGATGCTCCATCCATAAAAAATGTCCCCTCCTAGAAACCATTGTCATGGAAACCATTCAGGGGCAAATCCTGGAACTTGGATGCTGGTTCTCACCATCCTCCTCTTGGCCAGACTGAAAAGCACAGGGAGCAAAATATTCTCTGTTAATCCTGGGCAATGGGAGCGTACTTTCACTGCATCTTTATCTGCATGGCCTAATTTATTTTTCAGTAATCTTACATTACTTTTCTCGATGGAAGCTTTATTTTGACACACATACAAATCCTATCCGTAGAATTGGATGGATTTTCCAAATGGACACTCCCTTGTAATCAGCACCAGGATCAAGAAGTCAAGCATCACTGGCACTCCCAAAGCCCCTTCCTTCCCCTTGTCAGTCAATACTCCACCACGTTAACCACAATGCTGTCTTATGACAACATGGGTTAAGGTTGACTGTCTTTGAACATTATATATGTGGAATCATTCAGTATATATAGTTTTTCCAACCCCCCATCTTTCACTCAACATGATTGTGTTACTTTGATAGTCAGAAACAAAGGCTATTCCCTCTGTAAAAAGGACACAGGGAGCTCAGGCCAACTCTTAATGGATTCTTATTCTGCATTGTGCCTCTGCATCTCTTCAACTGCAGGTCTCTCAGCCTCAGGTGCCCCCTTCCCCTCCCCTTGCTGTGACCTTACCTTTTCAACTATTGGGCATCCAAGTCTCTTATTAGCCATCAGTTCCTCTATAGAGCTTTCTCTGGCCTGTGCCTCCCTGTCACAGTCCCTGAACTTTTACTGTCACAGAGAAGCTCACACTGTGATATCCCCACTGTGACAAGTCCCCCTTGCCTAAGGGGGAGGATTGAGGGGTAGGAGCCATATTTTATCCTGTATCCCCAGCACAACACCAGGAGAGGGTGTATATTAGTCAATGCTTGTTGAACTTAACTCATCAAATTAAAGCAAGGTAGCAATCATATTTGTAAGACCAATTCAACTACAGAAGTCCACTCCTATGTTACTGGGAAAAGTACTGACTGTCAATAGTTGAGAGAATTATTCAACTCTCATCAGAGTACTCCATTAAGAGCTTCTGCTTCTTTTTTAGTTTCTTTCTTGCCAGCAGAACTGAAAGGGAATTAATCCCACACATTGTTTTTAAATGTGTGTACGTGCTAAGCACTTGGCTAGGCATGAGGAAGTTAGGGTAAGGAGTGAGGGAAGATGACACAACCTGCTTTACAAAACTATTGTAAGCATTGGAGACACCCCATCTAGACGTTGGTGCTTGATCACAGTAGACACTCCACTAAAGTCACTTCTCCTCCCCCAGCCAGTGGCAGGTGTGGCCTGGCAAAGTGCTATGATCCTATAATCCAAGAGTCCACAGAGCCACGAGTGAGCCCTAGGTACATATCTGCAGACCCCAACCCTGATGTGTGCACTAGTAGGAATGGTGGGGCCTCTCATTTACCTCTTGGTGTTCCTTCTGGGACCACTTTGCCAGGGTCCAGAGTCTGGCACACTGTTTCCGGACCTTCCTTCAGGGAACTGATCAAATGGGACCATGACCTCGCTGCCCCTTATGTGCACATTGTCTACTACCTTCTCTCCTGACTCTGCCCCATCGTTACTCTTGACCTCTTGGGAAAGGCATCAGGTCTTGGGGATAAAACTTATATTTCATGCTTAGAAAAACCTGTGTTGAGGTCCTTCCTCTGCCTCTTAATACTGGGTGCCCTTCAGTGAGTGGAATTACCTCCCTTCACTCATTTTCTCATTTGCAAATAAGCCTCTGTGTGTGGTCCTCCTAGATTTGTCTTGAGGATGGAAACAATGTATGTGTGGAAGACACTTATGGTTGAACCCAGAAGGGACTTGACAAGTGGATGCTGCTACACTTTGGGGAAATTAAACAAAGATGGATTTTGGTAATGGCAGAGGGCATGGGATTGCAAGGAAACATCTGTGGGGGTGATTCCCATTTCTATCATTTACCAGCTCTGCCATCTAAGGGCAGGTCACTTATTAACTCTAAGTCTCCATTGGAGGGTGGTTGTAAAGATAAATGTGCTGACATATGTATGTAGGAAGAGTTTAATGAGTGCTGGTATCACATCAGCATCATCATTATTTTGGACCCCTATGACATTCCAGTTCACCTTCATCCTCAGACACCAATTCCTGGGAGCTGATGGTACCTCTGCCCTCTGACCAGCTCCCCATTCCTGGTCTTGGCTTCCTCGCCTCAGCACCTTCTCATTGATGCATTCCCAGGGTGCACTGCAACCTAGCTTGGCTGAATTATGACAGTCAGGGTTGCACCTGGCAAATACAGGTCCTGACACATCACGAAGAAATGGTGCATCATTTGTCTCATTTCCCCTAATACTTTGAATTTTGAGGGAGGAAGAGAGTAGGGTAGGATGGTGTAAATGATAATGCAAAGCCTCAGAAATTAATGAGGTAATGGGTGAGCACATTTCCATCCAAATGAGCTGGGGTCATGTTCCTGGGAAGGCACGACAGAGAGGAATAGTGGATTGAACAAGCTCAAAGCGGAAATCAAGCAAACAGGCTGAATAAATCAATGTCCAGTTGAGTCTTATTTGTGGCAATTACTTCCCTGAGCCTCTAGTCCCTGGTGCCCCATGTTTGGGCTCAGATGCTCATTTAGCAGCCCGGAGTTTGACATCTTAATGTGTTCCTTCCAGCGTTAAAAATGGATATCTGCTCCGAAGTTTATATACGTCGTTAGTGGTTACATCAAAACCTTTCTGTTCAAAGAAATGGAGTAAGAAGAAAGTCAGAGGTGAGGGCATCCTGGTGTGACAGGACAGCTACCTAGGAGTCATGACATTGAGATCCTAGTCCTGGCTTCATTTTTCACTGGCTGTGCGACCTGGGCAGGACACTTGTTGGAGTCAAAGGGAAAATTGGTTTAATCAGTTCTGCTTATTTGTTGTTGTTGTTGTTGTTATTGTTGTTCTCCTTTTTTTTTTGGTAAGCACAAATTCTGAGTTTTATTGCATTGCAAGTAATATTACCTATGTACACATCTTTTTCTCTTTCAAGTTCTTTAACTGATGAAATTGCCCTTAAAGAAGCCACATTGTAAAATGTGTTTAATTATGAATTTATTACATTTTCCTGTCAATGGATCCATCCTATATGGATCCTTTGCAGGATGTCTTGAAAGTTTATTATCACTGAAAGCAGCTGGTTCTTTTATTATTTTTTGTGTGTCATTTGTTTCTCATATGGTTGGCAAAGGGCTTCCTGCTGATGACAAAGTGAAGAAGACACGTTGGGAAGTACCTCCAGGGTGTGGGGACTCCAGCCAGAGGCCCCTGAGAGAGCAGCTACATGTCAGGTGCTTTTTCTTATATTAACCCATTGAATCTTCATGTCTACTCTGTGAGGTGTTAGCATCATTTCCCAGTTTCATCAGGGGTGAACTGAGGTACTTGCCCAGGGTTATATGGCGCATGCATGTAGCAGAGCTAAGACTCGGGCCAGGCCTACCCAACTGCAGTCTGTGTTTTCCTCACAGACTTTGGATGACCTCTGAAATACTTTTTGAGTGGAAATCAGTCTCCTGACATGTGGAGATGGAAGGGCCTGCACTGAACCTGTCAGCTTTATTTCTCAGCTGCCCAGAGCTGAAGCCAATATTGGGAATACCTGGTGATTCGCAAATAGTGCTTATATTCATTTTGCTTTGTGAAGAAGGCTCCAGCATACTTTGGCTGTGCAATTGGAAGTGTTGGGAGTACTGACTGCCTGTAGTTCCCATTCCATCTCTCTCAATTCCCCTCAGTCCTATTCAACTTTTCCACCAGAAAATTTGTGGACTGGATTATCCCAGTTGCAGGTAAAAGGCCAAGGATTCCACCTCATTAGAAGACAGGAGGACCGAGGGGAAAATGACTCTCAATGATAGGAACCTAATTCCAGCTCCCTGTGTGGGCTCCTCTCAAGAGAAAGGGACTCAAGTTTCCTGAGTACCTGCCACGTGCCAGGAATTTCACACACATGGTCATCTGTAATCCTCAAACCCCCTATCTGAGACGCATTCCACTATAAGGAAAGGAAGCTCAGAGAGGTTAAGTGACTTGCCCAAGATGACATAGCCATCGATGTGTGAATGAGGATTCAGAACAGGAACCAGGTCCCTGTGATGACACAGGCTTGCATTTTCTGCTCTGGAGTCTGCCTCTGCTGAGGTCATCTCAAGGCTCCCTTTCCTGGCGAGCTCAGCTCGGATGAGGGCAAGTGTTTGAGTTTTCTCCCCACTCTGCCCAGAAAGCTGAAGCAGACAGTTGCCTCACACACATACATGGTCTGTGCTTCTCCAGGTCTTCTTCATTTTTAACACAAGTGAGTCTCTTCTGGGAACGACTGCACTTGTAAATACTCACCTGCCCCAAGCTCAGTGAAGCCACCCAACTATCAGTTTTCTCTCCTATTAGTGGAGAGATGGATGCTGGGCATGGGGCTGAGTTCCCATTACCTGAGGAGCAGCCTGTAAAAAAATCCCACTTGTTATGTGTGGTTCCAGAGGAAGAACTATGGCCAGAAGATAGAAGTTCTCAAAATAAGGATATTAGTTCTATTCACAAAAGAAATTTTCATAAAACAGCCATCCAAGAAAGGCAATACAGTGGTACCTCAAGATACGAGTGCCCTAACATACGAGATTTTTGAGATACGAGCCATCGAGTGAGCGATTTTTGCTTTGAAGTACGAGCAACATTTGAGATAGGAGTAATCGCGTGGATCTGCCGGCTGCATAGGACCCACCAGTTTACTGCGACTCCAGCATCTCATAGTTTCCCATGCCTCAAGGTTACAGAACGAATTAAACTGGTATCTCGAGGTACCACTGTACTAAACAGTCTGTGCATGGAACCTGGAATAGGGAAACCTCATGTGGAGTCTCAGCTCTACTCCTTACAAAGTGAGTGACCTAGAACATTTAAATAAACTCTAGCCCTCAGTATCCTTATCTAGGAGTTAGGGCTAATAACATTAACTCCCCAGGTTTTGGGTGAGGCTTAACTAAGATAATACTTGTAAATCCCTGTGCCCAGCATGTAGTAAATATTCAATAAATGGTAGTTAATTACAATGCAAGTAAGAGGAACAGTTGCTAAAGGTCTTCCAAGATGTAAGAGAGCCATGGGCAAAATGTGGCTTTGGAGGCAGCCTCAGGAGATGACTTTGGAAGACAGCTCCCCATGAAGTTCAAATGCAGGAGGCCTTCTGCTCTGGGTCACAAAGGGGAACTTTAAAAATTGGGGTGTCTTATGTCTGGACCCCATTTCCCACTAGAAGAGAAGAGCGAGTATCAGGGAGACTAGAGAGAAGCCAAGGTGGGTGGTGAGGCCAGGATATCCTTCCCTTCCTCATTCTTGTAGCTCCAGGCTCCTGGGGAGCTGAGAGCCATCAGTATAGTGTGGTGAGTCCTCTGCTGGTCTCTGGGACAAGTGTGAAGAACACTGCATGGGGATATGCATGATCAACTGCATTAATTTGAACAACCTGGGTCATCTCTGAGCCTCAGTTTCTTCATTTAGAAAAAGAAAGGGTAACACTATCCTCCTTACAGGGTCATTAGGATACAGCATGCTTATGTGATTGATAGGAAGCCTCCAGTGCAGGCTCAAGCACAGGGCTTGATTGGCTATGCTTCTGACATCCTTTCTGAGTACACAGAGCCATTGGGTGGTGAACGGCATTTGAGTTTCTGGCTGAAGAACAATGGCCATAGGTCTTTTCCCATTCTCCCCTATGGAGTCAGTGGACAACTCTGCCCAGGAAACACCGATGACCTCTTCCTCCAAGGCCCAATAAAGATCAGAGTAGCTAATACTCACAGCCACTTTTTTCCCTCTTTTTATTTTTGAGTCTACTAAGGAATCACATGTTTGATTTTTTCTCATTGACTCAGCCATTCTTTTAAAATTATTAATTTATATTTAGGCTATTATTAAGTGCATAATATGTTCCAGGTACAATGATAGGTTATAGAATATAGAGATGAAATGACATATTCCCTGTCTTCAAGAAATACCATATTGTAAAGGAATTTGAGTAGTAAACACAAAAGTTATAATATGGATGTTATTATTTTCATATTACAGATACAGAAACAAAGGTGTATACTGGTATAAAGATACCAAAGCAGATTTTCAGTCCAATTTCTACTTTAAGCCTGGCCTGAAAGCTGTAGTTTCTAAAGTTGCTTTATTCAACTACTAGAGGCCCGATGCATGAAGATTTGGGCAAATGTGGGCCTTCCTTCTCCTTGCTGCTGGCACGGCCTTAGCTTTGGCCAGAGCCACCTTCCTGCCTTCCCATGCTATCCCCAGGCCCAGAGTGGCTGGGGCAGTTTGGTGCCTGTGTATGCAAATTAACCCTCCATCTTTGTTGTGTTAATTTGCATACTCACTCCTGATTGGCTGATAGGTGTCATGAAGGTATGGTCAATTTACATCTTACTCTTTTATTAGTGTATATGCTCTTTTCAAGTTGGATAATTACATTGGAAAGGAGAGAAAGGAGAGGGGGAAAAGATGGTAAACAAAGAGCAGAGAAATGCAATTTAACTGATTCCCAGACCCTTTGAAGCAACTGACCTTCATGATTTTTGCAGAACCTGTTGGGATGTCCAAATTACTAACATGTAGTTGGGAAATGTGTTTCTCAAATGCAAAGTAAAAACACCTTGCCTCCCAACTCTAAGATCTCATTAAATGAGCTAATTCACCAACTGCTTAATTTGCTAGAAGCCCTGTGAGTAATTAGGCTGCTGACATCTTCCAAAATTATATTCTTAATTGTTGCATTCCTTTGCATCACTATGAAGCTGCCCAGCCTTCCTCTTCTCCCCACCACAGCTCCAGTTCCCTGCAGAAGAAAAGGGTGAGTTTTGCATTTTGCATACTTACCATCGTGAAGGTAATTAGTGGGAGATATTAATTGGAAACACGAGACCACCCTGGAGATCCAGCAGAATAGTGGAAGCAGTGGATTTGGTTGTTTCCATTTTCTGTTCTCAAGCTAGTCCTGAGCCCTGCAATCCTGCAGCTGCTGTTTTGCAGGATGAGCTTCTGTTTCTTGATACTGTTTGCTACAATTGATAAGTGCTTACTAGAGCGGCACTGCCTTGCTTTGGCCTGTAACCCACAGCACAATATTTCACTTTTGAGATGTTACATCCATTTGTCATAGTAAACGTGTATGTGTCCATGTGTGTGCATATGTGCTCAAGTATGCTTATACTCAAAAAGAGCAGCACTTTCCTTACATAAATAAAACTTTTCTGGGGAAAATGTATACTGAGCCATGTCCCCAAGAGCCACTGCAAACACATTTTGGGCTCACTGTAGATAGACTCTCTTAATTGGTTTGAATGTACTTTAGTACAGTGGTACCTCCAGATACAAGTGCCCTAACATACGAGATTTTTGAGATATGAGCCATCAAGCGAGCGATTTTTGCTTTGAAATATGAGCAACATTTGAGATAGGAGTAATCACACGGATTGGCAGGCTGCACACAACTCACCAGTTTACCGAGATTCGAGTGTCTCATAGTTTCCCACGCCTCAAGGTTACAGAACGAATTAAACTCGTATCTCGAGGTACCACTGTACTTTACTGAGGCTTGCTTTGAGGTGATTAAGAAAGAATAAGGAGGCTTCTACAAGGAGAATTTAGAAAGAAAGTGCTCAGAAGACATTCTATTTTTGGGTTTCTGTGTGAGTGAGCCTCCAGCTGCTGACAAGTAACAGCGATATCCCTTCCACCAGAACAGTGGGGCTGGGGTCCTCCTTGACAACTCTTATTTTGGTATGACAAGTTCAACTGTGCCCTCACTGTCCTGGTCTTTCATTGCCTATGAGCTTCTGTTGCTCCTATTTCTGGCTGCAGGGGAGCTGTTTAGCACTCACGCTTGTACTTTAGAAGGCAAATCTGGGCCCATGTTCTGCCCAGTGAACTCATTGGCTGTCTGGGATTCCCATCATTCAATGCCCGGAACTTGTTGTCCAGATTTCTCCCCCTGAATCTTTCAGTTTGCTTGATTTTAAAAAATTTATTTAAAGTAAAAAGAATCTTTCGTCTTACCACCCATTGATAGCCCATTGAATACTTTGATAAATAGATGTCTAAAAATTGTTTCTATGTAGGGTACATGCAACTGTTGATTAGCTTTACATCAGAAAATTACACTCATCTTTGGGAAGAGACTCTTTCTGATTCTCCCTCCACCACAAGCCTTCGGTGTGGGCCTGGCCATGATATTCAAGCCCTCAAGGCTTCTGTTTTCATTTTGCATGTAAAGGGCAAGGCCTCTTTCAGCTATGAATTTCAGATTTCATGGATATGTGCATCTTGGATGTTAGGAATCTGGCTCAGGGACATTGAGCACTGGAAGGCTTATCTCTCAATTTTGCCATCCTATAGAAGAATGGCCAATGACTTAATTGAGTAATGAGGATGGACAAGAGGCTTCAGGGTGCACTGTAAGAGCAGGGATTTGGATCCACACAGACCTGGCTGCAAGCCAGTTCCACAATTTCAGAGCTCTGTGACCTGGCTCCCTCCCCATTTCTTGGCAAAGCAGAACCATTATGCCTGCTTAGACCCAGCCATGGAAATTACATGAGAAAATGTAATTGGTGAAAGTGATCAACACAGTACCTGGCACATACAGGCTCTCAAGGAAGGATAATTCTCCGCTGGCTCTCCATTCCATCCTCTTATAAGGGAGGAGGTGCGAGAATTGAACTAATAAGACAGAAGTTAAAATCAGTAACCAGGAATAGACGGCCATGAATGGCTATAAGGAAAACTGGGGAGCCTTCTGACATAATGATAGTAGGTCACTTTGTTCTCTTGAAGGCAGTTTAGGAAAGAGGAGGTATCTTCTTCCTCGTCTGCGGCACAGTTTCTTAAAGATACTGAAACCACAACTGTAATATTAACCACTATTTGTTGAGTCAGGCAATGGCTTGTTAAGTGATATTCTTAGTACACAGACTAGCTCTCATCCTGACACCCACTTGCTGTTGCATTTTATAAAGAAACAAACACAAGTCATATGTCTAAGAAGGAATGGAGCTCAGGTTTTGATTCGTTTGATTCCCTAGCTGTGGTTTCTGTTCTACCTCTGTCAACGACAGGCTAGCAAAGCACAGTGGTCATTTAAATGAACCGCACAGCTTTTGTTTAATATGGGCACTTTATCTACAACAGGTTGAGGTCTAAATGGCAATTCACCTTTGCATCCCCAAAGTCTGCTGCATGGTAACTGCTCACTTCAATGTTGAATAACTAAATGAAAAAAGGGTTAGATCTAATTTAAACTGACCACCAGGATAAACCCACACCAGACCTGAGGAAAGAGCTGAACTCTATATCCTGAAAGAAGCTTTTCTTTTTAGCAGAAGAGCTCCCTGGTAGGTAGAACACAGCACTGTGATCCAGGACTCCGAGACAAAAAAATGAGCCCCATCATGGACAGAAGAGAATTTTCCATCACCTGCAATTTGGGGGCTTGAATTTTTACTCACTCGATTGCCAGAGCCAGCTCTCACAGAGGGACACAGAGCATTTTTAAAGAGTAAAGGGTAGACCTTGAATCTTACCTTCCTCTGTGCTCAGACATCACAAATTCATGATGACCCACACGGAGCTAGTCAGTAGCCTTTCTCTCTGGACCCGTGTTCCTCTCATCAAAGTCCTGTGGACAGCTGATCCAAATGCACGTCGTGGTAGGCTGTTCCCTACAGGCCAGTGACAGAAAGGGCTCTCAGAACTACATAGTTTCTTTGCCAACCAGGTGGGATATTTTAAAATAAAATAGAAAGATAAGTGGGGCAACGGAAGGGAAACTCATCTTTACTGAACAGTATTCTGTTAGGTACCATCCTGGCATCTTCAGTAAAATAAGTCATGTCCTCTTTACGGAGAACCCATGACATATATGGCCGCATTTTACAGATGTTACTGCCTGTTCGGTCAAGAGGGCTCATTGGCTTAGTATTGAGTTCATATCAGGGGACACAAGAGATGAAGGAAAAATTAGAAAATGATTTTTGCCATATTTTTTAGGATATCGGTGGTATTGTTTGAGCAAGGATGGGTGCACACAGCATATACATATACATATTCATATATATGTATACATAGATGTATACATATATATGCACATATATACACACATACTAGTATACATATATCTACAAGACATTGAAGAATTACAGCCCCTGTGGGCACTTCTTTCCGCAGCCCCACGTTGGGCGCCAGATGTGGGAACCTCTTTCCACGTCCCACGTGGTTCAGGGTTCCCGGTTCAGGGTTTCGGTTCTGAAGGAGGCCGCACGCAAATGAAGAAAGAGACTAGAAGATATTAATTTGGCGATATTGGGGGGCCAGGCGGGAGCCTTCCTCTAGTGGAAAGGACTGCCATTTGCTCTGGCCTTTTTCTCCCTTTTATTAAGGCTTTGGGACACACCCCTAGCCTTTAGGCAGGAAATAACAAAAACAGAAATTAACATGAAACAAACAGATAGAGGTTGCTTCAACCAATAATGTTTCAACTAAACAGTGAGTAATTAGCTCTGACCTTTCAGAGCAATTAAGGTTGACCAGCCTTCTGGCTTCCTGTTTACATCCATTTAGTGAGAACAATATTTGGTTTCCGACAAGCCCCTACACACATATATAGTCTCATCACTGAGGTATACCTACTGCTAATATTATGTACAACTTCTTCCAGCATTTTTCTAAGATTTAAAAATTTTTATTAGATTATTACTATACACAGAATTTAGAATCCTGGTTTTACACTGATCATTAATTCATTTTCCATATTATTAATTTAAACTCTGTAAACATAATGTTTATTAACAGCATAATTTTCTAACCAATAGCTGTCTCTTCTAATTATTCTTCCCCTCCTTCTCCTCCACCCCTCTTGCTGCTGCTAGTACTTCTTATTTATAGCTCATCTTTATGGAGGGCTTGCAGTGCAGTAGACTCTGAATTAAATTCTTTCCTTGTAAAATCTCATTCAGTCCTCATAGTAACTCTATGAAGTTGGTTCTGCCATTATCCCTTTGAAGAGACAAATATGGAGACGAGGGATCTAATGCATAGAGAGGTTAAATAACTTACCTAATATAGCATGACTGTTAAGAAGTAGTGGTTGTTTTTTGTTTTCTCAGGTTCTAGAATGAAGTTCCTAACCACTGAAATTTCAGTCTCCCTGTTTAAATAACAACATTTTTTTCAGTTGGTGGGTGGGGGCATGGGTATAATGGGGATTATGAAAGGCTTTGGGAAAGGGCTTGGTTCAGCTGGGCCTTAGAAGTTGGGGTAGGATTTCAGTATCATCGTGTGTGTGTGTGTGTGTGTGTGTGTGTGTGTGTGTGTAGTGCTTTTGATAAAAGAGGCTTACAGAAAAGGAATGACTATGTAAAAGAGTATGAACATTTTGCAGACTCTTAATATACCTAACCAAACTGCTTTCCAAAAGTCCTAGCCACTTACATTTCTGCCCCTAATGTGTGAGAATGCTCATTTCATCACATGTTTGTCAGAAATGAAAGGGGAATCAAAAGAAGCTAATGGCCCTGGCGGGTGTTGCTCAGTGGCTAAAGCATTGGCCTGAAACATGGAAGGTCTTGGGTTCAATTCCTGGTCAAGGGCATGTACCTGGATTGCAGGTTCAATCCCTAGCCCCAGTCAGGGTCAGGACAGGTGTGGGAGGCAACCAATCGATGTGTCTCTCTCATATCAATGTTTCTCTCTTTCTTTCTTGCTCTTTCTCTCTTTTCTTCTTCTCTCTCCCCTTCTTCCCTCCCTCCCACTCTCTCAAAATCAATGAAAAAAATATCCTCAGTTGAGGATTAACAACAACTACTACAAAAAAGAAGCGAATGACCCTATATGGTTAACATTGCAGACATGTACAGTATCTGAGAATTCTGGAGCTCCTGGTTATACTACTAGTAAGTCTATGAGGGTCTTGAGGGAGGTAGAAAGAAAGCCAGCATAGGGTGGGAGCAATACTAGTCATGTGCGTTAAAAGCATTTTGAATCAGAATATTTGGCTTTGAGACCCATCTCTACCAACTGCTAATTGTTGGCTCTGAAATTTCAGTCTCCCTGTTTAAATAACAATTTTTCCATTTGGTGGGTGGGGGCATGGGTATAATGGGGATTATGAAAGGTTTTGGGAAAGGGGTTGGTTCAGCTGGGCCTTAGAAGTTGGGGTAGGATTTTAGTTGGTGAGGAGGTAACAGCAGGGCCTTCTGGGTAGAGGTTGCTCCTGAACCACCACCTAGAAGGCATGGCTTGTTTTGGGAACAGCAGGAGCAATGCAGACTCACAGAATGGGGGTAGTGACTATAGTTAGGATTGGCACAGTGAACTTGGGCAGGACGCCAAGAACCTTAAATATTATTCCAGGGAGTTGGATTTTGGTTTATAGATAATGAGATTCAATCAGAGTTTGCTCTTGAGGGGAATTTGATCAGATTTGTATTTTTAGGAGACAGCCCTGAGTAAATAGGAAACTAGAGAAAAAATGGACAGAAAGGCACTAGTCAGGCAAGGTCCAAATAATCAAGGGAAGATATGAACAAGTCCCAATTTTCCATTCAGAAAGACAGGTACCTGTGGCTATAAGAGACGTGCAAACATCTTAGGGGGAGCCCAGCAGAGGCATTAATCCATTTTGACCCACAATAGCAGTCAAGAGACAACATTTTGAGAAGTGAAATGTATCAAGTGGACATATAAGCACCCTGCAAGCAGGGTAATCTTATCCCCATTTCACAGATGGGTAAAATGAGACTCTGGTGGGTCAATCAAGCTACTCATCACTATGCAGATGGAAAGTGAAAATGTTGAAGTGAAAGCCAAATCTCACTCCACACCCCTTCAAGGCATTCCAGAGGAGCTGGACTTTCAGCAATACCTCCAGATGGACAACGATGGGTGAAGAGAACTCCAGGCAGGGAAAACAACCTGCTGAGAATCTGTGGTCCCTTTTAAGCATGTGCACACATACTTTCAGAGAGATCTGTATGCACTGGAATAAGTACTCAGTTGCTAACTGAATGTTTATTGTGTATCAAGTGTTAGTCTTAGTGCTCAACACTTACTACATCTTTCTATCTTGTCTGCAGTTTACATGTAGGTACTTATTATCATGCCCACTTTAGAGATTATCAAATTAAAGACACAAAGCAGTTAAGTGAGTTGCCCAAATTCATGTAGCTAGAAGTGGCAGAGCCAGCCTTTCGCCTCAGCCTCAGATATCCTACTTCCTATGCTCTCAGCTTCTTATGCGCAGTGTGGATGCCAGGAGCCATTCTTCCCTGAAAAAATAACCTAGAAGAAAATAGTGGAGTAAATCTATTTTTTTTCTTTCCCCAAAGAGGTTAGGAATGCCTTTGCTGAGGATAGAGATCAACCAGGGAGATCTGTTATTTTTTAATGTGTGACTATAATTATCATTTCTGGAACTATGCGGTTGCCAGGGCACTGCATCATAGGATGCTCTGAGGATCTCTACTGTGCAGACCCAGCTGGGTACGTTGCACCAGGGGATTGTTTAGTAGAGGAAACGGAAACTGATTTAGGGAGTGTTAGGAAACCAGAGGCAGCTGATTGGGTTAATCCAGATAAACTGATAAGGGTCTAAATTAAAACAATGGCAATGGGAATGAGAAGAAAGAGACATTCAGGAATAATGATAGACTCGATAGGACTTAGTGTCTCATTGCACGTGAAGAGAAAGAGGCCTTAGGATGATACCCATTTTCTGTCTCATCTTACTAGGATCTACGGACTACTTATTTCCTTGCTTGTCTGGAAAAATATATCTTTGTAAAGAAAATGTATCTATTGTTGGGGCCGGAAGCAATACACTTGTTTCCTTTTCCTGTGCAGGGAAAGCTAAATGTGTGAGGGTTATGCATGAATAATAAAAATTCAGATTCCCCCCTCCCCTTCCACTTAAAGAGAAAGATGATTTTGCTCGTAACTTTGAGCTTGATGAATGTTCAGATATCATCCCAACCACGCGGACCGCCCTGGCACTGGGGAAATTATTAATATTTTACTGGTGGACTTGGTTGAGCAAACACAATAAAAACAGGCTTGGTGTCATTGCACGCTGGAAAAGCAGATGGCAGTCGGAAGCAAAGCTGCATCCGGCAGTTTGAAATTTCAAATTACATCAATTTGAAGCTTTGCTCCTGCCTCAGGCAAGATTTCCCTTCAAATGAAGGAGACAGGGGAGGCGAACCCTTTCTATCTGGGCTGGTTTGGCAGTGGCTGCTGACTGGTGCATGGCTTTCTATGATGCATAGTGGCCCCAGAGCTGGAAGGGAGATGGGCTACCTCTGTCCCAAGCTGTAGAGTATAATATCGGGATGACAAACCAGAGAAGTCCCAACTCATCAGCCCTAGCTCTCTATTCATGCCCATTCTGTGTAAAAACTTCCCCATTTTTGTCCCCCGCTCCCAACCTAGATAACATATTCTTTATGACATGGATCATGCATGCTTGCTTCAGTTTATATATGACTTTGTCAGCTTCACATTCTCCTGCCCTCTCATCTGTATCTCTTCCACTTCTCTCATAACACTGCCATCTTGGATTGCAAAATATACTTTGGAGACTAGAGGCTGTGAGCTCTTTAGCACAGCAATTACAGTCCCTAGAACATGACAATCAATTAATGAATGGTAGTTTTGTTATAATAATAATTACCAGATAAAGATCAACATATGCTGTGTTTGTATATGTATGTACGTATAAACACAGAAAAAGCATAAAGGTGTACATGATGTCTGGGATGGAAGATATGTGTGAGAAGAAGGTAGGTGTGGAGTGTGGGCCTGCATACAGGGGATTTTCACATTGAATGAGGCATTTAGTCAGCTAAAATCCTATCTATCATATCATATGAGATTCTTTCAAAATATTCATTGTGGAGCCACCCTGCCTAGAAATTCAAAAAATTTATCATTTTAACAGTCTTCACATATAATTCAGATTGCAAGCCAAGATTGTGAGCCATTCATTAAATTGATAAATATTTGTTGATTGACTGATGTATGTGCTCACCCTGTTGTACTCTAGACCTGAAGACCTACTGGTGACGTAGACACAGTCACTGCCCTTGTTGTATTTATATTTGTGGAGAGTAGTAAGGGAAAAGAAGCAACTGAATCAATGAGTACCCAGAAACTTTAAAATGATACTGTTGTCAAGAAAGCAAAATAGACAATTATTGGGGTAGTCAGGGATGTTCTTTTCGAGGGGGAGATATTTAAGCTGAAATCTAAATGTGAAGGGACAGTCAAGTGAATATCTGGGGATGAGACTCTGAGGATGTGGGGACTGCAGACACGATGGCCTTGAGACAGAAGTGAGCTGGGCATGTTTCCTGAGCAGAAAGAGGCTATTGTGCATGGACTGAGAAAAATGGAGATGTGGGGGAGTAAACAAAGCCAAAGAGAGGAGCAAGGGGGTCAGTTCCAATAGTGTGTTGTAGGAAATGGTAAGAAAATTAATTTGGAATAATTGAGAAACCATGTTGGAAGGATTTAAAGTAAGGGAGGAAATGATCCCAGTAAGGATTTTGAAAGATCACTTTGTTGTGTTGTCTGGAGAAGTCATTACTGGGAGGCAGGGATGGTAGCAGAGGGACCTAATGGAGGCGAATGCAGTGTTCAGAAGGAAGTGGTGATGACTTGGAGGAGGATGGGAGCAGGGGAAGTGGAGAGAAGTGAATGATTGGGGATAGCTTGGAGGTAGATCTGGCAGCACTTACTAATGGACTAAGTAAGATTTAAGGGGAAAAGAGAAAATGCAGAGAACACTCAGGTTTTGGAGCAACTAGATAGACTGTGAATACCACTTTGTATGATACAAATATGGAGATTTTCAGGGAAATATGTTTCTTGTGGATTAGGGCTTTGTGCATTAGTAGTTTAAGTATATTCGATAAGGCTGTACAATGTGCATGTGTAGAATGTGTGTTTAGGAGAGATATTGTGGTCATTTCCCGAGGCTGCTGCAACAACTGTGACAAACTTGGTGGCTAAAACAACAGAAATTTATTCTCTCAGCAATTTTTGAGGGCAAAAGTCTGAAATGAGTTCACTGAGTGAAAATTAAGGTGTTAGCGGGGCCGTACTCCTTCTGGAGGCTTCAGAGGAGAATCTGTTCCTTCTCTTCCAGCTTCTGGTAGCTGCTGGCAGTCCTTGGCTTGGGACCACACCACTCTAGGCTTCAAGACTGGCATCTTCAAATCTCCCTTTGCTCAGTCTTCACACATCACCTCTTGTATGTGTATATGAGTGTGGGAGAGAGAGAGGAAAAGAGAGAGGGAGGGAAAGAGGGAGAGAGAGAGAGAGAGAGAGAGAGAGAGAGAGAGAGAGAGAGAGAG
>JAAGEH010000030.1:24042525-24235228 GCA_011751065.1 Lasiurus cinereus | reverse complement strand
GAGAGAGAGAGAGAGAGAGAGAGAGAGAGAGAGAGAGAGAGAGAGAGAGAGAGATCTGTATCTAGGGCCCACATAGATAACCAGAATAATCTCCCCACTTGAACATACCTAATTTAATCACATCTGTAAAGACCCTTTATGCAAATAAAGAAACATTTACAGGTTCCAAAGATTAAGACCAGTGTACAGTGTGATATATACTATACAGAGAAGTGTCCAGATTATAGCTCAGGTGTGTGTGTGTGTGTGTGTGTGTGTGTGTGTGTGTGTACTCAGGTCATGTGTATACAGGGCCTTCTAGCACTCTTATGTGAATGTGAATCCCTCTTTGTGTGGTGTGTGCCTCTGCTGTGTCTCCACACCAAGAGAGTCTGCCAGTCACATGGTTGCTGGTGAGACAGTGTATATAAACATTAGAAATTCATGCATGGGAGGGGGTGTGTGTTCCTCAACCCAGCCTGCACCCTCTCCAATCTGGGACCCCTTGAGGGATATCTGACTGTCCATTTAGGCAGTTGGGCATCCCTATCACAATCCAGGACTGTTGTCTCCCAATTGCTTGCCTGTCTGCCTGCCTGCCTGCCTGATTGCTCCTAACTGCTTCTGCCTGCCAGCCTGATCACCCCCTAAATACTCTCCTGCCAGCCTGATTGATGCCTAATTGCTCCCCTGCCAGCCCAATTGCCCCTAACTGCCCTCCCCTGCAGACCTGGTCACCCCTAACTGCCCTCTCCTGCCAACCTGGTCATCCCTAACTGTTCTCCCCTGCAAGACTGGTCCCCTCCAAACAGCCCTCCCCTGCTGGCTTGGTAACCCCTAACTGCTCTCTTCCCAGTCTGGTCACCCCTAACTGTCCTCCCCTGCCAGCCTGATAGCCCTCAACTGCCCTCCCCTGCAGGCCTGGTTGCCCCTAACTGTCCTCCCCTACAGACCTGGTCCCCCCAACTGCCCTTGCCTGCAGGCCTGGTCCTCACAACTGCCCTCCCCTGCAGGTCTAGTCACCCCCAACTACCCTCCTCTGCAGGTCTGTCCCCCTCTCCCCCAATTGCCCTCCTCTGCTGGCTTGGTAACTCCTAACTGCTCTCCCTTGCCATCCTGTTCACCCTTAACTGCCCTCCCCTGCCAGCCTGGTCATCCCCAACTGCTCTCCCCTGCAGGCCTAACCCCCCAACTACTACCCCCCTTGCTGGCCTAGTCCCCCCAATGCCCTCTCCTGCAGGCTTGGATCCCCCCTAACTATCCTCCCCTGCAGGCCTGGTCTCCCCTAGTTGTCCTCTTCTCCCAGCCTGGTCACCCCTAACTGCCCTCCCCTGCAGGCCACCTTGTGGCACCCATCTTGTATCCACATGGGGGCAGTCATCTTTGTCCACATGAGGTCAGACATATTTATACACATGGGGGTAGCCATCTTGTGCATTGAGTGATGGTCAATTTGTATATTACTCTTTTATTAGATAGGATAGTTCTCTCTTGCTTTCCCTGCCCATCCACGTTAGCATGAGATCCTGAGCCCATCCCAAGAGGACTCTTCTGTTTTGATTATGTAACTGGTTATTCTTATATCCTTTGGGTTGTCTATTGTAGTTTCAAAAATATTTTAGATTTTTTTTCCAACCTCTACATTTATGAAACTCCCCTTCAAGGTAAAAAAAAAAATGATATGCCTTCTCCCTATTTACCATGAGAACAGTTGTATGTGTTTCATGTCCATTGGCTGAGAACTGTACACTGACAAAAAGGTAATATGAATTTGCTTATGCTTTTGAATATATGTTTGCTTTATTAATTAATTTTAATGGCATCTACCTACACATTCACATAAAGCCCTACACTCAAAATATTACTATCTGGATGTACATGGCATTGCTTTTTAGGTGATAGATAATGTTTGGTGTGTGTGGGGGATCTGTATCCACAGTTTGGGAGGTTTTACAGTGGAAATGATATTCACAAACGAGTGTCCCACACACCCAATTTGTCCAGCAGATGTGTCTGGATTGGCTAGCAGATTATTATTATTACTATGTAATTAAAACACAATGCCTTTGCTAGGCCCTGTGCTCCCCTGTAGGTTCTAGTCCCACTACTCACAATTCTACTAGACATGCCTGCCCCACTCCTTAGTAGTCCAGGTAGCCCTGGAAGACATTTGATCTATGATCCCTGGTATGAAATGGTTATATTCCTTGTCCAATTGCAGCTATCTACAATTGGTAAAGTACTTTGATATCTCTGATCTCATTTTAGTTTAATAACTCTCACCACCACTCTGTGATGTAGATGAGATAATATCATACCTATCTTAAAATGAGTTGAAGCTCAATAGTTTTAACAACTCACACGGCGTCCTCCAGCTAGTAAGTGTAATTGGCATGGCTGGAATCCAGGCCTCTTGATCCCCCCTAACTATCCTCCCCTGCAGGCCTGGTCCCCTCCAAACAGCCCTCCCCTGCTGGCTTGGGAATCCCTCTTTGTGTGGTGTGTGCCTCTGCTGTGTCTCCACACCAAGAGAGTCTGCCAGTCACATGGAAAGTTGCTCTTTTTCTCACACTACACTGTCTTCCTTACAATTTGCCTGAACTACAGACAAGCCAGATATTACTGTAAATGGATAGCCATCTATGTCAGATCTGAGGAAACAAGACTAAACCACTGGCCTTCAACAAAAGCAAGAGAGGAAATCTACTTATTTCAGTTCAAGACACTGAAAATTGGCAATAGGTAATGCATAAGAGAGCACCGAAAGAGAGTTTGTAAACAATAGAGCAATTCTACCCACACCGAGGAAAAGTCAGAGATGGTTGAAGACAGAGAGCAAACATTAGGTACAATAGAACTGAAGAAACCAGAACACCAAAACCTTGACTTGCTTGTGCCCAAAGTCACCTGTCAGAATATCTGTTCTGTGTTGTCTTGTTTTTCATCTTTACAAAAAGAATGCTCATACAATGCCTATTTTCTTGGATTGCCATGATGAGGATTAAACAGAATCATGGAGGCAAAAATGTTCTGCAAATAATACAATGAATAATAACTGTGTGATCTGAAGCCCAGGAGGCTTTCAGGTTAGTATTTTTTCCTTCTATGGGGAATTAATATTTCATCTGTATAGTTATTGAAGTTTTTCTTGTCTCTCATAGAATATTGGGTGTTTTTTATTAGACCCTGGCTCTCTGTGACAGACCTCAACACACAAATAAGTTGAAAATTGCATAGTGAATTTTCATAAAGACCACTGGGCAACACATCTAATCTATCCAAGTTCCTGATGGATAAAGAATTGCAAATGCTTACTTCAGGCAGTTAGACTCTGGCAAGCTGAATTTGATACTGCATGACTGTTAGTCTGTTTGAGCTGCTATAACACTCTACCCTAGAGTGGATGGTTTGAATAACAAATGTGTATTCTTCATGATTCTGGAGACTGGAAAGTTCAAAATCAAGGGGCTGGCAGATTCATTGTCTAGTGATGGCTCACTTCCTGGTTCCTAGAAGGTTCATCCTGCTGTGTACTCACATGTCTGAAGGAGTGAGAAAGCTCTCTGAGATCTCTTTTACATGGGTCCTAATCCTATTTATGTGGGCTTTGCCCTCATGTACTAATCACCTTCTAAGGGTCCCACCTCCATATACCATCACAATGGGGATGAGGCTTTTGACGTATTAATTTTGGAAAACACAAACATTCAGTCTATAGCAATGGCTATGGTCTTCGGATTTGAAAAGACTATTATTTCTTGCTCATGCTGAGGAAGCACCAGTTTTCTTCATCATCTTCTACATAGTCTATTCATTTTAGCCTAAATGCTCTTCAAAGGGCACAGGTCATTAACCAATTTTCTCCTGCTCTGGTTTCTAGATTTGGTTGTGGCTTCATAGCATCTCAACAAGGAGGCTCGTGAAAATTAGTGAGGGCCATGGTGGAATTTCCTGCATGTTGCACAGGGTTACAAGCAATCCCACTGGCCAAGCTGAACCTCTGAAGGAGAGGAACTTGGGTACCTGTGATATATCTTCCTGTGCTGATTTGACTGCTTCTGAAGTGAAGCTCTCTTACCTCTAGTTGGGATCTATTTTTTTTTTTTTTGCATTCAGAATTTATTGACTATAACCCCAGGAGCACAAAATAGATAAAAAATGAAAAGGTAGTAAATCCCTATTTTTCCCTGACGGCAATGAGGCAGAAAGGTAACTAGAAAGAATTTTTCTCTCAGAGGTGCTATGATGATTGTTGATTTGATTGTAAGACTTAAATGAGACAACATATTTTAAGTACCTTAAAATATTATAAGTAAAGAAACAGTTTCTAACTCATCTTAGACTCAGGACTCATTTTTAACATTATGAAGTATGTAATGCATGGTAATAGTTACACTCTGATATCTTTTAAATGAAAAAACAAAACATGATACTAAAGCTAAAATGAATAGCATAGGCCCTTTAAAAATCAGCTCAGATGTTAGGTGGATACAAATATCATATAAAGAGACACACACATTAACATTTATGGAGCTGTACCCATACATTGGAAAAATACCAATTTATATATTACTAAGCCATTATTTTTCTAATTTATATACAATATTTAATGGTATACAGATTTTTTAGCTCCTTGTAAAAATGTTTTGACTCTTTTGGGCTCTGTTGTCCATTGATTGAGAAATCCTGAATTCTTAAATTAATTTTTGTAATTCTTTGAAAAGTGAACATCTATATATAATATATATGATGGTTAGCTAACCAGAATTTTTAGTTTATTTGTTATGTTAGATAAATGAGAATGATGAAAAAGGTTTAAGAACTTATATGTGGAAGAAGGTGAAGGGATTAGCCAAAGATCGTATGTGCATGACACATAGACACAGAAACAGTATAGTGATGTCCAGAACTTAGGAAGTGGGTGGGTGGCTGAGTGGAGGTGGGCAAAGGGGGGTAATGGGACATCTGTAATAGTGTCAACAATAAAATAAAAATTAGAAAAGAATCCATATGTGTCACCCAACGACTCACAGGTGTATAGATGACAATATGTATGACATTAGAAGGAGTTTTCAAGTGGAGAGGTCTTACGATGCAGTGGGAGATATCAGAAAGACCTATATCCATGAATGTTTGGTTCCATTATTTCCAAGCATTGTATCTTTGAGGCAACTAAACTTTCTAAGTCTGTTTCCTGATTTGCAATTTGGGCATATGAATACCTACTTCCCAGCATTGTTGTGAGGTTCTGCAATGATAGACATTTTATAAGTCAAAAACTATATTTTTCCAACTCCATTTTACAAATAAGAAAATTAAGGTCAGACTTAAAGTATACACACGTGCATGCTCACACACACACACACAGTTTGTGGTAGTGCAAAGCAAAGACCTCCTGACTCGTGCACCTCTGTTCTACCACAATTATCAAATTTATACTTTCTTCTTCCCACCCTTAAAACATTGATGCCAATTTTCTGTGCTGGAATTGGCAATACCAACAGACAGAGGTTTGTTTTTAAAAGAGAGGAGAGAAAAACTCACAACATCTTTTACCCAGATTCTCAGAATGGTTTCCAGTAAGTGCTACTTTTTCCCAGGAACTCAGATGGTGAGTTTCTGCCCCTCCTGGTTTCCTTGACTCTGCTACCACTTGTAAAGCCCTGTGGATCACAACTAATTAAAGAGTATGGAAGAAAATTATACCTCAGATGAAAACAATAGTATCAACAATCTCAAAAGCTTCTTAATGGCAAGGCAACAAGGAGTGGACTAAGAGGGCATTCTCTCCGACAGAGAGGGCACAGGAGGCCCCAGAATGATTTCCATGAATTCACTATTATTTCATTAAGTGACTTTAATACTTTCTCTTATTACAGATTCACATACACACAGGCTTTGAGATAATATTCTAGGATTTGATAAGGTTTAGGGAAGCAGGGAGCCCCAGAAGAGAATAAAATACCAATTATATAATGTATTTATTATATGTCTTGCACCATGTTTTTGCCCTCACTTAATCCCCACAAAAAAGCATGTGTCCTATATTATATAATAAAATACCAAAACTTTGTGAAGTTAAGATCACATAGCTACTTGGTGTTCAGAGCTGGGATTCAGAACAATATTTTTACCATCTTCATTATAACCAGCCATTATAATTATCATTCACTATCTTCATTAAAATGCTTAACATTTATTAAGCATTTACTATTATTGAGTCCTCTCCAATTTATTTAAATACATTTCGTATATATTAAACAGTTTAATCTCATAAAACCCCTAAAGTAGGTATTATTGTTCCTAAATTTTCCCAAGATGATGCAGCTGATGGCCCAATTAGTTTAATTCCAGAAGTTGCACTCTTAACTATACTGCTCTGTCTGAATCCAAACCAGATATTTTCCATCTCTTTACTTTGCTTCAGCAGGGCTTTATGGAGCATATCTCCTGGAGAATATGACCCAATTCAGGTATACCTAGGTTAGAATCCTCTCAGCTACTGTAACGCATTCATCACAGACTTGACAGTGGACAATATGGTGTATGATAGTAGGTACACTGTTCAGAACTAAACAAGGGAGCATTAGTAGGTTATCTGAGTCCCTTGTTACTTAACAAAAGTGATCTGCATCTGGGTTAGTACAAATGAACATGAAATGGGAAAGGCAAGGAGTCAGCACTGAGGACAGCTCCAGTGGCTCTGGAACTCTGCTGAACTAAAATTGATAGGGATTGGCCCTGCCCTAAAGATGAAACTTGAAAAGTGCCTGACATTCTTGCCCTAGACTCAGAACAGTGGTGATTCTACTTTTGTGTGTATACAGTGACCTAAAAGAGCAGCAATGCATTATTTCTCATGATTTTGTGAGTTGGCTGAGCAGCTCCTTTCTACTGGATTCCCTGGCCTCATTCAGGCAGCTGCTTTCAGCTGAAGGGTCAGTTGAGCTGACAGTTGTTCAAGATAACTTAAATCAGTGCTTAGTAGTTGGTGCTGGATGTGGACTGGACTGCCTCATTTCCTCTTCCTGTGGTTTCTTATCCCACAGTAAGCCACACCAGCTTCCTTTCATGGTAGTGATAGGGCAACATTTCTCCTAAGACCTAGTCTCCAGAACTCACAAGAACTCATTTTTCCCACATGGTAATGGTCAAAACAAATATCAAGTCTGTCCCAGATTCAAGAGGTCAGAAAATCAACTCCATCACGATGAAACAAGCTGCAATTTTTATACCAATATTTAATTACAGCCTCCTTAAAATAACTGGTCAAGATATATCAGTGCAAAGTTGCAAAGTTCTTCCCTGCACTCCTAATCTAGCTCATTCTCCACATGACACTGCAGAATTTTGCATGTACTCTTGTTATAATATGAATCTATTTTGCATTGAATAAGCAATTATTGAAGATCATTTGTGAGCTAGGCAAAGTGCCAGTTTTTCTTAAATTAACATTAGCTCATCAAGTTATTACAAGAATCTATCAGATTTTATCATTCCCTTCAACTCTCATCTTAAGATAAAGTAATGAATCTCAGAAAGATGAAAAAATTTGCCTCCGTTTACAGTCAACACATGGCAGCCTTCCATTTTAGTAGTCTATTTATTATTGGCACTTATCTGCTACATTGCAGTTCTCCATTTATCTACCTACCTCCCTTAAATATTGTGATCTCCCTGATGACGAGACTGTGTATTCCTCCTTTGTGCATTACATATTTATCGGATACTGCTGGAGAAAATTTATAGGTTCTCAATACATATTGTTGGATGGAGAAATGAGTGGACCTCCAAACTATGGATGCTATCTTTGTTTCTCGATGTGTGTCTCTAGTTTACGTTATTCAAGCCCATGCAGATGAGAATATGATCAGAGATAATAATCAATGACATTTATCAGAAGTTTATTAGATGCCAAAAGCTGTTAAACATTTTTTACATATTTATTTTATGTATTCTTATCATGTATGAGACAGATACTGTCATCTTGATTTTACCTATGAGGAGCCAGGGGTTGGCAAAGAGAATCAGACTGTACCTACTAGCAGACAGAGCACGGCTTGACCTATGGACTGTCTGAATCCTAAGATCATATTCTTGATGACTGAGTGATTCAATCCACCCAATCCTGTTGCCTTTCTGCATTTTTTTTTGGAAGAAAATGTTATAAATTCATGGGAAAGGAAACTTACATGAGATAAAACTCCCCGTTCCTTCTGAATAAAATAGAAGGAAAACAAAGCTCTTTATGTTATGGCTCCAAACTACCTTTGTAATCTTATTTCCTACTCAGTGTATCTATAGATTCAATATTCTTACTATGTTACTTACCTTTCCTATGATGTGCATCCATTATCATATCTCTTTGCCTTTGTTGATAATGTTCCCTTCATTCTTTACACATTAAAATTATTCTTTGTCTACATGACTAGATAAAGTGGCTCTTCTTTAGTAAAACATTTAAAAAATTTAGTTGCCATTAACCAACTTTTTGTCAATGTTTCTTCAGCAACTAATATACATCTTTATTTTACCTGATTTCATTCCAGTTCACTACTTACATACCTGTCTTCCACCATACAGTGAACTTACTTCTCTTTTTTACAGTAGGTTTGACATTTCTGCCCAGGAACTATGCTATAGCCCATGATGACAGAAGTAACTAAGACATCAGTTACACTCAGAAAACTTCAGGGTTCAGCCACAGAGAAGCCATTAAATACATAGTAAGTGAATAAATGGAAGAGCACACCTATGGGGGAAGCCAGGTTATAAACAATTATAGTATCAAATCTATACTAGAAGTGTTCTGTGCCTACACTATAGATATTGGGAAATGTTTATTCATCCATTTACTCTCTATAATGAGGTAGGCCTATGTTCAGATTATAGTATTTCTCTCTTGGTAACTTCGAGCCAATCTCTTTAATTTTTTGAGGCTCAGTTATCAAATCTGTGAAACAATAATACTGACCTCATAGGATTTCTGTGAAACTCAAATAGATGGCAAATGCCTATAGTAAAAACTCAATGTGTTTTAGCATTCTAAACTTCTCCCTAACTTAATTTCAGAAACAATATGTTGTATTTAAAAATGCATTGTTAGATGGATGGGTAGATGATTGAATAAGTGAGATAAGCCTTGAGTAGAGTATAAAATTTCAGGGCATGATGACACAGATAAACCCCACAAGGCAAGCAGGCATCAACTCTCTTCTTAGGGGCTCTGAGCCACTAAAGCCCTGAAAAAAATTCTCTCCTGCCATCCAACCCCCTCCCCAGAGACCAGGCCAGGGCCCCTCCTCTTCACAGGGGGTCCAAACAGCTTGTTTTCCTCCTCTTTGTGTGTTGGGGGTGTGTGATTTTACTGTCAGCATGGTGTTTCTAATGAAAGGCAAATGGTGTCCAATGTGACTTGGAAAAAAAGCATAGAAACAACAACAAAATTATATGTTCTCTTTTCCCGTAGTGTACGCCAGGAGAATATGTGACTTGTTTGCTGTCAATACGGCTTATAATGACATGGTGCACAGAAGCACTGCCAAATGCATGCGGCATTCATTATACACATGTATTAAATGTAATGCGATATGAGTTTGGCGGCAGAGCAGATGAGAGCTGCCCTGGGGCTAATTTGAACTTATAGCACCTCTTCCCGCACATGATGAAGGGGGAAAGGGGAAGTGGGCAGAAACATGGGTGTGTAGAAGGATGTCTAGAATTTTCACAACTAATTCTGGGATATGTGGAAAGAAAATGTTAGAGCTCAAAGACATACCCTTTTTTAGCAGCAACAATAAAAAAAATCATTCATAATAAATTCTTGAACTCCTACTAAGGACCAGGCTTGGAACAGACCCTAGAAATGAGATGTTTCACCAGCCCGAAAAAAATTCTTATTATTAGTTGAGAGAGAAGCAAGTAGAGAGAGAATGACAACATGCCATGATTAATGCAATAATAGCTACAAGCTAAGGTTAATATAAAACTGCAGAGGAGGATAGCTAAATCAGCCAATGGTGATTTCCCTTCACAACACTGGTCATGGTCAAAAGTTAGTTGTGTATGTGATAATTTCATCAGTGTCTCTCTGGCTTCTGGACTCTAAGCTCCATGAAGGCAGGGGCTCTCTACACCTGGCACAGTCCCAGTTCATGCTCCAATGATATTTGCAGTTGAATGAATGAATAGTTAGATACTGTCATATATAATATCCATCTTAAAGAACATGGAAGAAAACAGCCAGGTAAATTGATGAAGGGACAGGTGAGCCAAGGGTAGAAGCATGAAGCATGTATAATGGTAGATGAAATTACAGGAGTGAGAAAGTGCAGGGCCCAATTGAGGAGGAATCAGTAAGAAGGAATGGTTGGGATTCTTCAAGGTGTTATTCACATTGTTTCTAGTTAGGCAAAAACTTTTGTGAGAGGCCAAGCCTCACTAGCAGTGTCTATGAGAAAGCACACAGAAAACACCTACCTTAATGCAAATGTTATTTGGGAGGCAGATGGGGCACTGAACAAACATCTTGCTGATGAACTAAGTGGAAAAATCACTAGTGTGGCTGCTGAATAAAACCATGTTCAAAGGAGACTGTAGCTAAGGAATGTTTAAGAAATTCTTTTCTAAGTGATGAAGTGATGATATGAAGGGGCTTATCCATTGCCTCGTTGATGGATCTTATTGAAGGAAATTGCTCTAAAGAAACAAAATAGCCATGAATGAAATCATCTCATTAAGCATATATTTATACCCAAGGGAAAATAAGAGAGATAACATTAATAACGACTAATGTTTTTTTAGAAATCATTATATACCAGGAAGGAACAGTGATAATTATCTTCCATGTGTTCTCACATTCAATATTTACAACACCGTAAGGTAGGCACTGTACAGACCCCATTTAAAGAAGAGTTTCATAGGAGGATACCTAGTGAGGTTAAATGACTTGCTCAAGATCATGTAGCTAAGCAGAGGCATAGCCATGATTTGAATTGAGATCATTTGACTTTGGAATCCATTTTTCTAACTACCATGTGACTGAACCAGGCTGTAAGATAGCAGACTGAGTGCCTCATTGTCTGGATTTAAATTTAAGTGCACTTGGCTCCCTCTTCCAATGAACACAGCATGAAGTAAAGAACATGCCCTGTCCATCTATTGACCTTTCAGTAAAATAAATGGAGTCCTAGTGCCAGTTCTTTATGGACTTTTGATGGCTTGCTGTCATCATAGTCCTCATGAATTTGGAGATTTGCACAAGTTTTAGGAAGTGATTTTTGGAAATATTTATCATGACAGGAGAGTGAGGGATTCAATTGACCAGAGCTGATGCTGGGGGTAGGTGAGTCAGTCATGGGAAGTCTGCTGTGTCACAGGGAGCCTGACCCAATGGATACATTTTAAAAGGAGGACATTGATAACTGCAAAGGTTACAGGCTTTCCACAGTGCTTTGTAAAAACTATATATGTGTGTGTGTGTATACACACACACACACATATATATATGCACATAACTACATATAGAGAGAGCCAGGGTCATAACATCTACAATGAACAGAGGCTTGGCCAAATGCCAGGCGAGCAGGCTGAACTGCTGTCCTCTCTCAGAGAGAGAGGCTGGGCTGATCAGCAACAGTGGCTACTGGTGAGGCCCAGATATAGAAGCAAGGTGATCAGACCCTGTTTCCCTAACCTGGCCTTGCAGTAGCCAAGCCTCTCTCTCTCATAGTTCAGCAGTTCAGCCCACTGGCAAGTGGCCTGGGACGGCTGCTGATCAGCCCTGCTTCTCTGATCAGTCCCAAAGATAGGCCCAGAGATGCTGACTCTCATAGAAACAAACCAATCAGAACCAAATCTGGGTGAACTGCAAAGGCAGAACCTAAGGGGGTGGGGGGACTGAGGAGGGGTTTTAAGGGCAACAGCTGTTTGGTGTAAGGCAGTGGTTGGCAAACTATGGCTCTGTTGACTAATGAGTTTGCCGACCATTGGGATAGGGGCTTAATCACAAGGAATAACAATAGCCTGTAATTATTTGAATCGAGAGTCTAGGTCAGTGGTTGGCAAACTCATTAGTCAACACAGTGGCAAACCATGACTCACAAGCCTCATGTGGCTTGTGAGGTGCAGTTTGCCAACCACTGGAGGAGGAGAAGGATCTTAACAGAGGAAGGAGATTCAACAAGTGATACTAAAATGGAAGAAAGGAATGATTGTGTAGCAAAATGACAGCATGGTGATCCCATGGGTAGGGGCCCTTCAACGAAGCTCCAGTTTGTTGTGCCAATACAATTAGTTGTGTACTGCATTCCCAGTCAGCCACCACAGTGCTGCATGCGTGTACTAGTACAGTGGTCAGCAAACTCATTAGTCAACAGATCCAAATATCAACAGTAAAACGATTGAAATTTCTCTTGAGAGCCAAATTTTTTAAACTTAAACTTCTTCTAATGCCACTTCTTCAAAATAGACTTACCTAGGCTGTGGTATTTTGTGGAAGAGCCAAACTAAAGAGGCCAAAAATCTGCATATGGCTTGTGAGCTGCAGTTTGCCAACCACTGGTGTAAGGTATAAGAAAGTGACCAAATTTTTTAATGACCAGTTTGGCAGGATAGTGCATATGGTCGGCTATCAGTCCAGATATAGATATTATGTGTTTTTGTCTACAAGAGCATCTCCTTCTGTTGAAAAAGGCTCCCCCCTATTTAAACAATCCTACCCTATATAATCTACCTATACTAATAAAAGGGTAATATGCTAATTAGTCTGGGTCAACTGGCCATCTTCCAGACATCTGACTTCCTTCCAGACAAAGCCATGGTGGTGGGGGCTGAGGCAGAGAGGAAAGTTAGGGGCAATCAGGCTGGCAGAAGAGAGCATTTGGGGGTGAAATCAGTCAGACAGGGGAATCATTTAGGGGTGATTAGGCAGGCAGGCAGAGAGGTTGGAGGTAATCAGGCAGGCAGGCAGGCGAGTGGTTAGTAGCCAGTCATCCTCTGAGGCATCCCAGATTGAAGAGGGTGCAGGCTGGGCTGAGCAACTCCCCTCTGTGAATGAATTTCATGCACTGGACCTCTAGTCTCTAGTGATATATATATATATATAATGTATGCACAAACAGGGGTGGGCAAAAGTTGGTTTATAGCTATCATACAGATATATAGATAAGTGTATACACAGTACACTATATATACACATGCACATGTTTTCATAATTTAAAAAGGTAAATACTATTTGTATGTATATAAGCATATGTACCTTGAATTATAGCAGCTAAACTTTATTGATTCTTATGTACCTACTATGCTATGCCTTCAAAAGCATTATGTTGTTTAATGCTTCACCACACCCTGAGGAAGTAATTGTGATTATTTTTGTTTTTCCAATGAGGAAAGCAAGAGGCAGAGGCCAGTGTCAGTGACCAGCTGAGCCAGTTATTCTTCAGTCTGTCAGGCTCCTCTAGGCTTGTTCCATGAACAGCCGTGCTATTGTCTCTTTTACCTGCCACTACCTATTTGCAAACAGGTTCCTCTGTGAGCTGGCTCCTGAAGGTCAGAACTGTAGTCCATTCGTCTGTGTCTCCATGGCCTATCTCTAGCCTATGGCAACACTTTAAATGTGGAAGAAGTGATGTAAGCATTGTTTCAGTGCATCTGGGTAGTAAGTAAAGAGATTCATTGCTTCAATGCACTTGGGTAGCAAGTGACAGAGCTGGGCTAGAACATGAAGGATCTCTGTACAGCTTCTATAATTCTCTCTGCTCTGAAATCTAACACTTATAGCCCTTTCCTCTTCCTAAATGAGTCACCAGATACTGAGCATGTTTCCCCTTTCAGTGAGTTTGCTTCTTTCTCTCTTACTGGACCATGGGCTCCTCTGGACTTAAAGGAAAATGAAGGAATTCACAATTGTTGAGATTGTAAAGCATGCCAAGCACCATATCAAGGGCATTGTATGCATGAGTTATTTGTCTTCGTGACAATTCTTAGAAACAGATATTTTCTTCCTTCACAGGAAAACCATTTTGGGCTCAGAAAGTAACATAATCTGAGGGCTAACACACGACAATCATAGGCAGAGCTGGGATTTAAACCTGGGTCTTTCTGATGCCAAATTCCATGACATGGACAAGGAATTTTTCACCTTAGCCTAAATGCCACATGGCCCAGGTTTCCTCTGCCAGAGACCCTCCCTCCTCCCACAGGCTCCCCTGTATCAGAGCCTGATGGTGGCAAGCCCGGCAGTGTGGAGGGCTGCAGCAAACAGGCTCTGGCATCTTAGAATGCAGCACAAGGTATGCCAGTGCCAGGAAGAACAGTTGGTGAACAGTTGGCGAATGGATATTTTTATGCAAGGGTTGCCTAGAGAGAGAGGAGGGGGAGAGTGAAAAGAACTGTTTATAAAGAAGCCACAATTAATAAGGTCTTTGTTAGCTTTTTGGATTTAGATTTTCAAGTCCATTGCTTTGGGTTTGAAAAGGAACCGAAAGGTCCCTGAGGAGCCAAGCTCTCCAGCTCCCACAGCGCGAAGGCATTTAGGAAACCAATCCAAGGCTGACTGTGTTGAGGATTTTAATTATTCAGCAAGGAGCTCAAAAATGCTCTGAATTCCTGTGGACAGCTTTTCTTCTGGGTCATTTATATCATGGCATGCTCCATGTGCTGCTTAAGAGTTATAGGATGACAGTGAGAGGGAAAAAGCAAAGGGAAAAGAGGGCACTGTGCCTAAGATATCTGGGAGAAGTGTAGCCTTTCTAATCCTTCTTTGGGCCTCAGTGTTCTCATCTATAAAATGGGAATAAAATATCTAACAAAGTTGGTTATTGTGAAGATATAAAACATATCCTCTAAACCTTAAAAACATTTGAAATAAGAATACTGGGTTGTTATTTTAGAGCACTGTGTGTGTGTGGTTTTTAAAAATATATATTTTATTGATTTTTTACAGAGAGGAAGGGAGAGGAATAGAGAGTTAGAAACATCGATGAGAGAGACATCGATCAGCTGCCTCCTGCACACTCCCTACTGGGTATGCGCCCACAACCAAGGTACATGCCCTTGACCAGAATCGAACCTGGGAACCTTGAGTTCACAAGCCAACGCTCTACCCACTGAGCCAAACCAGTTAGAGCTTTTTTTTAAAAAAAAAAAAGTTCCCTCTTCCCTTATTTTCTTTAACACATAAATTTATTCTGCAAGCAATTATAATACTTAAAATAGCAATAATAACTGCAATTTTTCCAGTGCTTAAAATATGCCAGATCCATTGACCATTGCAATGACTCTCTGAAGAAGGTCCCATTTCTCACCTGAAGTGGGAGCTTAGAGAGATGAAGCAGTATAACCCAGGTTGGTAAGAAGCTGCCTTCTCGCTGAGACCACCCTGGAGTGGACACATTGGTCCAGAATGTGAGCACTAACCACTCTGCTGTGTGCCAGGAGCCATAGGAACATCCAAAGCTCTGACACAGCGATAAGTGCTCGGTTATAGAGTAAATTCTCCCGCCAAAAAATATGTTGATGTCCTAGCCCCCAGTATCTCAGAGTGTTTCATACATATTTGGAGATGGATTCTACAGAGTAACCAAAGTAAATGGAGGCCATATTAGGATGAGCCCTAATTCAGTGTGACGTAATAAAAAGGGGATATTTGGACACAGACAAATATGTAGGAAGGGAAGAGACACAGGAAGAAGCCAAGCATCTACCAGCCAAGGAGAGAGGCATGGAACAGATCCTTCTCTCAATGACCCCAGAAGGAACCAGTCCTGTTATCATAACCTTGATTTCCAACTTCTAGTCTTCAGAACTTTGTGGCAATAAAATGCTGTTGTGTAAGCCATCCAGGTTGGGGCACTTTATTATGGTAGCCTCAGCAAATGCATACATTATCTGAACCCCTTTTCTGGATGAAGCTCAAGAAGAGGAGGAGACTACAATGACTTGCTCCAGTTGGTGAGCGGATTGCTGACATTTGTACCCAATTTCCCCTTCCACTCTTACACATAGATTGCTGCAAAGAATGATCTTTGGGGCTATAATTTCCTTTGGCTTTGTTTACTTCGGTGTGTCCAGCATTTACATTGATGTTATAAACTGATATTTGCTACAGGAATGAATGAATGAATGAATGAATGCTTTTCTACCGCATTACCTGGAGTATCTCCCCTAGGGTAGAATGATTACAAACAACATCAAAAAGAGAGGGCACACCACATTGGGACAAAAGTTTCAGCAACTCACAGTAATTGTCACAACAAAGTGTTTCATACATACCTTGCATTCAGATACTTTTTAGTTAGACACAATTATGAACAAGTTTTCAAACAAACTCATTGGAAGTCTTAGTTTATAGATTGCCTGCTACAAAGCTCCAGGGCCCTAATTCTTACTTATATTTGGAAACCATTGACTCACCTACCTTCCTTCTTCTCTGGCTTCTGCCCATGAAGTAGTGTAATTAGATGTTTTCTGCCTCATCAACCATTGCTTGGTTTTCCTTTACTGGATTTTTTCCCCCTCATTTTTTTCAAACTCCTAACTCTGGAGAGCTTTGGTACTCAACTTTTCTCTATCTAGACTCACTCCTTTAGTAGCCCCATCCTGTCTTGTGGTTTTAAATACTACCTATGTGTTGATAATATATATTTATATCACCTGCCTGGACTTCTATAGTCAACTCCAGATTGGTATGTCCAAGAACCTAGGTAACATTCCTCTTATCTATTTTGGTCAAACTTCATCTGAAAGAGGCTTGCCTCATTTTTATGGTTATAAGAAGGCAAACGCACTGCAATCTCCTTATACTGAGTGTTTTTCTGAAGGTTTTGGTAAGCTGGATAAATTCACTCAACTAAGTTGTCTCTGAATCATTCTCTGCTCTGTACCATCCCCAGGAGATTGACCTAAATGAAACGCATTGGTGGGCTGTGCTGCCCTAAGGCTTCTGAATGAAGCTGGGAGGGAAAACAGTGAGGTCAGAGTACTTTTCCTGGTCTCCTCCCTGTGAGGTTACCCTAGATTGATTGTGTCCCAAATGTCACCAATCCTTCAGAGGCTACCTGACAGAACTTCTTTCCTTTAGGGTTCTGATAAAGCTCTTGCATCCCAGCTGTGGATATTAAACTCCACTATTCTTACATCTGGGTTACTTAGGGCAGCAGTCACCAACTGGTGATTTGTGAGATCCAAAAGATTGGGGACCGCTGATTTAAGGATATTTTTGCAACAGTGGTCGCCAACTGGTGGTGCATGGACCACTGGTGGTTCATGAGTTTTGAAAGTTTGGCGACCTTTGCCATAGGGTATCCTTCCCTGACCTTCACCCCCATAAGTAGTCCTTCCTTGAGCTGTTCTCATTTGAGTGTTACACCAGTTTTTTGACCAGACCTTGATAGGTACACCTAGTGATCTATAAGTGATCTATTTTTTAAATTACATTTTATCTGTGGTAACAGATCTGATATACCCCATTCCTTTGATACAATAGTTGTGTGTTTGTTTTTTATGATCACTAATACTCAACTGAAGCCAAACTGACCCATTTGTAATCTTGAATTAGACCATGGCCAAGTGCCATAACTTTCTGGTATCTCACCACTCAGATCTTATATATTTTCAAGTGGCATCTATATGACTGATGTAGATTGGTTCATGGTAGGCACATTGCAAATAGTAATTAATATTCTTTTTCCTCCACCTTGGTGCATGTTTTTCTATTTTTTTTTCTGCTTCGTTTTGATTAATGCAGTACCTTAAACTCCAGTGGGGCTTGTGGTGAAGCACAGTGTGTAATTTGCAGTTGGATAATTTCCTCATCAGTGGGAGTTGCTCTGGTGCTAATTTGGGCTGTATCCTCTATTTCAGTCCTTTGTCTCATTTGTAAAGAGCATACCGTATTGTTCCAACTCCCAAGCTTTTTTTTTATGAGACTGTACTTCGTGACTGAAAGTGAGACTGGAAAATCCATTCCACCCTCAGAGCTGTTGATTACAGAGCGTGTATGCAAAAAGGCACCATCGTTAGGGAAAATAAAAATGTACCAATTTATCTACTATTGAGTATAGTCTTGATTTGCATTTGCTGGAGAGACTATGGAAAGAATGGGACTAAGTCAGGTTAACTGGGACCTCAGTCAACCTGACCTTTTGGGGCTGGAATCCAGTTCACAACAAGCAATGCCCAGGGGGCTTGCTCATGGGAGTAGTTTAGACAGAGATGGCTCAAGTGAGGCAAAAGAGGTGAAATAAGGAGGGAAAAGACTAGCCATGAACCTCAAAATAAACAGCATACCAAAATACTCAAAGCTGGAACCCCAAGTGCCAGAGTTCATGCTAGAGGTGGGAATGGACCAGATTGTGCATTCTAAGGTAGAGGTCATATGCAATATCTTCAAACAGAGAAGGCAGTGGCAAAAGAAGCTGTGGATACAGCCAAGGTCTATTTGGGAACATATTGTATGAACACAGTCATTGCGTCTCTCTAAGGGAAGGTTCATTCACATGGTCTCACCAAATTAAAGACTGAGAGTGAGACTTTTGTCCCTTTGAGCCCTAGGAATCATTTCTATGAATAGGAAATAATGCTCCCTGCCCTGTTTGTCAGCCAGGCCCAGTGTAAGGATAAAATGAGATAGGAGCTATGGAAGCATTTTATGAGCCATAGAGCACTGCACAAAAGAAAGGATCCAGCAAATATTTTATCCTATAGAACTAAAACTCTTCTCTAAGAAGTCACATCCCTGGTCAGTTGGAGTCAGACCAATCCTGAACTCCACTCTATGAGGGATGTACTAATTGAGAGAGAAACTTTAAAGGAATTTAAGCAAAATAGTCAACTGAAGTGAACCGCAGGAAGGTAGGTGTGTGGTTGGGTTTTCCGGATCACAGAAACCTGGTCTTCAAACACATACCAGCCTGCTCCGCATGAACTCTCCACTTCTTCCTGTGGTTCAGTTGCACCAGGCTCCTATCATAGCCTAGCTTCCTTCTTAAACACCCAGACTTGCCACTTCCCAGCATCACTACCCAAAAGGAATGTATCCTTGTCCCTTAGTTCCATTTCACAAACTCTCAAGAGACTTTGTGCTGGCTTGGGTCCCATACCCATTCTATGTCCAGGGCAAGGGGTACTATTGCTGGTACTTGCACATATTTTGGGTCAAGGAAGAAGCTGCTCCTCAACTACTTCTATAAGGAAAGATGCTAGAGGACAGAAGCATAGATGACCACTCTAAGCATCTAAGTAACACTACATCCTCTGCACTAGTTTTTGAATACCAAGATGTCTGGACATTTTACGATGGACCCTCACTTCCCTATTGGAAGTACCTCAGGAAGGAGACTGATTGATAGTAGATTAGTCAGAGTCCTGGCAGGGAACATGGTTCAATAAGAAAGGGGACTATTTAAGAGATGTAGGAAGCATTAATATCCCAAGGTTATCACCAATGGGAAAACATATCTGTCCCTTGGCCTTTAAGGGAAAGAATTGGGAAGGGTTATCTATAACCACTGAGACATATGGTTGTAGGGGAGGGCCTGCAGACAAAAGCTCTGGCCTTCAGTATAGGGACATAGCCCTGGAACTGGCAGCCCAATAGGGAAGGAGCTGGGTGGGGTGCAACAACCTTTACCTTCTTCCATCTGCCTGTCCCTTCTATGCTTCTCATTGGCCAATCTCAACTAGAAGTCAGAAATTAAGGTGTTGAACATTTATATTCCCAGGTAAAAAGTGAGGAGGGAAAGGATTGAAAAGTGATCTGGAGGGGCCAAGAGAGGGTATATAGCACAAGGATATATCTGCTCCCTTTGCCTCAAAACACAGGCCTAGTTAGAGTCTACCTGGTAATGTGGGATTTTAGGGTAAAGAGGGCCTTAAGCTCACTCAGATGAGAAGTCACAAACTTGTCTACTAGTATATCTAGCTTTCGGTTATGTTTTGCATGACCAACACAGCTTTGAAGCCAAAGACTAAAAATGAACAAACAATAGAAAAACAAAAACAAACAAACACACAAACAAACATTCTCCAATCTTAACATTCTTACATTAAGGATGTACTTTTCAACTTCCATGATCATCATCATTCCCTGTATCCACTCACATCTCCTAAAGTCTTTGATTGGAGGACCTGTGATTAGAAAAGTCAACGTTCTTCATTTTGTCAGGTGAAGAAACAGCCTAGAAAGGGAAAATTGTTTGCCCATGGTTGTTTGGCTTTGGTGGGAATTCTGACTGCGGAGAGAATTAGAAATGTGTGAATAGGAGGAACAGGTAAAAGTTATTAGTCTCCACCTTCATACATGGGAGCAGTTTTCATTTGAAGTAAAGATTATGCAAGGATTCGACTTGTTTTGTGTGGTCCCAGGACTTGGGGCTAGAACAATAGGAAAATGATTATGGTCAGTGCAGGTTGGAGCTTACAGGCAGTTCTTCAGGGTGTACTGGCTGCCTCTACTTATCCTGGTTTCCCATCTATGCACATAGTCCCCTCACAGAAAGGGAATTGCCCCCGAGTGAGGATGTCTTCAGATCCCTCCTTCTGCCCTAGAAGTTGAGCTGATGCTGAGTTGAATTAGAATGAGAAAAATGTGTCTTTTTGACTCCTTTTCCTGGATTGCCTTAATTGTATTCCATTCTTCTTGGATGGTGGCTTTATTTTACCCTCAATTCAGAATCCCATACCTTTCTTCCCATCAGGAGTCTAGGAGAGAAATGTCATCTTGTTACCTTTATCTATTGATAGATTCTTCTCTATCCATATACATCCTAGGCTCACTTCAATTTCCACATTCATATTCTCAGGGTGCGATTAGTTAGGCCATTGGTTTGGTTATAATAATAGAGCTCAAAGTTCAGAGACTTAACAAGAAGGAAGACACATTGCTTTCTCCTGTACAATTGGAACTGTAGCTATCCACATGGATAGGGTGGTTGTGTTCCCCCGGGTCGGCAGGAACACAGTTTCTTCTGTCCTGTTGCTCAGGCATCGCCCCTGTCTGCATGATCAAAGATGATTCTCCTCTACCACATCCCCATGCCTTTCTCACAGAGGGGGAAGAAAACATGCAGAACTAATGCATCTTAGGAAAGTCTATAACACTTCTTGTCATATCCCATCCTTCAGAACTCATTCATGTGGTCGTGCCTGGTGAAAAGGAAGGCTGGAAGGAGTTTCTAGTTGGAGCTGTCCAGTTACATGGAGGAAGAGCTGTGTCAGTAAAAAACAGAAGGAAGGAATGCATGTTGGGAGCCTGGTAGCATATTCATGTTGTATTTTCTAACCATAATGGTCTCCTTTTGCCCTCTATGAAACCAATGCTCATCATCTTTTAAATACCAATATAAGCCTGCCCCTTCCTAAAACTTTTCCAATGTCTTTTAGCATTGTAAGAGCACCAGGCTGAATGTCGTGCCTATCCCCAAGGAATATATGAAGAGTTGGTTCAAATGCTAACCCCTTCATCACCACCTTTGTTATATATTGGGCATCTACCAAGTACCAGGTGCTGTGCTGTTATGAGCATCACCTCACTTGATCATTACAACTGCTTCATGAATTATACTATTGTCCAGTTGCTAGATGAAGAAGATAATACTTTCCAAAGTTCTCCAGGATGGCAAGTGCCAGATTCAGAACTCAACCATAAATCCTTCTGGCTCCAAGGTTTATTGCTCCTTTAATTCCATTACAACTTTTGTATAAAGAGTTTTGCAGGAAGCTTTACAGAACTGAAACTACTGTGTAACTCAGTATTGAAACAGTGGACAGTTTGGTAACTTAAAAAAGATACACAAGCTAAAAATTTCCAGCCAACTTATCCACTGTGCTCATTGAATTTCCAAAGGGAGTGTACCACATTTTCCCTCATGAATCAGGCTTCTCTTTCTCCATGGTAGGTTTTAAGAAAGTAGTACAGAGGACTTATTTCTTTTTCCTGTTTTTATTCTTCCTTGATTCCTTCCATGATTTTCTCTTGGGGTAAAGGAACAGATTGAAAACCGTGGTATATATGTAAGCATTAAAATAGATGCTCTGCCTATAAAAATGAACTCATGCCAGGACCTAATAAATTATGTACTAATATGCCAGCTCCCCAGTCTGCAGGGAAATTACAATCATTCTGATCAGAGTAGCATAATTCCAAGTCTCTCTATTTGTTCGTTCTTCAACCCAGTGCACCTGAGGACTCGATATACATTCAATTTAACAAACCTCCTTGAGTAACAGGAGGTGCCTGGCTATGAACTAGAAAGTGCAGATGAGTCATGGAGAAAATAAACACCTTACCCTCAAGAGGGTAGGATCACAGGAGGAGAATAAAACAAGAGAAACAAACAATGTAGTGCCATGAGATTTGTCCAACAGGTGACAGGGTTTTCAAAGTGCTATTGGCTTAAAAGAGAGAGGTTTGCTTCTGAGTTAAAATGAAGAGGGTAGGCAATATCTGAGTTGAGTTTTGAAACGATGAATTAATCAGATACAGATGCAAACACTCCAGGCAGAGGGAACATAATAGGCAAAGACAAGGAGGCATAAAATACATTGTGTATTTTGGGAACCATAAGCAGATTAAGAATTTTGTGATATACATTGATCATGCCTGTTTAAGAACCTTATTTGGTGGGTGATAGCTACATAGTGTGTGTGGAGGGAAGTGGGAGAGGGGATAAGCAAGATAGTGAAGTAATCACATTTATGTTTTAGAAATGTCCCTCCTGCCAATGTCAGAAAGGCTTGAAGAAATCAGGGAGACCTGATTGGAAAGCAGTTGGAATGATCAAAGAGAAAATATAAAAGTTGTGCAACATCTGGGAAGTGAAGCTGGATAGGGAAAACATATGGCATTGATTGAAGATGTACCATGTTCTATGTTCTTTGGTATGATAACTTTTTTCATCCTCACCACACTCCAAAGAGGTAAATATTACTGTTGTCTCCATTTTACAGATAAGAAAACTTAGGAATCGAACCCAGCTAAAACATGATGGGACCAGAATTTAAACCCAGTCTAGTCTTACAGCATTCTCTATTAAACACCGAAGGGAGATGTTTTAATATGTCTTTTTTTAAATTAAAATATTAGGCTGTTTCTTTTTGAAGGGCATAAAATAAGCTGTCTGGAAGTGAATTAGGGAAAGGATGAACAGATCATCCCTGAACTTGACCACCTCAAGAACCGTAAAAAACATAGCAATCCACATCCTTTTCTTGAAATGGAGATGAACCTATGCACTTCATAGGATTATTCTGAGGATCCAAGGGCCAATGTACATGCAATGACATCCACAGTGCCCAAAACTTGGAAAACAATTCCAATTGCTACTTTCTTTTTCCTTCCTCCCTCTTGGAGGATGGGGACACTTTTGTAATTCCTATTAGTTTTTTTATAAAGAGAGATGAAAATTCTTAGAGTGCTGAAGATAAATGAACTACAGCTACCTCTAACAACATAGAGGAATCTGGGAAAACTAATGTTGGTGAGAAAAGCAATTCAGAAGGCCACATATGGTATGATTCCATTTTTATAAAACAGAAAAGAAAAAAGCACCATATCTAAATATTGTATTGTTTAGGGGTATATGCATGTGTGGTAATTTTTTTGTAAAAGAATGGTGATGGGTAAAGAGAAGGGGGACTGGGGTTGGGTGGAGGTGGGAGAAAGAAGGAAAAAACAGGGACAACTGCAATAGTGTCAACAATAAAGATAAAGAAAAAGAGAAGAATTATTTAACAGGACTTTAAGGAGGAGAATTCATTCTGGTGAAGAAGTGGGAAGACAGGCTAAGGCATATAGTTGGTGCAATGGGGAAGGTGTGTTGGTGGTGAGCACATGGGTGTTTATTTTATTATTATTAATCTTTCATATATATAAAGTATGACACACATTCTATTTAAACAGAAAATGAAGGGGAAACATACTCAAGGAGGTTGATAAGACTTTCAACCTAGCTTGATGCAGGACCCAAGGCCCTGTCTCTTGGCTCTGCTTCCTGTAGGATAACAGCTCTTACTCTGGACAATGGTGGCTCCTCTTCCCCCGCAGTGCCAGGCTCAGGGAGTTCTAGCCCCCAATCCAGTAGAAGAGAATGAGTCCACTTTTTCATCAGCTAAAGTAAAGGACTTAGAGCTGCATCTCACCTTCCCTGATTGGCCTGCTGTGTCATGTGAGTGCCAGAATCAATCCTGAGGCTCCAGCTTGCACAGATTGACTTAGTCTAGATCAGATGCTGGACTCATGTGGCCTAGGCTGGAACCAGCCTGACTCAAGGCACTTTGGTTAAGAATAAGGGAAACTGGCTCTTCAGAACCAAATTAGGATGTTAATGCCACACCAAGAAGTAGATGTCAATGGTAAAAACAGCCATTGTCCACAGGAGCTGTTCAAAATGCCTTGTTACTGTTTCTTCATTACACAAGCAACACAAGTTTATTATAGTTATTTTTTAGAGTTTAGAATATTCCAAAGATAAAAATAACAACCCCTAGCAACCTTACAACTCTGAGAAAAACCAGTGTTAATATGTAGACCTATTTCCTTCCAGTCTTTTCTCTACGTGTTTTGTTGTATTAGTGATTGGGAATTCATTTATATAACCTGCCTTTTGTTCAACTTAGTATTACATCATTGCTATTTTCAACAGGCTATTTCAACTTTTTTTCAAAATTTCATTTATTGAGCTTTTACTCAATAGCTGTTAGTGAGCCTCAGTTGCATTCCAGGTGCCTCATTAAGTGTCTGGAATCCTGACATGACTGCTTCACTTCTTGTCCTCAAGATAAGCAAATGGATGGTCTACTACTGAATAAATAATCATGGGGGGGGAATATATATGAAACATTATTATGAAACCACAGGTCCTGGTGAGAGGGTGGAGAGAGTGGATCTGAAAAGGCAAAGAAAATTAACAATAACAGCATAGTCTTTGAGTTTATGGAGTAGTAGTAGTTTGAGGCTGGGACATCATGGCTACTATCAGAATGCTCTAGCTCTTCTTAGGGGAGACACTGCACCACATGTGGCTGAGCATCCCCTTTTCCCCCCTCCCAAGACTCTGTTCTGACAAAGGCTTCTTTGACTTCTTTGAGTCACAGGGAATCTCCATGCCAGGAGATAGAAAACAGTGGAGGATGCTTTGAAAGCAATATTACTTGATGGAACCCTGGTAATTGGGTCCCAAGTCTGGCTCTATCACTTGCTGGCTTTATGATCTTTGGGACTCAGTTTCTTTATCAGTAAAATAGGGTAGCAGTCTCTAGTTTATAAACCTTTTCTTGCAGATTAGAAGGACTTGAAAAAATGCAGTCTAGTCCTCGGCACATTGTGGTGCTTGCTAACACCATTTCCTTTGATGAACTGTTCCTAGGTGCCAGCTTTGTGCTGGGCCTTAGAGCAAAATCATGATGACTCCAGTAATGTTCCAAACTGATAGAACTCACAGTCCAGAATAAAAGTTTCTATTCTGTGACTTATCAAGAGGTCTTGGAGAGTCCATAAAGCCCTTAAAATTAAATGCAAGAGTTTGTATATATATATGGAAGTATACCTGTGCATTTTTTCTAGAAATATTTCACTGGATTCTCCAAGTTAAGAATCACCAAGGGAGAACATTTAGAGGTTAATTCCCAAGAAAGTGCAAGGTTATAAACCTCTGATTTAGTGGAACAGTAATAAAAAACAAAAAACTAAACCCAGACAGTATGCAGTGTAGAGAAAAGACTACTGAAGGATGACTTCATAACCACCTCTTTGTGGCCTTGCATGGAAAAAGTAGGGCCAGAGGATAGAAGTTGCAAGAAGGAGATGTCAGCTTCATACAATAACTTTAATAATCTGATTAATCAGAAAATTGATAGGAAGGACCGACACATTCAAGAAGATGCTGAAAGATCACTTACATGACATTCTGTGTGAGAGAAGTAACCTGTAAGGTCTCTTTAAACTCTCAGATTTCAATATCTCACCAAGATGAGGTGTAAAGATGTTGGTGACTCTAATAGAGAGAAGTGTCTGTTTCTTTGTGTCTGTGCTTGCTCTGCCTTCTGTGTGAGGTAGTGTGATTGTATGATTAAATGAAATGTTATAAGCTGAGAGTGAATCATTGGATCACTGGCCAGATACAGGATGACAGATGAAATAGCACTCTTTGGGGTGTATTGCCATGTTCATGGGTGTGTCCATGTGGAAAAGCTGTTTCCACTAACAACAGCAGATGCTCTAGACTCTTCCAAGCCAGCTTGATAACCTTGGCTCTGACCAAGGCTAGGAACCATAAAAGCTTTTATTCTTGGAGATCCTCTAGTTCTGAGGGTAAGGGTCAATGAAAAATCAAACTGTTAAACATCTTTACATGAGAAATCCCAAGTTGCAGGTAACTGTTATTGTTATACTCATTCATTGGATATTTATTGAGCATATATTATGTAGCAGAAATTGTACCAACCATTAAGATACAGGTCTGGATATGGGGAAGGGATTAAGTTAATGTTAATTGAATAAAAAGCATTTAATAATCATTATTAATCAGATCAGGATTACAACCTTGCAAGATGGATATCATTGTCATCTCACATTTATAGCGAACAGCTTAAGGAACTTGTCCAAGATTTTGAAGATGTTGAGGGTTGGACTTTTAGATTTAAATTTAAGGTGGAATCACTCCAAAGCCTGTACTTTTCTCTACATGGAAGTCTGCCCTTATGATGACTACATAATTCTGTGGGGCACACACATGTAAAGAAACACCTGCAGCCTTATGTGTAGAGTGGTAATAGAGTGAGGTTTGCTGATGAATGCTGGAGAGCCAGATGTTCTAGAAGACTTGCTCAAGGAGCCAGGATTTGAGCTGAACTCAGAGGGTGGCATAGATACAGACAGGGAGGAGACCAGGAGAGTAAAGTAGGGAATTTTAAGCCCAAGCACCAAGGTAACATAACAGGCAAGACATGTAAAAGGCAGTCCAAGTTTGCGGGAAGACAAAGCCAGTATGCTGAGTGTGGTATTTGTCTGGTAGAGTCAGTTGGGAAGAGATTATGAACCACTCTGAGTGCCTTGGCTTTGAACATGGGCTTCAATCTGAGCCAGTAGGAAGCCTGAGAAGGTGGCCAGCATTTGTCTGACATGCTCAATTTGTGTTTTAGAGAGAACTACTTCCTAAGTCTTAGCATGATGAGCAATGGAGTTTGTTATTACCCCCATCTCATAGGCAGGAGCAGTCTGGGTCCCCATCAGCCTTATTCTCTTTGCAGCAGAACTCTCTCTGGCCCTTTCTCCCATTCTGTATGTCTTCTTATAAATCAGGAAAAAATGCCCCAGGCCCAAGCATGGCTCTCTTGTTACTATAAATCTCAGTGTGAGTGTGGTGGGTGATAGATTTAGGTAATTGTATAATACAAAACTGCTCTTGCCTTTCTCAAGTCTAGAGAATTGTTATCTGTGTATCTCCTGCAATTTATAGCCATTCTGGACGATGGGGAGAATTCTCACAGCCATTGCCTGTAAATTATGTGCTTTCCCACTGGTAAATATTCCTGATGGTTAATGACTATTATTTCTACTTCTAAAGGCTGAACTCATATATACAAAATAAATATAGGCATGTCAGATGATGAGAGCCATTTTATCATGAGTCCTTCCTTAAAGGGTGGGGCAGGGGCAGGGGCAGGGGCAGGGTTTGCGCTTCTCTGAGTAGACTCTCCCCATGCGATATGGGCCTCTTTCAAGGGGGCCTCGGGAACCCTTTGTTGTAGGACATATACCAGCTCATTATAAATTGGTTTAGCAGTAGCAGCCTAAATAATAATTGCTTGTGTTGATTTTTACCCCATAATTGACTGTGCAATTGGGTTTACTCTTGCATTATATTCTCATTGTTTCTTGATTCTTAATCACAGCATTATTTCTTAAGAAGAAAATAATGTCTTATAGTTCAGTATCTCCAGATCTTGTTTGGTACTATGTAGGGATAGTGAAAGGAAAGTAACATTTTGTAGATAGGAATCAGGTTTTCATTTTGCTCCCTGACCAGCCCTTTATTAGCTGTGTGACCTCCAGCAAGTTACTGTATACCTCTTGATCACCACCTCCTCTTCATCAGTATAATGAGGATGGCAGTAATCTTTGGCTTCACCTTGTTATAAAAATTAACTGCAATAATGTATGTGAGAATGATTTGCCTAGTGCTTGATACTTTATAGATACTCAGAGGATATTTAATGAATGAATGAATTAATGAGCCATGATTACTGGCTATTTAAGCTTAATATATAACATGTTATGTTAGGACACAGCTCAGCCCAAAGTACAGTGATTCAAGTGGGATAGAACTTTCTCTCTCATCAAACTAGAGTAAACAGGACACTAAAGACAGATAAGTTGCCTTGTTCTATGTCATCCATCGCCAAAATTCTTTTTATATTGTTGCTCAGCCATTTCCCAGGGTGAAGCTCTCTTCTGAATGGCCAAAATTGGCTCATCACTATAACATCTGGATTCTAACCCATGGAAAGAAGAAAGAGGAAGTAGAAGGCAAGCAGTTTTTAATAAAGAATATTGCACAAACTATTTCTACTTCTTACTGGAACTTAATCTCATGAGCATACTGAACAGTAACATTACTGGGCAATGGAGTCTTTTATTGGTTGGTCATATGCCCAATTGAAACTTTGGAGATCATATTAGTAAATACAAGAAGAGAAAAAGGGATATGCGGATGATTTACACTCTGTATCTCATATACTTACCAACACTTCCATTTGAAGGTCAGCTTTAACTCTATCTGAAGATAGAGAGCTACCTTGTATAATTAGTCATAGTTTCAAATGCATCTGTCTTAACTCTTATCTAGAGTACAATCTTCTTGAAAGTTTAGATTTTACTTATTCTTTTTTTGGTATACTCCCAAGCTTCGCATAGGATCTGACCCATTGCAACTGCTCAGTGTTTGTTGACTGACCTACTGATTGATTACAATGCACCCTGGGATGGGTGCTATGTCAGCCCACAGCATGGCTTGTGAGGAGTGATGCAAGGGTGTGCATTGATAGAAAGTTGGGTCAACCGTGTACTTTGAGCCAAGCTGGCCCAGATGATCTGGATAGCCAAACAGCACCTACTTCACTGGTAATATATTGAATATCTGGATAACATCTGTCCACTTTATTGCCTCATCTACCCAGAAAAAATGGCAACACTTGACCTGTTCCATTTAACAGATAGGAAAACTGAGGTCCTAAATTGTTAAGTGACTTGCTGAAGGTTACCTAAAGAATTGTTGCATTATTGAGATCACTATCCATTCTCCAAACTCACCAGTATTCTCTTCACCACCTCATTAGATTTCTTATACCAGAAAAAAATAATCTTGACAAAAGGCAAGTGTTTTTCTCTTCATGATTTCTACCATGGGTCACATCCATGGTCTCTTTTACTCCTTATAGCAGATGTTAGAATTAGTATTGTTATTAACATCTCTCTTTAATAGATGAGGAAATAGGTGCTCAAAAAGGTGATGAAATATTTTCTACCAGTAAGTAAGATGCCAGGATCTAGACTCAATTATTTGTATACTAATCTTACTGGACCTTTACCCTGCAGATCAAGTGGTACATACCAAAGCACACTGTAAACTGCACAGCTTTCCAGCATCAGACACTGGTATTGTTGTGAGACCCAAATCTGCACTTGAGTCCATAACTGGCGAACCCTGCAGCATATTTTAATCATAGCCACTTGATAATCCTGGGTGTTGTGGGGGTGGGGAGCTGTCCTCTATCAGGCCTAAGTGTCCTGAAGGAGGGATTGCTCCAGGCTCATGAATATTCATTGTTATATTAAACCACAAACTGCAGTTCTTCCACTCACAGTACTCAGATGTTCACTGAATCCCTGGAATTTGACAATCACTAAGCTGATGGATCTTAAGCAAATATTAAGCATCTCTGCTCAGATTTTTCTCTCCTGATCACATGACAATTTAGTAACTAAATCTGGTGTTCCATAAAGAAAAAGCTGCCATTTCTTTGCAGGAAGGTTGGCAGGCAACTATTTACAGGGAGCCTCACAGTCTCCTACAAGGACTTCCTGAATTGGGCATTGTAGGGACTCAGGCCTTTGATTCTTCTCTTGCCTTTGATTTTCTTATTAGAGGGAGTAGGGTGGGGAAGGACATACCAAGGATAGGATTTTGCAACTCAAATGTGGTCCCTGGAGCCTGGCATTGGTGTTACCTTGGAGTTTGTTAGAAAGGAAGAGCCTCAGGCTTGGCCCCAAACACACATAATCCTAATTTGGCTGTTAACAAGGTCTAAGGTGTTTCCTTTGCTAAGTGGAAGAAGCACTGGGCTGAGTCTGAGGTTCATACTCCTTTCTCCATCTGTCACTGGCTGGGTCGCCTTGGGCAAGGTAGGTCACCTCTCTGGACCTCAATGGCTGCCTTTCTGTGAAGTGAGAGGGTAAGGCACAGACTTTAGAGGTTCTGAGCTTGTTTTCAGGGAGGTGTTTTCACATAAATCCAGTGCAGCAAATATCAGCAAAAACTGCACCTTCCTTTGAATCTCTAAAATATCTGCTTTTGGAAGAGTTAATCATCCAACACATGATCTATTGAGTGTCTATATGCAGGAGGCAGCATAACCCTCATCTCCTGAAATTCACTGACCTGGACTTAGAAGGATCTGCCTCCTCCCAAACCAAGCCCAGAATCTCCAAAGATTGTGCCTAGGACCCCCCAAGTATGGGTTCAATGAGGTGAGAAATTTAGAATTTCCTGGAGTTTTACTTTCTTTGATGGTCATTTCAATAATCTTTTGTATTATTACTTCTGTAGGATCGGTCTTCTGTATAAATAAGAGTAATATTCCAACCTGTCATGGTGCCATGTTAGAAGCGCATAAGGTAAATATGATTTTTAAAAATCTACTGTGAACATGCTCATTTTTACAACTGTTTTGAAGGCCCTAAAGTGCTTCCTAGATCCAGTGCCAGGTAGGCAGGACAGAGCAGTGGTAAGACACCAGCCTGGCCCCAAACCAGACCTAGGTGGGAAAGGTGGCCCCACTATTTATCAAATGAATGCTGGTGCATGATCCTTAGCCACACATGGCCTTGTTTTCTATATCTGTAAAAGGGGATCATGATGCTTTGTGGAGAATAGCACAGCTTTGCTCAGCACCTTCAACGACTGGGGAGACAGGTCCAACTTTGGGGCAAGACTGTGGATTCTGCCTCCTGACCTGTAGTGTCAAGGTTTCCTGGAAGAAATAACTTCTAGGCTGAGACCCCAAGGATAAAGATGGATTGGCTAGTTACTGGTAAGAGTGGAGAGCAGGTGGAATAGAAAAGAGAATTTTCCTGGGAGGACGAACAGCATCTCAAAGTTGTAAAAATAAGCGAGAATGTGCTGAGTTGAGTTAAGCTGAGAAAACCTCAATATACATCTGGCTTATTAGATAGTTCTTGAGGCATTCTCTACTGTGGGCTGAATGTTCATGTCTCCAGCCACACCCCAGCCCAAATTTATATGTTGAACATTTCTGGGTGCTGGCCCCTTGTCTTATAATTTCTCCAGGTCATGTCCTAGTTTCTTCCCTCCAGCTTTCTCTCTGCCTCCCTACCTGCTTCCCTTGGATCTGGATTCTAAAGGGACACTGCAGGTGCTGTAGATGCTAGTGGCCCATTGTGGACATGCCATTTGAGCTCAGCCTTCACCTTCTCTCATGAGCACCATTATGCCATTCATCTTCTGATACAAGTGGGATGTTAGCTAAGAGACTCTAGGTTGAACTGGCATGGTGGGCATAACTGATCAAATAAATTTCAGGCTGAGATCAGATGGGGATAGTCAGGTAGCCCACATGTAGGCTCCTTCCCTGTGTGGCTGCATGCCACTACCATGTAGTCCCAAGATTAGTAATATTTATCTGGACCCTCTATAAATATTTACCAAGCAAAAACTCTGTGCCAGACCCAGTTTTAAGCACAGGAGTATGGAGACACACAGGACAAGGCCTCTGCTCTCCTGAAATTTACACGGTAGTCAGGCAGGTCAGAAATTAGAAAGTAAAAAAAAAAATCTATTAACTCAAAACTGTATCCAATAGTGGCCACGAATAAATGAAACAGAGTGATTGAGCATGGGGTGGGGTCGGGGGGTGGGGTTTTTGAGAACTCATTTGGGGGAAGACTACAAACAAGAGGGGACAGTGGTGTGAGAACTTAGGGGGAGTGAATCATAGATAGAGGGAAGAGCTTAGTGTAAGGGTCTTGAGGTGGGAGCAAGCCTAGCTGTGTCCCAGAAGAGAGGGAAGGCCAGTGTGGCTAGAGTGAAGGGATTCAACAGCAGAACGATGAGGTGAAGTTGGAGGGGTGAGTAGCGCCCAAACATGATGGTATTTAAGGTCCTTGAAAAGACTTTGCATCTAATTGTAGAAGCAACTAGAAACTACTAATTGGTTCCAAGCAAGCGGGTGACATGATCTACTTTATATGTTTAAGAGTAAAAAGGGTTATAATGAGATAAAGAGGCAGAGGAGAAACAAAAAGACCTGTGGGACCTAAAGCAGAGATGTAGGCAAAAAATGATCGTGGCTTGGGCTGGGAGAGGCAGAGCAATGGATCAATTCAGAATTAGTCTGAGTTACATGTGACAGAGGCCCAGGCTTCAGCCAATGCTCACAGACAGAAAATCCATTAGCAAGCATGTTTTACTGTGAGAGCCTTCCACTCACAAGGCTGATTGTTTAAGGGCTTTTGTTTTCTTTGAAATAACTTGCCTGCAGAGCTTTATCTTTCACTATGTAGTTGTATTTGTGATCCTCCAAAAATGTGCCCATTTTCTAGATAAGAAAACCAAAGTTCAGGATGATCAAGTCCTGGTTCCAAGGTTACACTTCAGGAAAGATATGAAGCCTGAGGTTAAAAGCAGGTCTTTCAATGACCTAGCCCATCTGTCTTTAACATTATGCTCTACCCAATGCAAAAATTGAGATCTGTTTTCAATTTTCTTCTCCACCTGCCAAGTCAGAGTTTGTCCCAGCACTTCCTGCAGCCATGGAGAGCCCAGTAGAAGATCTGCCTATGCAAGTTTTTATGTGCTCATTTTTTTTTCTGATAGTGATGTTGACTATGATTCCTTACTGCCCTTGGTCCTTACTTAACCATTTTGTGACTTGTTTTCCTCATCTGTAATATGGGAACCCTAATCATTATAAATACAGAATCATCATAATATTAATGTAGCTAATTCAGCATTGAGTTGGTATTGAATAAATGTTGGTTCCCTTGTTCTCCTAATTTCAACCTGTAGACATTCACTACTCCAGCAGTAATACTCATTTTTGCTAATAACCCCAAAGGAAGACAAGCACCATTAAACAACCACTATTGTAATATTTGATGTTTCTGGAGCACTAGGTTATAAACCATGGAGAATATTTTAATCATTACCTCAATTATTTCTCACCAGAACTCCACGATGCATACATTAGGGTTGTTATGCCCATTTTATAGATGCAAGAAGTAAGGCTCTGCAAGATAACACAATTTACACAGAGTCATGATCTTCTGCAGGTCTCAGGCTCCAGAACAAATGCTCCTAACCATTTATCCCCCATCTCCCATGTGATGCTTGCTGTGCTGTTACAAGCTCCAGGTGTCACTCTGTGGCAGACCTTAGACAGCACAGGACCTGGTGCTGGTGGCAGGAGATGTATGTCTCAATTAGGCCTTGAGCCTAACTTCCAGAGAAGGGACAGGAGTTGCATTCTCAGAAGTTGCCAAGTGAATGAAATTGAAACAGCCAGAAATGACTTGCCTTAGGGGAGACAGAGCGTTCCTTCCTGGGTCACAGAAATTTTGTTTCCACTCTCCAGCAGAGCGCTGAGCCAGCAGAGTCGCACCCCTGCCTTATAGTGTGCTTAGGTGGGAGCTTTAAAGAGGCTTGGAAGTTTGAGCTAAATGCAGAGAGACGGACTCCTGGCACCACGTCTTCCATCTCAGGATAACCCTGTGGCAATGAGGCAAGGCAGTATTGTGTCCTGAGTGTGGGTCTTAGTGTTAGACTGATGTGGGTTCAGATCCTGACTCTGCAAGATAACACAATTTACACAGAGTCATGATCTTCTGCAGATCTCAGGCTCCAGAACAAATGCTCCTAACCATTTATTCCCCATCTCCCATGCGATGCTTGCTGTGCTGTTACAAGCTCCAGGTGTCATTTTCTAGGCTGGGCCAATCAGATTGCTCATCTGTGAAAAATGACATTCAATACTAACTCATCAGAGTTGCAGCAAAGATTAAATTTGATCAGTAAAGTGTTTGATGCTAATCACATAGTAATCACTCAATACATGCTAGTTACTGGGGGTTATGCATGTAAAGAGCTTAGAAGGGCACCTAGAAAAGAAGCATATTACCTCAGCTATACTGTCTGATTTTTTAAAATATATTTTATTGATTCTTTTACAGAGAGGAAGGGAGAGGGATAGAAAGTCAGAAACATCGATGAGAGAGAGACATTGATCAGCTGCTTCCTGCACGCCCCACACTGGAGATGTGCCCGCAAGCAAGGTACATGCCCCCAACTGGAATCGAACCTGGGACCTTTCAGTCCGCAGGCTGACGCTCTCTCCACTGAGTCAAACCGGTCTCGGCTACTTTCTGATATTGACAGAACATGACTTTTCTTCCTCTTAACCTTCTAGTTAACCAGACATCTAAAAATAATACAACTAGCCTTGGTTGCAGGCATATCCCCAGTAGGGGGCATGCAGGAGGTAGCTGATCAATGTTTCTCTCTCATCAATGTTTCTAACTCTCTATCCTTCTCTCTTCCTCTCTGTAAAAAATCAATAAAATATATTTAAATAAGTAAATAAATATAAAAATAATACAACTAGACATATAACTCTCTGAAAAAATCTGTGGCTCATAGGTATTTCACTTTACAGTATTTTCAGGCAACACTAGTCTTTTAAAAATTCATATCACACAAGGAGGTAGACACCCACCAATATGTCTAAAATTAAAAAGGCTGACAACACCAAAGGATGTTGAACTACTATTATGCTCATGCATCGTGTATGAGAGTATAACCTAGTGCAGCCACTTTGAAAAGGGGTCTGCTAAGTTTCTTATGAAACTGAAGATACATCTTACTTATGACCCAGAGGATCTTCAACTTACCACTAACTTAAATGGCAGGTATATGGATGTTTATTATAAAAGTATTCTGTATCTTTGAAAGTGCATAATATTGGGAGAAAAGAAAGAAAAAAGAATTTGTAAACAGGTACTAGCCTTTTAAACAAAGACATAATTCTAATGTCATTTTGGAAGCCTAAAACATATGCACTATTTTAAAGAATGTACTTTCGGGTTTGTTAAGTTTTAAGTTGGTAAGCCCTGCCTTACAGGCCACCTAGGATTAGAATGAAACGTGATTTGGTGAAAGAATTGGAGTGTCACTAGAGAATTTATATAAAAACTTTATTTTTAGAGCCTGTTGAAGTTCACAGCAAAATTGAAGGGAAGGAATAGAGATTTTCCCACATACCTCTTATTTCTATACATTCATAGATTTTCCCCTAAAAACCTCCCACACCAGGGTGGTGCATTTGTTACAACAGAGACCCATCATTATCACCTAAAGTCTATAGTTTACAGTAGGGTTTTCTCTTGTATATTCTGTGGGTTTCAGCAAATGTATAATGACATGTATCTACCATTATAGTATTATACAGAGTAGTTTCACTGCCCTAGAGAAGTTTTTGCCTCTAGTTTGCTCCTGTGAATGAGAAGGTGACACTGGTAGCTGTGGATGTTTCCTTTGAGCCTGATGGTTACTATTCACTTACCATATGTCTAGTCAACTAGGGAGAAAAAGGCTGGAGCTTGCACACACTCCACCGGGCAGCTGTTCTCTGCCTTCAGTTCTCAGGCTGCTCAGGAAGGAATGTTGTAGAGCTGGGAAAAGATATCTTCTTTATGCAAATTAAGAGAGTTAGCAAGTACTTCAGATATAAGAAGGGACTGTCCCCAGTGTGGTACTTACTGTGAGCTTCATTGAATGGTTGCAAGGTAGTCATCACCCACCACATTTCATAGATGAAGAGACTGGAGATCAGAGAGGTTAAGTCATTTGCCTGTAATCACATAACAAGGGAGTAGCAGAGATGAGACTTGACCTCAGCCTGCCTAGTTTCCAAGTTTGTGACCTCTGGTTACTTAAGGCTGCTGGGAAGTTAGATATCTTTTGGGATTAAAATATAGAATGCAAGTCCTAGCCAGTTTTGCTCAGTGGCTAGTGTTGGCCAGAAGACTGAAGGTCTCAAGTTCAATTCTAGTCAAGGGTACATATATGTCTCATATCAATGTTTCTCTCTATCTCTCCCCCTCAACTCTCTCTAAATGGAAAAATATCTTCAGTGAGGGTTACCAAAAATAAAAAATAAAAATTATGGAATCCTTTTTTTCCTGAGAAATCATATTATCAAAGGTAATTGGGTATAATGAAAATTGTTCTGTTATCCCTATGAGGTTTTTATTTTTGAATTTGGGACTAAGTGAGATTTTATAACTTGCTTGGGAAACTAACCCTTCTGTATGACACTCTTTTAAAGAGAGTTGGTGTCCCAATAGTTCAGCCCATAATGTATACACTTTGGATTAAGCTTCCATTTGTAATAATCACATCTGATGCTCATACATGGTTTTGCTACTTGCAAAGTTCCTTTACCTCTGTGTTCCTATATGAGCCTTGTGGTCATACTGAAAGACAGAGCAAATAAGAATAGCATCTTATCTCGATTTGATAAATGCCAGGAAGGCAGGAGAGAGGTCCCAGAGTTTGCCCAAGGCCACACAGAGCCAAGGGCCAGAGCCAAGCCCCCCTGACACCTAATTTGGCATCTCTTACACCTCACTTCTCATACTTTCTGTCCCATTTTGGCTCCAGGCCTCTAGGCCCAGGATAATTTACATGTGAAATCTTGCAAGTTCTTGGTAGGTGACCAATATATAATGTGTAGTTAAGGAGATAAAGTATAATTTCACTTTTGTTACAAAGGAAGGGGAACTCTCAGGGGATTGTAATAATTATACCTTTCTCAGTGGTGCCCAGAGAGGTTTATGGGCCGGGAGAAACAATTTATCCTCACAATGGAACAGTGTGCCTTGGAACTCCCAATGTGCTCCCCATTCTGTGGAGGAGAAGAGAATATGAAGAGATTTGGCCCAGGGTCACTGGCACCCAGGCCGTCAATCACCAACTCTTGACTCTCCTGTAATCACCCATGAGAATACACTTCAGCTATCACATCCTGTAATGTAGTTTTGAATACCCCCAAAGAGTTCTTGTAAAGGAGCAGAAATGGACATCCCATACTATGGCTTTTAAACACACCATCAAGTCCTACGTCCAATGTCAAAGGAAATCAGGGTAGGCTTTAGAGCAGTGATTCTCAGCCTTTCTAATGCCACAGCCCTTTAATACAGTTCCTCATGTTATGGTGACCCCCAACCACAAAATTATTTCTGTTGCTACTTCATAACTGTAATTTTCCACTGTTTATGAATCATAATGTAAATATCTGTGTTTTCCAATGGTTTTAGGCTATACAGTAGCAGTTCTCAATATGTGGGTCATGAGAATTGCTAGCAGGGTTGCCTAAAACCTTCGGAAAATACATATATTTACACTTACTCTACAGCAGTGGTTCTCAGATGCCATATATTCTTTTGAACCATGAAGAAAGAAGATCCTGTGTGTACTCTGTGACCCCAGTGTCTGGCCAGTTCCAGACTCATAAATGAGGCACCACCCCTATGCTTAGGAGAAGACGTATTTCCATAAATACATAAATACATAAATCCTGTGCATCACCTGCATGTATTTCTGGTATGAGCATTTCAGATTGGAAATGCTGTTTGTTCATCATCCTGGAGATCTGCCAGAGTACAAAGGTCCTAATGGTGGGGAAGGCAAGAAGTCTGAGCAATGAGTGATGGGCAAAGTTAGAGAGTGACAGTGGGATTCAACTGAAGCCACTTTTCTAATGGTGACAGGTGCTTAAGAGTTAACTTTTATTTTTTATGTTATTTATTTATTTTTTTAAAAATGTATTTTATTGATTTTTTACAGAGAGGAAGGGAGAGGGACAGAGAAGCTAGAAACATCGATGAGAGAGAGACATCGATCAGCTGCCTCTTGCACGCCCCACTCTGGAGATGTGCCCACAACCAAGGTACATGCCCTTGACCAGAATCGAACCTGGGACCTTTCAGTCTGCAGGCCGATGCTCATCCACTGAGCAAAACCGGTTTCAGCAAGAGTTAACTTTTAAAATGGGGACCAAATGATCTTGATGAGAGACAGATGATCCCTCATCACTAGGAAGGAACCTGGAGCTGATGACCACTGAGTTTCCACTCAGGATTCCTTTTCATGATTTTTGTGTTCATCAACCAACATTTCTAAATGGGAAATGCATAGCTATTTGTCTCAGAGGATATTGTTTTGAATTTCATTCTGAAATTTAACATAATGTGACTTTAGGTAAATCTAATACTAGAACTATGGATAATAATTTTACCTTATAATAGACAAACATGTAAATTGACCATACCTTCACTATGCCCATAGCCAATCAGAGTGAGTATGCAAATTAACCCAACAAAGATAGCAGTTAATTTGCATACATAGGCACAGTGCCTGGCTCCCAAGAACATCCTGGCACCCAGGTCACTGAGGTAGGCCCCGCTGGGCCCTGAGCAGCCTGGGAAGGGCCTGAGTCAGGGGCCTCCTGGGCAGGGCCAAGCCTGGGATCAGAGCCGAGGGGGGCGCGGTAGGAATGGAGCCAGTGATTGGAGGGAGCTGGGGTTCCCTGCCCAGGCCTAAAGCATCGGCCAGAGGCTTTCAGCCTGGGTAAGCCTAGACAGGGGCAGGGCCGGCAATCAGAGGGAGCTGGGGATGATCTCCTGCCCAGGCCTAAAGCATTGGCCAGAAGCTTTAGGCCTGGGCAGGGGCAGAGCTGATGATCAGAGGCTACTGGCAATCAGTGTGAACTACAGAGGAAACACCTTTTCTGACTGCTCATTGGCTAAGTTTCCTATATGCCACTGATAATATTCTTAGTAACTTGGGTAATAAGAATCCAAGATGATGATCTAGAATTTTTCCACCACACTTCTGGAGAAAAAAGAAGGTCCGCTGCTGGAGGGCTAAGAAATGTCATATCCAGCCCTAGTCAGTTTGGCTCAGTGGATAGAGCTTCAGCCTGCCAACCACAGGGTCTGGCTCAATTCTGATCAAGGGCATATACCTAGGTTGCAGGCTCCTCCCTGGCTGTGGCCCAGGTCAGGGCTCATGCAGGAGCAACCAATCAAAGTGTTCCTCTCACTTTGATGTTTCTGTCTTTCCCTTTCTCTTCCACATTCTCTAAAAGTCAATGAAAACACACTCTCAGGTGAGGATAAAAAAAAGAGAGAGAGAGAAATGTCATATCCTATGAAAGTCACATCTTGAAAATGCCTAAAGAAAGTTGTCATTTTTCCATGGTGAAGGGACCGAAGTCCGTGTTGATGAAAATACCTTGGTGGCTGTGGTGACTGGCAGTGGCTGCAGCAGCGGGGTGATGAAACTGGTGCCTTCCCTTGATCAGCTCCATTATCTTCCACAAAGGGAAGCCAGTAGGACATCCCCCCAGGACTCCCAGTATGTGAGAGGGGGCAGGTTGGGCTTAAGGACCCCCTACCCCCAGTGCACAAAATTCATGCACAGGGCCCCTAGTCCTATATAATAAAAGACCAGAGGCATTACACAACCAAAATGACCAAAAATCAGACCACCATGATCTCTTCTCAGGCTGGCCCTGCCCCCAAGCAAGTGGTTAGGGGCAATCAGGCAGGCATGCAGAGTGGTTAGGGTCAATCAGGTAGGCAGGCAGAATGGTTAGGGGTGATCAGGTAGGCAGGCCAGCAGTTAGAGAAGATCAGGTAGGCAGATGGCCCCTCATTGGGCTGGCCCCACCCCTAATCAGGCAAGCAGGGAGAGTGCTTAGGGGGATCAGATAGGCAGACCAGTGGTTAGGGGTGATCTGATAGGCAGAAGGCCCCTCTCTGAGCTTGCCCCTCCCCCCAAAAAAGAAAGAGGAGGCCCAGACCAGCCAAGCCATAGCATCCCAGCCTGTCCCCTGCAGAGGGAGGACACTGGTGGCAGGGGAGGGGAGGCAGTGCTGCACAGATGGCAAGCAGTGGGAGCAGTGGGGGTAGGGCCAGCTGCCCTCAGTTGTGGGAAGGAAAGCCCCAATAAGCCCTGATCTCAAGCCAGGCTTAGGGACCCTACCTGAGGGGTCCTAGATTGTGAGAGGTTGCAGGCCAGCCTGAGGAACCCTGAGTGCATGCATTTTTGTGCACCGGGCCTCTAGTGTTAATAAGAAAAGGATAACACAATAACTGGCATTTATGGAGGATCTGAATATGTCAAGTGCTTGTAAACTTTTTCTTAAAATCTTATATTAACTCAGTTATTCATTTGAAGGAGGACCATTCATTGCTATCCATCAGATGAGTAAACTGAGACACTGAGCATTTAAGTAGCTTATCCCAGGTCCTCCACTGAGAAGGAAGCAGATCCAGTGCTTCACACATTTGATCTGACTCCAGAGCTGAAGTTCTCCATCAATAAAACTCTGTCCCTCAGTCTATTCAACTGTAAAATAGACATTATAATATCTGATCTTTTTTTTACAAACTTCAAATCAGGAAAGTTTCAAATCATTTGTCTCTTCCATCAGCCAATCAGACCGTTGAGGTGTGTGGTGTACTTGAGGACCCTTCAAAGTGGCTGACTCATACTCAGTGCTCAGTCACTGCTTTCTGAAAAAACACATTGATTAATGGGGAGAATAATAAGAAACTGTTTTATGAAGAGTCAAGGTGCTATCCAAAGGTGATTTATTTATTTATTGATGCTTCACTCATACTCAGCCCTGTTCAACACCTTTTGAACCTGCAAGGTGGCCGCTGAAAGAATGGTGCTTGTCAGCCCGGTGACTTTAGTGCCCAAATGTTTGTCTGCTATTGGAGTTCTTGCTAATTCTTCTCACCTCAATTGTATCATGTTTGCTTTGTATTTGTATGAAATTTGGAAGTGAAAAGTGTGGCCTGTGTTTGCAGTTCCTCCCTTCCTATGAAATTACCTTTCATGGTTTGGAGGCATTTATTATTTATGCTATTTATTATTTATTAATTCTATTTCTGGTAGAAGGAAAAACCAAAATGAATTTAACAAAATCCTCATAATAACCCTGTAAAGTTTATAAGTTAGCCTGTTATACATAGGACAACTCTGAGACTCAGATTCATCTCCTGCTATTCTTTTTTCACCCACTTGCATTCATTAAACATACCTCAGGGACTGTGTTAGGTCCAGCCTATGATGTCACATCAGATTGGCTCTGTTCTAATAGAATTTGGTGGAGGACATTGAGAGTTCAGTGGGAGAGCAGTGTTTACATCACCTAATGAACTGCTAATTGTCAGTCACTGATCCAGCACCCCACCCATGACTGTGCCTGATGACTGTCATCAATGATGCCCTTTTGTGGACACATAAGTGAAGAGGTGTGGTTTGCCTACCTGGTGCCATTAATATGGTTGTCTCAGGAGTTGGCTCCTGGCCTCGGGCATCCATAGGACCATGGGGGGGACATTAGTGCTATTTGGGGGTTTTGAGTGCAGAATTGACCTGATCTGACTTAAGTTTTAAAACAGCTCAGCTGGGCTTCTTTCTCTATGAGGAGAAGACCTAAGGAAATGAGAATAGCAGCAGAAAGACCATGGGGAGGAGAGCACAAAGGAAGTGAGAGATGGGGTAGCCCAGAGTGGCAGAAAGAAGCAGACTCTGGACCTCTGTGAAAGTGCAGCAGACAGGATTTGTTGAGAAACAGATGAGAAAGAAAGGATAGGACAAGCTCTGAGGTGGCCATGTGGCATGGAGTGGCCTTTTCTGAGATGAGGGAAGGGGTGTGCTTTTGCCCCCTGGGAACTTAACATGTAGTTCAAAAGTCAGCATTTTCATGGTGCTTTTATTTCTGCTGCTATAAAAGGAACTCATATTCTCATATAAACAATGAAAGCAGTACAAACACATACAACAAAAACTTTGTTCCCTGATTTCCTTTCCAAGAGGCAACCACTGTTATCATCTTCTCGTGTTTTGTTCCAGACACAGTATAAGGAGGTGAGGCTATTTTATATTCAATTTATTTTTTTAATACAATGGTTCAGACTATGTATCCTGTACTGCAGCTCACAGTTCTCACTAAATAATGTCTTAGAGATTACTCCATACCAGCACATTCAGAAAGACTTATTCTCCTAGCAATACAACAGCATATTCCATTGTATTGCCATATCCTGCTGTGTTTAATTAATTCCTTCCAAAGGACATTAAGGTTGCTTCCAGTATTTTAAAATTACTAATGATGTAGTGATGGATAATAGCTCTGGATGTGTATTATATGCACATGGGAGTAGATGTATAGAGTGAATTCCTAGAACTGGAATTTGTGGCTCCAGAGGAATGTGTACACTTAAGTGCTGGTAAAAGAAGATGGACCACTGTGTCCACTCAAGCACCAGTTTATAGCCCAGCAGCAATGCATGATTGTACCTGTCTAGGTGAAAAGCCTTTATGTTAGTAGAGAAACAAAGGATAACCTGCAGGTGTGTTGCTTCTATTAGCCACAGTGCCTTGATGTCTACCATTTATTTAAAAACAGTTTTAGAAAGTAGATGTTCTGTATTTTGTTTCATGCAGGAGGACATGAAGACTTGGAGAGATGGACCAGCTAGTGAATGGTAGGGCTGGGATTTGAACCCAAGTCTCTGCATGTCAAAGCCCAGACTGACTCCAGGGTAGCCTTGCCAGAAAGAGACTTTCCCAAGTCCACACTTGGATTCTCTCTCCTGTAGTAACCTTCTGGGGCCTAGACAGATGCAGGCATTAGCTGGATAAGACCTTGTCAAAAATGCTGTTGAGAGCACTGTAGCCCGGGCAGCAGGGTCAGACTAAATGAGCGTCAGGGTCCTTTTCGGTGCTAAAAGTTCCTGGACTCAGCTAGCTCTCTTCTCAGCTTTAATAGCTGCATCGACAAAATAAAAATAATATTGCCTGCCTCCACATCAGCATGTCATAAAGGTAAATCAGGTAGCGCACCTGAAGCACTTACAGCAACATAAGCAAAATAAGCTCTATAAATCTGGGTTAGGAGAGTGGTTGCAGGGATGGGAAGCTGGTCAGTCCACTTGGCCTCCCCTGGGCCTTTATTAGGAATAAGTTCCCTCAAATGGATTTGTTTTAAATACAAACAGAAGTACACACAGGTGTTCATTTTACATAACATTGAACTACTTTCAACTCATTGGTACATCATTTTGAGATTCACAAACTTTTAATTTTTATTTCATTTTTTTAAACTTGTCTCTGCATCAGTGAAACCCTCCATAACACTGGTGCCAAGTTAACCATTTCTTTGGATTGTTGTGAGGGTTATATTTAATAACCCATATAAATGGCCACACCCCTAGAAAATACATTTTTTAAATGGAGCTAAATTTGTAATTAACAAAAAAACACTCTCCCTAATATGATACCTATGTTAGTCCCAAAATTCACTCCAAGCTTTGCCATCACAAAACTTGTTTATTATCTCATGTGAACTTCACAGCAATACTGCAAGTGAAGTGTTATTGATTACCTCCTTTTTCAAATGGAACAGACACCTAGGCTCAGAGAGTTAAAGTCTCTCTGTTTAAAGTCACCCAGCAAATAGGGGCAACATAAGAATTAGAGCCAGGTTGTCAGATGTGGTCTGTATCCTTTCATCTTCCACAGCTTAGCTCAAGCTTTCTCCTCTGGGCTCTGGGAAGACACCCCTATGCTTGCTGCCTCTTTCACTTGCTTTGCCAGCACCTGTTTCACAATGTCCATTTCTATAAGCTCCAATAAACTGAGGAGCTACTTGAGGGCAGGGGTGGTGACATCTTCATTTTTGCATCCCCAACCTTTAGTACAGGCTTAAGGCACAGTGTTGCAGATGGAAAGGAACTCCCAATTTTGAGTGCAGATTTGTGCCAGCATGCTATGAATGTCTTGAACTTGAACCTCCCAACAACAGCAGGTGGTCCCAGCACGCAATATTTCCTAGCAGAGGAAACCCAGACTTAGGGAGCATAGTGACATGTCTGGGGCACAGAGTGAAGAGAAGGACACAGGATTCAAACCGAGGTCTGTCTTCCTCCAAGGCCTGAGGCTTAGAAGTATAGAGTCACCCCATCCCCTCATGTAATTAGCATGAAATTTGAAATCTACTTTTTTTTTATTTCTGTAGTAGGGCTTTATTGAAGCACAGCTATCCCACTTGTTTACATATTGTCTGTGGCTGCTATTTTTCCCCCTGCAAAAGAAAAAGCTTTACTGAGATATAATTCATAGAAAGTAATTTACCCATTTGAAGTATAAATCCAGTTGTTAAAAGAGTTTGTTCTTGGGGACACACACCTCCATCCAAGACCAGCCTACCCTGCAGAGATGGGGAGAATAGCTGGGCCCTCAGAGCTGGCTGGGGGCCTGGGCTCTGACACATCATGCTTACTGAATGTAGAGGAAGGGAACACAGGACAGCACAGAGGAGTAAGACAGACACACTTGAAGAAAAGTGTTCAGCCTAGCCAGACTGTGGATGGGGGATCTTCTAGGGGTGATAGGGAGGCAGCAGAGCTTAGTTGCCAGTGTGCATGTTTGGGTTATGGCACCACACTGCCCCAATTCCAACTCTGGCTCCCCTATTAATGAGCTGAATAACCTTAGGCAAGTGCCTTGACCTATTTGACCTGACTGTGCCTCAGTTTTCTCATCTGTAAAATGGGGCCTGTTATTATTTTCTTGTAAGGTTATTTTTTTAATATATTTTTATTGATTTTAGGAAGGGAGAAGGAGAGAGTGATATAAATCTCAATAATGAGAGAGAACCATTGATCGGTTGCCTCTTACATGTCCCCAACTGGGGATCAAGCCTGCAACCTGGGCATGTGTCCTTGACTGAAATCGCATCAGCCCTTCAATCTGCAGGCCAACGCTCTATCCACTGAGCCAAACCAACTAGGGTTATATTGAGAATTAAATGAACTACATATTTAAAGCCCTAAGAACATTGCCTCGTGCACAGTGAGCACTCCAGCCTAGGTTGATTGCTACTGTTACACACTAAGTAAAGAATTGCTCAGAGCTAAACTATGGAAGGACTTAGATGGCAGGCTGTGAAACTCACCCTCGATTCTGTAACTCTTGATTTCTGGACCTGACAAAATCTGGGCTTTGGAAAGGTTTACCTGTGTTAGAATATATCCAAGTAGCAGGAAAACTAGAGTCAAGAGACCAGGGAAGGGACTGCTGCCAAGGTCTTTATGGTAATTTCATTCTCTGGGAGCGGGGAGGGTCAGCCCTCCTGACTGCATGGGGCTTTGCCAATGCCTGTCACATGGCCAATTCTGAGGCCCTGTCAGGGAGTGCTTCTGCTTATTACTCTGGAGGCCTGGGAATCACTTTCTCTCACCTGGCTGGTCCATGACTGTCTTTATGGAACAGCGAGGGGTCTCGGCACAGAGTTGCCAGCTCAAGAACTGGCAGCAGGCTGGAAGTGTTGTCCCCACCAGGCAGCTCGGCTGAGCGGGGCCCTATTTTTAAGGATGTCAAAGGGCTCACCTAAAAATCTCCTCCTGTGAGACAGCCTAACAGCATGTGATTATGCTGTTTCTGGGTAATGGTAGGCTCCCAGCTGGGCTGCAAAGACAGTCTCTCCCAAGATTAACTCCTGCCACATGTATGGTCCTCCCTCTTCCTCCCATGACGATAATTGTCTGTGGGGAATTGGACTCCAGGGGCTCTGAGCAGTTCCTTTTCCCTTGGCATCAAGCGCAGACCCAAGCCGTTAATACACTGTGCGTGGGCTCTCTCCGACTTTGCCCCTCTGTCCTGAGCAGAGCTTTGGTTAAATGTGATACCCAATAACTTCATAGGATCAAGAGCTTTCATGAAATTTTTCTCCTAAGAAGATGAGCTGGGGAAAATTGAAAGCAAGGCTGCCAGCTTTGATGTCTTAAGTATGAAATTTCATTGGCTTACCAGGTGCCGAGCTCTGGCATTAGTGCCGAGAGGGTAAGACTTAAGGAAGAGATCACCTCCTATGCCCCATGGATGAAAAGAAACCCAGGGAGTAGAGGTCAGAGAGCTCGACCTGGTGTTTTCAACTGGCCCTGGGCGAGCTGCTCAGCATCTCTCTTTTTTTTAAAGAGATAATATAGTTTTTTTGTTGCTGTTGCAGAATATGTGCATATTATCAGAAATTCAGAAAATATGGAAAGTCAATTTTGCCAGTCCCCAAAGAGAAACATTTTGATGCATTTTCTTCCATTTCTTTTTCTCCAATTGAAAAAAAGATGATATATTAGCTTTTTCATTTATTTACCTTCCTCTCTGTATATCTACATGTTTATCTAATTTAATTATACGATTGTCCTTGGTTTTTGTTTATTGAGTTGGTTGCTTTTATTTTTGTTTTGCCCCACCACAATGGTAATTTTCATTTTTACTTAGTCCCAAGAGCTTAGGTACATGAAAATCACCTGGAGAATTTGTGAAAATGTGGGGGTCGTGTCTGGAAATCTACATTTTAACAAACATTCCAGGTGAAATTGAGCCACATGGCACATGGACCACACTCTAAGAAACGTTTATATCGAGCTAAATATTGTGGTGATGTTGCTCCATTGAGTGGTATTTAGGTCATTCTAATAGGTATTTAGGTCATTCATTGGTAGTTTTTCATTAAATATAAATAGTGTCACAATGACCATCATTGACCATTTATTCATTCATTCAACAGACATTTTTTGAGCACTTGTACAAGGTAAGCATGTTTCCATGTGCAATAAAGACCAGTGATCAGTCATTTATTATTTCTGCCCTTATTAGCTTTTGTCTAATGAAAGACAGAGTTATATTGTTGCAAATTGTGGTGAATGCCATGAGGAAAAGAAGGGTATGGGGAAATAAGTCATTTAAATTCCACAAGCAGGAAAGCCTCTGTGAGGAGCTGACATGTAGGCAAAGCTTAAAGGAAGAAGAGGAGGTAGCCTAGGTCCCTTTTAAGATTCACAGAAGTAGAATTATTAGATTAAAGGGTATAGAGTTTCAAAACTGCTTTTTTAATCTCTCCTCCCCCTCAGGTTTCCATGTTCATGTTCAAATGTACAGGGTGCAAATTGGTCAGGGTCCAGTAGAGAGAAGACAAACCACATTTGGCATTTCATATAGGGGCTTAGTTATAAAATAGTTTGAAAGAATAAAAAAAGAAAAAGGTGAGGTAGGTCAGAGTACAGCCATTACAGGAAGCAGGTACCACACACTCTGAGTGAACATTAGGAAAGCTGTGTTGTTTCCAGTGGCCGGCCATTCCCTCTTGCTAAACTGCACCACCAAAGGCCTGGGGGACCAGCTTGCTCTGGAATCGGCGAGAAGGGTTTCCCTAGGCAGGTGCTGCATGGCTTGTGCCAGGACCAGATGCTGGGCCTTGGTGCAGAGCTGCTGAGGAGGTGCACTGGCTGGTGATGAGAATGTTACGCTAACACTACCTGGCTGGCCAAGGGGCACCACATGGCTGGTGCTGAGATGGTGGAGATGCTGCTGAGTGCTGACTGTGGGATCCGGAGGAAGAGGCTTTGACCTCTAAGGGAGGAAACTGCCAAAAGATGCCGGAGATCCTAGCTGTCTGCAGCTTCTAAAAGGATGCTGGCAGAAACTGACTTCATTCTCCTTTCTTCCCATCTTTACGGTATCCTACCAGATCTCCCTATTGACAAACCTAAGCAAAAGTCTCCAGGCAAAAGAATGTAAGAAATGCAGGTCCCAGGAAAATAGGGCAGAAATGGGACCTGAGAATAAGCAGGCATATGCCCAGCACACAGAGATGGGAGCTATCCTCTCCCCTGTCCCCTTTCATCCCCTGGGCCTGTGCTCTGCTCCTGGGTGTTAGACCAGCTCACTGGTTATCCATCCCACAGTTTCTCTATCCTCAAAAATGTATTTATTTTCTAAGTATGCGCATGCATAAATTGGACACTAAACCATCTAAGTCAACACTCTGTAAAAGCTGACTGGAAGGATGGATAATGTATAGATTGATGGCGAATAAATGAATGGTGGTTGCTCCTAGGTATTTCTGAGGATCTGTCCTGTGCTAAGTGCCTACTATCATTTTCTAAACCAAGACTCACAACTACCGCTCTATATGGGCATTCTCACTTCCACTTGGCAGTGACAGTGAAGCTCCAAGGATGGGAGTGACCTGCTCACCATCACACATCTTCAAAGTAGTAATGAGACGCAAGCCCAGGTCTGTTTGCCTCCATCGCTGCTACTGCTTTAGGAACTTCTATAATACTAGTAGCTCAGTGCACAGATTTGTGCACATCGAAGGGAATTAATTAGAAGAAACCTCTCTGGTTCCAGGGTTTGTCACCTGAGAACCGCTGCTGCTAAGTCACCACAGTTCGGTAGCTCCTGCATTGAGTGTCTGACCCCTGGTGGTCAGTGCATATCATATGTACCAGCCAGTCAGATAGTCAGATGGTCTGATGGTCACTTAGCCTTTTATATATAGATGGGCCCACATTTAAAGGTGGAGAGTGGTTATTGAGCATACCCGAGTTTCCATGAAGGCATGCTGGTAGCAGCATAGACACTAATTGCCCCTGGGAGTCCAGTGGATGTGACAGCCTTGCCATTTGTGGCCACGATGTGGCTCCAGGCTCCTGTCTGAAAACCCTCTCCTGACCTTTTCCTAACACTTGGCATTTTAGTGTTCTGTTAGTTACAGATCACTTACATGCAACACACAGTTGACTGTTTGTTGAAATGGAAAGTGGGGGTTGGAAAAAAGGAAAAGGAAGTTCACGCTTGCCAGAGCAGCGCCATGGAACGCTTGTTCCCTAGGTATTCATCTCAGCACGTCTAAACACCTATAATTAAACCAGCTTTGGAACAGTTCCTCCTGCATAGGGTGGGACAATCAATTCTGCGGCGTTTGGATCCTGTTCTTTATACATACTGCTCAGCAGTAAAGATGTTCAAAAAGGACCAGATGCTGGGGCTCAAGAATGCAATTACCCACCTATCAGGGCGAACGGATGATGATCTGGTCGTGGGGACTGCCAAGCTCTGGGCGGGAGAGAGAGAGAGAGAGAGAGAGAGAGAGAGAGAGAGAGAGAGAGAGAGAGAGAGAGAGAGGGAGAGGGAGAGAAGTGATGAATATGGTGACCTCCGATTCTCTGTGCCTGTTCCCCAGTCTCATTTCCTTGCTGGGTGTTTTATTTTTCATCCTGGATGCTGCAATTGCTGGGTAACTTTTTGTTAAACAGCTAATTAATGGCAACTCAAGTCAGCTGTCCTATTTATGAGACTCTGGAGCAGGCAGAGACACTGCTCATCTGGAAGAAGGAGTTGGGATGAAGCTGCATCTTCTGTATAAATATTTGAGCACTGCTGTCAGATGCCAGCACCAGCCAGGGCTGTCTGCCTCCACATGAATCACTGAAATGACCCGAACCTTCAGTATGAGCTGATTGTAGCTAATGTGAGCCATATAATCTCATGTGCTCGGAATGTCTCGTGAACCACACACGCTATCAAGATACAGTTTTAATTAACATTTGCTTTTTAGATAATATACGCAATTTATTTTGGCAAGAGTTCATTGAATGTAAAATCTACATAATTAAGATACTAAACCTGCAATATATATTTTTTCTTTGCAGTATTTTTTTGCTAAATGACACAGATTCAGCAACAGTTACTACCCATCGATAGCTAAAATGGGCAATCATAATTTTATGCTTTTTCTTTTTTTTTTCACATGCCTCTCTAACCAAATGATATGAAGTCATATAGTCAATTTTGTTCACTTTTTAGATTCAGGGGTGTCTGATGTTTTAGGTTAACACTAACAATAAAGCAAAGAAAATACATCCCATGATTCTGCACACAAAATTAATATTCTATGAGTTTATTTTACTAAGTTTTTTACCACCTTCATGGGACTCTGGAGCTTGATCGCCTGAGAATGAGACACTGGAAGAGACCTCAACTATTAACTGCTCATTTTATGAAGACAGCCATGACCTCTGAATCTCAGAGTGGGAATATGACTTCCCCAAGGTCACACAACCCAATGGAGCCAGAAGCAAGCTTAGCACCCTTGACTAGCCCAGCTTATTTTCTACCATGCCAGCTGGTTCACTTTAAATACCATCTGCCCTTTATCTACTCCTTCCTCAACTCTGTCTCCTACTTGAAAATGCCTCTGTATCATGTGAAATAGGCATGTTTAAAAAGAAAATAAATGGAACGGAGACCTGGTTCCCAAAATACTTCCCTGAAGTGCCGAGCAGCACAATGGCCAAATCCCAACTGCTTTGTTCTTTGTGATAATCCACATAATTGGGTCAGAGGGCTAATGACTTGGCTTCAGGAATCTGAGCCATATGCCTCTATGATTGGCAGCCAGCTGCATGCCCACAATGAGGGCTGGTGCTGATGGAAGTCCAGGGCCTCAGCTGAAGGGAGCAGCAGCCAGACCAAAGCTGGGAATGAGAAACTGGAATGGCCCCTGGTTATGAGGCCATTTTCCATATCCTCCCTTCCAATCTGCTAGGTTTCTGAGCTGCCAAGTTCTTCTCAGGCAGGCCCTTGACAGGAGCCTTTCCTGAAGACTCCGACACACCGGATGGGGTAGTCAGGGATGCGTCCGTGTCAGTCTCTTCCCTCAGATCTGTAGTAAGCTGCTAATTAGTGTCAGTAATTGCTGGAGGAGAGGATATCTGGCTGCCCATCAGCGTCGGGAAGGAAGGGATGCTAGCTCCCTCCTCTCCAGTGTTAAGCAATAAATCCATATCGGTTAAATTGGCTGTTGGGAGGCTGGTTGAAAAGGATGTCAGTGGAGTCCTGTCAGGTTAATGGGTTTAGCTAATATATGGGCATACGGATGAGTAACCCGATCAGGCATTAGAGCCAAAAGCAGTAGGATGGTGGTCTGAGGGAGCCACCATAGCAGAGAGTTCACAGCCACCCTTCTGAGTGAGGCCCTAGTCCTCTTGGAGAGATGTTCCAAAAAAAAAAATCTATTTCTTAGACAACTCAAAAGAAGAAGAAAATGGTGCTTTATCTCTGCAAGCCATAGCCAACAGATGATAGGAGGAGGAGAGGGCTCAGATTTCATGCAGATCTAGGTCCTACTCCTGCCACCAACAGCCATCTTCTGAGGCAGAGGATGAGCTCTGAGCCTCAGCTTTCTCCTCACTACAATGGATCATCCAGAGGTAGAAATGAGCTAATACACATACAATGCTTGGTATATAATCACTGTTCTTCAAGTGAGCACTTCTACAAATTAGGTTAGAATATGTAGCATACCAGGCACATGGGAGCTTGTGCTGGTAAATTTCAGGATGCTTTCATATAGATCTTGGGGTGCCTTTGCAATCAGGTCAGGAGACCTCATGGTTTCTGATGACCTCAACTGTCAATTCTCTCCTCACCACCCCTCTCCTATGTATTTAACCTGGGTGTGTGATGGAGATGTGAAGGAAAGGTGGCCACCAGACAGCTGTGTTGTGTGCAGCTCCTGCATCTGTATGGGCACCATGAATGAGGCAGTAGTGAGAGCCTGGCTTACATGCTGGCAAAGCATACTAAGAGTCCTGCAACTCCCATCCCCCACCTAATAATGTGGATACAGAATATCCAAGACTATGGAGCAGTTGTGCTTTTGCTTTATATGCATGTGATCTAATGATAAAATAATGCAGTTGGTGTGTTTGTATATGTTTTTACTTTTCTCTTCTGAAAGATCTAGGTACTCACTTTGCCTACAATATTCATTTGCTTGGCAAATATATAATGTTTATCAAATTCTTACTTATATATGTTTGCTAAGAAAATGTGCATTGCCTATGTGCATACACATCTATTCATTTATTCATTCAACAAATACTTATTGAGCACCAAGTGAACTGCAGAATTTTAGAGCTGGAAGGGGCTTATGTAGTTATCCTCTTTCAAAGCTCTCAATTTAGAGAAGAACCTGGAATCTTAATATGACTAGGCCCACACTCCTGCAGGGAATTCACCTCTCAGTCTTCACCGAGAGTTCATAAGCTATCAATATTATCACTCTAGCAATAAGCCCCGGTAACTTTTCCTTCCTACCTCTATCTGACTGTGTTGTCCAAACCACAATTCGGGGGAATCTAGCTGTCTTTCCCTGTGTCTGGCACTAGAGCAGCTGCATGTAGCTGAATAAAAGCACACAGTCAGGCAGCCTGATTATATTTCATGACAGCAAACTTTCATCTCGGGGTCTGGTGGAGTACTTCTGAGCTAAGCCATGTTGCTTGGGTTTGTATATCAGTTCCCGCTGTGCCTTTTTTATTTAATGTAAGATAAGGATACTAATATTTACCTCATAGGGTTTTGAAGATGAAATAATTAAAAATATACTGTATAAGGCAGTGCCTGACACTATATAGGTATATGTTCATTATTAGTATTGGACATACTACATTATTGTACAAACTCCTCTGCATACACAGTGACTGCTGGGGCTCCAGCCATTCAAACCACATTCCAGTCAACAGTCAAGGAAAAGGGGTTATTGCCTGTTGAGTCAGCTCTTGTGAGGATTCTCCTCTGCAGTCCTCACAACACTTCTGTTTGCAGAACCTGGCTTCCTGGACATACGTGGCTGTAAGAGAGATCTGGAAATGACATTTTTATTCCATACGGTATCATGCCCTTGTGGATAAACTGGTTGTAAAGAAGAAGAGAGCATGAAATATTTTTAGGCTATGGCAGAGTCTGTTTCATCTACATACCCAAAGTTAATGGATTCTTCTCTGCTTTTCTCTCATTGCCCAAGACCATTCTGTCTACCCTTCTATACACATTATATACCTTGGCTTCTCTAATATCATGCCTGGTTTTCCTCTTCTCTGGCCACTGTCTTTCTTTCTTTTTTTAAATATAATTTTTATTGATTTTTTACAGAGAGGAAAGGAGAGGGAGAGTTAGAGACATTGATGAGAGAGAAACATTGATCAGCTGCCTCCTGCACACCCCCCACTGGGGATGTGCCCGCAACCAAGGTACATGCCCTTGACCCAAATCAAGCCTGGGACTTTTCAGTCCACAGGCCAATGCTCTAAACACTGAGCCAAACTGGTTTTGGCTGGCCACTGTCTTTTTATCAAATTTGCTGGCTTCTCATCCTTTTCCCAGGCTCTATATGTCAGGGACTCCCAGTTTTACCACTGACCCTCCCTCTCTTCTCCAGTTGCACTCACTCCCATGGTGGTGAATACCCTCCACATGCTGGTGATTCCCTATTGTGCATCTCTACCCCAGACTTCTACTCTGCACTCATGCCCGCTGTCACCTCCTCTACACTTGTAGAATGAATAACCATCTCAAAATTTACTTTTCTAACCATATTTCTTGTTTCTCTTACCACCTTCCCCATCTCAACACAGAGGCCCTCCAAATCCACTTGAAGTCCAAGACTCTAAAAACCAGAGTCTTGATGACTCCTTATCCTTCAGCATCCCTCACTCCCATTTCCAACCCTGAAATAATTTTCAAATCTGTCCTCCTTGTTCCACCTTGGTGACCACTGCTCTAGTCCAAGCTAGCAATAGCCCTCACCTTGATTACTGGAGTCCCTCTTAATGAATCCTTCTATTTGCATCCTTTATTCTGTGGTAGAGCACAGTGGTTTAGTGCAAACACCCTGGAGCTAGACAGCCTGGGTTCAAACCTTATTTCCAACATATATTAGGTATCTGACTTAGATAAGTTTATTAACACTTTTTAAAAATCTGAACTTCTTCATATCTAAAATGAGAATAATAATAGTACCTATTTCATATGATTATTGTAAACACTAAATGAGTTGCTATACAGGTTTGGCAAAAGTAGGATTTTAGTTGTGAGTATGTAGAGCAAAGGGTTTTTTTCTTATATTATTATTTATTAATTCTTTGTTATTGTTCCTTATGAACAACTGTGAACCTACTCTTACCCTGCCCTGTATGTCAGTACACAGAGCAAAGCCTGCCATATAATAAGCACAATCAATAAATGTTAGCTTATTATGTTAGCTATTATTACCATACATTTTTCGTGGAGTCACCAGAGTGATTTTTTAAAAACATAAATTAAATCCTATCGTTCCTGTGCTTAAAACTCTCTAGTGATTTCCCATTTCAGCTGCAATGAAATTCTAATATATTACCATGGCCAAAGGTCTTCCATTACCTAGCCCTCGACTCCTATCATCTCTGCATATAGCTCTCTATCGCTCTCTACCTTTAGTTCTGCCTGCTTTATTTTAATTCCTCTAACATTCCAAGATTTATTTTAATTTCTTTAACAATGTCTCTGTTCTTTCCTTTGCCTGGAATGCTCTGCCCTCCCTCTAGTGATTCATAGGGCTGACTCATCTTTTTCCAGATCTCAACTAAATGTCCTTCCCCTTTAAAAGACCCACTGTGACCATGTGCCTAAAGGAGTGCCCTTGCCTTTGTAATTCTTCTCCTTCATTTATTTTTATTTTTTGTAAATATACTTTTATTGATTTTGAGAGAAGAAGAGAGAGGGGGAGAGAGAAACATCAATGTGAGACAGAAACATCCATCAGATGCCTCCCATACTCACCTGGACTGGGAATTGAATCAGCAACCTTTCAGTGCAACAGGATTATGCCTGTCCAGGGCTCCCCCTTCCTTTTATGTGGTTTTCTTGTTGGTTTGTTTGTCTTTTTTAGGGCCTCTACTATAGTTGGGGGTTTCTGAGAGCACAGATCTCATTTACTTATATAGTCGTGGATCCCAGGACCAGTGATGGCACATAGTAGGTACTTAGAAACCAGCTGATGAATGAAAGAAGAGATGACCTTTGAGCAAGAGTTTAAAGAATAAATAGGAATGTTCCAGATACACAAGAAGAAGCAAGGATTGGAGGCAAAGAGAACAGCATTTGCAAATGCATCCAGATAGGACATAGAGTAGTAATTTGCTATTTAGAAATGTGGTGTGGTCTTCATGCCAGAAGCATCAGCTTTACCTGGGAACTGTTAGAAATGCATGGTCTTAGTCCTCAGCCTAGACACAGTGAGTCAGAATCTACATTCTAAGAAGACTCCCAGGTGTTTCACTAGAGAAGAACTGGAGTAGTGTGTTCAGGGAACCAGGAATAGCCATCATGACTAGAGCACTAGAACATAAAGTACACGGGAATGTTTCAACTAGGATATAAATTCAGCTGCACATGACAAACTCGGAATGATAGAGGCTTAAAAACACCAGATAATCCCTGGCCGGGTGGCTCAGTTCATTGGAGTGTTGTCCCGTACACCAAAAGGTGTCAGGCTTGATTCCTGTTCAGGGCCCATACCTAGCTTGTGGGTTTGATCCCCAATCCAGGCACTTCAGAAGGCAACCAATCTCTCTCTCCCCCTCTCTCTCTTTCTATCTCTCTTGCTCTCCCCCATCCCTTTCTTTCTCTCTCAAAATCAATAAAAACATATCCTCAGATGAGTATTAAAAAAAAACCCACATGTATTCACATCTCATGTAAAAGTCTAAGCAAATATGACTGCTATTTTGCTGAGTCTCTCAGATCCATTCTAAGCAGTGTAGAAAAATGAATTTCCTTCCCCTTCCCGTGATAAAGACTGCCTGAGATACTGAGCTGCCACTTTGTGCTCCGTTGAAGTAATCCTTCCTGGGCTGCATTTCACAATAACTAGTGAGCACCTGCTACCTGTCAGGCATCTTGCTAGGGTATAGGGACACAGAAATGAGGAGATATGACTCCATCCCTCCAGGAGCTCAGCATGAAAATAGGCATCGTGATACAGTATCAGGTTCCTCTGAATGACCTCTCAGGTTTTCCTCTCAGGAATAAGGTCAGCAGGGAAGAGAAGGGATCAGGAAGCCTCAAGTGGCCAAAGTTGGGCAGAAAAAGAATGGGGAGGGAGTTAGAACACTTAACATTTTCTCAAATCATAATATTCCAATTTATTTAATTGGAAATAATAATAATAGCAATGAATTCTAACACACTGAATAATACACAAAGGAACCCAGGGATCTAAAGCAGGGTTTGGCAACCTTTTTTCTGCCAAGGGCCATTTGGATATTAATAACATCATTCAAAACATCAACTTAAAAATTAGCTGCTATATTTGGTTAAACATTAAATTAACTCACCCCTAATTCCTTGGCAGGGCCAGACCAAATGATTCTGTGGGCCTAATATGGCCCATAGGCTGGACTTTCCTTATCCCTGGTCTAAAGTGATAATAAAAATTGGAGAGAGAAAGAGAGAGAGAGAAAGGAAGAAAGAGAGAGAGTTCTCTTTTTTACAGGGGAAACCAACTAATGCATGAGGAATGGTTGAATTAGAAAACTACTATTATGCGACCACTGGTATAATAATTAATTTAGATAAGCATAATTAACAAATGCTTAAACCATTGTATTAAAAGTTGTTTGGGATAAGAATAGTTATACAGTTTCATATAGCATCCAACAGAGTACTGATTAATTACACAGGGAAAAGGTACCATTACAACAAAGAAATCTGGTGAACACCATATTAATCATATGATAAATATAATGTCACCAATGATGGGGCTAATTGGAATCATATGACACAAATTGAGAATCATTCTGAAGAACAACTGGCTTATGCTATTCAAAAGTGTCAATGTCATGAGTAACAAATGGGCTAAGGACCAGTTTCATATTATAGTCTAATGAGAAATGACAATTAAATGCAACACATGAATCTGGATTGAATCCTATATGAGGAAGTAATGGTGAGATTATTGAGACATTAACATCTGACTACAGAATGCATGTTAGATAATAGTTCTCTATGTGCCAAGTCAAATCATAATATTGTGGCTCTCCTTGTTCTTAGAAGATGCATGTTAAAGAATTTAGAGTTAAAGAGTCATGATGTTGGCAACTTATTCTTAAATGATTTAGGAAAATAAATAAAAGTACACAAGGAAAGAAATAAGACAAGTGTGGGAAAATATTAAAAGTTGGTGAACTAGGTAAAGGGTAGTATTTAGATGTTCATTGTGTTATAATGGTTATAATTATAAAACCTTTTAAGTAGATTTACATTTTTGATTTAAATAAAAAGTATCTCTGGAGGGTAATCAAGTTTTGTGTATATAATGGATTCCCCCAAATCTGCATTGTTATTGGCAATGTCGGCTCTTTGTTCTTGATTTCAGCAAAGAAGGAATTCAGAATCAAGAACTCTAACACAAGAGGAAGTTTATTTAGCATGCAAAGTAACAATACACTTGAAAAGAAGATTTGAGTGGTCTGCTCAGAGGCCTGCCTTTGCCTTTTAGAAAGAAAGTCACAGAAGCAGAAGAATTGAGCCAGCTTGTCTGTGTGGACTTAGGAAACAAGTTACAGAGGCAAAAGAAGGGCCCTTGAAGATAGGTTGAGGGATTAATTTAACTCTGGAGAAGCTACTGCTGTCCACTGCTTCCCTAGTAGCAAGTCTCATGGGACCCTTAGAGCTTAGGAGAAAGAAAAAAGACATGGGCATGATCTAAAGAGAGAGTATGCACATTGGGTCCTTTGTCTTAAGGGTTTTTATCTGTTCTCTAAAGGCGGAAATTTTAAGGGAAGTTTCAGAGGAGGATTTCAATAGAATACTCATCTATTTCAAAAGTGTGTCCTTTAATATGCTGAATTGCCCTGGTGTTGCTCAGTTGGTTGAGCACCATGCTGTGCACTAAAAGGTCACTGGTTCAAATTCCTTGTCAGGGCACATGCCCAGGTTGCAGGTTCGGTCCCCTGTGAGAGTGGGCACTGGAGGTAACTGATTGATGTTTCTCTGTCACATTGCGCTCTCACGCTCTCTCTCTCTCTCTCTCTCTCTCTTTCTCTCTCTCTCTCTTCTCCCTCCCTTTCTCTCATATCCCTTTCTCTAAGATCAATAAAAACAATTTTAAAAAAATGAGTGTATAGTGTCAGGGCCTCTATTGATTGGTTGGCACTAGGGTAGGGGGTCATTGGTTCTTGCATCTAGTCCTGATGCCAGCCACGGTGCCACTTTATCTGTTTTTGCTGCTATTCTGGGCCTGGATCTGAAACACCTCTGAGGTCTAGATGTTATCTCAATTTGACCAAAACTCTGTCTCAGTGGTCAACAGAATTGAGGCTTTGTCCCCAAGATAATTTAATGCTAATCAGAACCTCATTGTTCTGAAAGCTAATGTTCAAGGGAGTGGCTGTGCAAGGAAAAAGATGGCAGGTGAGTCAAGGTGCGTGCTGGATGAGGCCAGTTTGAATCAGCTTTTGGTTTCAGTTTCCCTATTCCACTTGCCAAGTAATTTTCCTATCTTTGTACTATCCTGCCACAATAGCATTTGGGATTCTATTTAGTCTGGCTGCTAGTCTATCAGTCTATACCCCAGGAAATGGGGGTGGTCCTGAGCAGAAGCAACAGGGGGAGCTGGGGTTTGGTGGCCTCAGGGTTAGCCTCTCTCTGATTCATACTCACATCATTTGCCTTCCCTTTGGAGTGTCTGAACTAACAAGCCATGAACACAGTGCCTGACAGACTAGAAGCAATGGTGATGAAAGTCTGCTTTCCTTTTTGGCAAAATGTTGATATCTAAAGCTGTCCAGCTCTCTTTCCTGCGGCTAGAGGGTTTGGGAAAGAGGAGCAGGTTGGGGTGGGGGTCTGCGGTTTTAGTTGCAGGGATGAGTGTTAGTATGGGGAAGGGAGATAAAGATGAGATGAAATTAATAATTGTGAGAGTTGGGAAGGAGTAGATTTCAAAAAACATTTTTAGTCACAGATGGCTGAAGAGAAATAACAGAGAACAGGCCCCAGCACCTCATCTTCCTAGCTGATTGCAGGGAGGGGGAACTCGCTAATGAACACATTGACTTTCCAGCTTCTCGGAACAATAGAAAATGCTTTTTACAGTTATCAATTGGAATCCACAGCAGGTATGGGGGATGGAAGGTGCTGGTGATTCTAAGTTTATCTTTGGGATTTAGGTGAACAGAAAGAAAATTTAAAGAGCAAGGAGGAAGGTTTATGTAATTGTAGCAAGAAAGCCAGACTGGCGGTCTCAATTGGACTCTCAACCTTGCTACTAGGCCTCTTACCCTCTTTAATTTTTAGTTTTTCTCATTGGTAAAAATTAGAACAATAGTTTTCCTTTCTATAGGTCCTGTGAGAACTAAACAAAATAATACATATAAAAATACTTTGTCTTATTGTGATTCATTTATTCAGGAAGTATTTATGAAGCACCTACTGTGTACCAGGGTTATGCTAGGCTCCAGGGGTATAACAGGGAAGTAGAAAGTATCTTCCCTGCCTCTATGGAGCAGGTCACCTAGCAAAAAAGAGGTGGGTAGACCAAGTGATTATAGATGCACTGAGATATACCAGCTGTGAGTGGAAAGTCAGAAAGGCCTTCTAAAGAAAGGAATAGCATCAAGGAGACCCATCATAAATAGCAATACTTCTTCCCATCCCCAAGGAGCAGGAGCAGGGACTTAAACACTAACCTGATTGACCAGATGGATAAAGATCTGAAACCTGGTGAAGGAAGTGTATGTTTTCATTGAGAGGCAAGCCAAGGTGTCTAGGAGTTACCTCTGCAGTCTTCCTAAAGTTTCCCAGCCTTGTCTGCTGTGCAGACTCCCTGGGGCTGGGCTGATGTCCTAAAGCAGGGCATTCCTCACTCTAGGAGGCACATTGATAACAAAGTTTGAACTTTCCCCAAATGGTCAGGTGACTCCTATCCTGACTCCAAATAAAGATGCAGCTGGGAGCCCAGATCTTTTATGGGAGCAACTAACATCCCACAGTGCACTGCTCAAGCACCACTTCCCCAAGGGAGACTGCCTTCCTCCCACTAGCCCAGTGCCTGCCATTTCCCCTAACAACTCTGCCTTGATATGGATGAATAAAACCATTATGCAAATGTTATTCAAGTTAAAACAAAACAGCTCCACCCTTCTTTCCAGTCCCTTACCCCCAAAAGGCAAGGGATCCTTAGGGAAAGACTTGAGTGTGTTTTCTGAGTTAGTATATACACACAAGATACACACTTGGTGGCATTTGTGATATTTATACCCAATCTTAGCTCAGCACTAACTTTTATAAAGCTGCCTGTGAGCAAAAGGACTTCTGGGAGCTGGCAGGGTAGTCCAGGATGAAAAGCCTATGTTGAGATAGGAGGTTTGCATTCCATTCCACTGGGAATGTGTTTCCTGAGCAGCCCCTGAGAGAAACTCAGTGCTGGGCAAGGAGTGTCCAGAGTCAGGGAGCAGGATCATGAAACAAAGGCTGTGCAAGAGTTAGAGTAAAGGCCCAATGAAGGTATCACAGGGGTTCTGAAGACTCAGTTTTGCCTGTCAGTCACTCTTCAGGTGGCCTGTGCAGCTCAGCAAGTCATTTTATGGTTTCTCCAGTGGTGGTGGCGGTGGTCTATGTATGTGAATGGTTTGGAGTGGGGGAGTCGAGCACAGTGATACCTAAGACACCTTCCATTGCTCTGTCCTTTGCGCTGCTACACCTTCATTTGCCCTAATTATTTACCAGTAATACAGGCATAAACAAAGCTTGTGTTCTTTGGAGAGGTATTTGCTGAATACGACAGTGAGAGGATTTTCTAAGGACTTCCACCTCTGACACGGAAGTCAGATCAGACACTTTTCATTTTGCCTGCAGGATCCAGAAGCAATTCCCATCCCTGTTGGTTTAGAACATGTAAACTTCACACATAGATGAAATGAAGAAATAGATTCTATTTCGTGAGGAAATTTTTTTATCCTGCACTCTCTATTGGAGATTTTATAAAAGAAAGAAAGGAATAAAATCCCCACATTTGCAAGAAACTGCTGGTGTCCTTGAACATCTTCCCCACATGCAGGGTAATCTGGTATAAAAAAAATTGAATTTTCTACATCTGAAAGAACCCATTTATTGATGATATGGATGAATAAAACCATTATGCAAATGTTATTTAAGTTAAAACAAAAAAAACTCCACCCTTATTTCTAGTCCCTTACCCCCAAAGGACATGGAATAGGTGGGGAAAGATTTGAGTTTGCTTTCTGAGTTAGTAATATACACAAAAAAATGTAGACACATGCCGGGAATATCAAAGGTCAGCTGGTTATATGTTCTAAGCACCTTATGGGTATGAACTCATTTAATCCTACAATAGTCCTATAAGTGAGGTGGCTATGAGCATTCTTTTTTTTCACAAATGTGGAAGAAAAAAAAAGGCAAGCCAAGGTGTCTAAGAGTTACCTCTGCAGTCTTGTTAAAGTTGCCCAGCCTTGTCTGCTGTGCTAGGCTCCCTGGGGCCAGGCAGATATCCTAGAGCAGAGTATTCCTCACTCTTGAAGGCACCTTAATAAAAAAACTTGAGCTTTCTCCAAATGATGAGGTGACTCCTATCCTGGCTCCAAATAAAGATGCAACACATAGCCCAGGTCTTTTCTGAGGGCATCTAACAGCTCACAGTGCTCTGCTCAAGCACAGAGAGGCCAGAAAATACCTGGGATCACAATGCTGAGAAGTGGGAGTGTGGGGATTTGAACCCCAACTTGGGGCTTAAAGGCCTACAGACTTAACCACCTTATGTGCTGCGTGACACTTATTAAGTCTCCTTGGTCCAAAGTCTCACATATTTGATACAAAATTTTCATCAAAAAGTTGACTATAATACACATGGGAACTCACTGTTATTTCTTAAAATTTCATGTGAATCTATAATTGTCTTAATAAAAAAATTATTTTAAGAAGAGTTGACTAGCATCGTAATGTGTATAACCAGTTTTTAATGTATGAGTGAATTAAAAATTAAGGTATAAAATGACTGAAATTTTTCAAGTTATTATCACTTTGTAAATGTTATATATAGAATGTTTTTTATTTATTTCAGAGAGAAGTAGGGAGAGGGAGAGAGAGATAGAAACATTAATAGGCTGCCGTGAAAATGCTCCCTACTGGGGATTGAGCTTGCAACCTGAGCATATGCTCTGACAGGGATTTGAACTAGAGACCTCCTGTTGTATGGGGCAAGCCTCGACCAACTGAGCTACAGAGGATGGGGAAAATTTTTTTAATGGAATTATTCCAGCAGTTGTTGTGGTGGGCATGAAAACGAGATGAGTTAAAGTCCCAGTCACACTCTGTCTTGGGGAAAAAGCCCCTTAACTTTTCTGAGCCTCAGTTTCCTAAATATGTAAAATATGATAGTGCTGCCTACTCCACAGCATTGTTAGGAAAAGGCAGGTTTGAAGTCAAGTTTGTGTGAGTCCTAAGTTGCTTGCTCTTCCAGCTAGGCCACCCTCAGTGGAAACAATAGGTGCCACCTACAGGGAAGGGAGTCTGCAGTCCCCTGCCTGTTATCCCTTCAGCCCTTTCTGCCAGTGGCTGGAAACCCATGATCTTCTGAAGGACCAGTTCTCAGATTGTCATGTCAACTCCACTGGGATTGAAACCCATGCTCTGGGAAGTTCAGCTTGTTTCTCTTTCCCTTCCCAAATAACCTGGATTTGGAGTCCAAAGATCTTCTTTTAAGACCCACTTTTGCTGTGTAGCTTCTGGTAAGCCACCTCCCCTGCATCTTGCGAGTCCCAGCATCTTGGGAGTCCCAGCCACAATAGGGTTCTCTAATCCAGAAGCTTCTCCAAGCTCCCCTCCTCTGATGGGCCTTCATAGCATACATAGAATGAAAAAGGCTCCTCCACCTATCTGTGTCATCCCAAAGCTACATTCTCTTGCACTTCCCTACCCCTTTCAAAAATACGGGCCTTGGGAAGAGAAGTGGCATAGTAATGAGGCTGTAGTGTCCATGGAAGGGGCCTAGCTGTACAGCCCAACCCTACATAGTGTGAGGTTTCTGTCACAGAGGCATGAGGCAGTCTCTAGCCATGGAAATCGAGATGCTATAATTGGAGGGACTCAGCGCCGCTAAACTGAACATTTTGTGAAATCAATTGAGAGAAAAATCAATATGGGATTTTTTTTCTCCCACAAAGAAAAGACAAGATTCCCACACAATTAAGAATTGGGCTGCGGTTTCCACTCTCCCTGTCATGTTCTCATGTTTCAGTGCCACTACTGTTCATCAGAAATAATTAAACATTTTCCCATGGGCAACAATTACTTGCTTAAAATATTATGAGTAAGGAGAATACATTTATAATTACCTAACCTTTCTGAAGGTGAAAATATATATTATTCTTTGATAGAACAGGAGAAGGAGTCCTGGATATGCCTGCGCACTATGCTGTATCTCTGCTGATTACACTAATTGGCGTAAGGAACGGAACAATACGTTTTTTTACACACTCAAACCTTCTCTTTCATTTTATGTCACTTTTAGGCATCAAATGATGATTCCTCTTTCTTGTTGTTTTTGTAAGTCATTAAATAGCCAGCCTGTAGCTATTAGGATTGCCAGACAGCATCTCAGAATTGCCCAGTGCTAGGAATAATGAGAGGGGCGAGCCTCTCTTCTCTTTGGAGTTGGTTACATTGTTAGCACATGCAGACAAACCAGGAGCCCAGTGTTTCATGCTTCTGCTAGTTTTCTGATTTTGCCTTAAACACATGCGCACACACATAATGAAAATCAAAACAATAATCACAACAGTTAACAATTATTGAGTGCTCACATACTGTTAGGCACTTCTAAATACGTTATGCATGCTACCTCATTTAATATTCAACAATTCTACAAGGCAGGTTACTATTAACACACCCACCTTACAAATGAGAGAGCTGAGACCCAGAGATATTAAACAACTTACCCAGGATTGCATAGCAAATAAGTGGTGAAGCTGGGGATTGGTTCAAAGTCTTCCCTTTTAACTGCTACGCTCTCTCTCAGATTTCTCTATCAAGTCATGTTGGTCCAAGAGTTTCTGTTAACTGACACAGAATATATTTCCTATATTTATCAAAGAGCTTATTGTAATCATGTTTTTATGATAGAGTCTCTTTTTTCTAACTTGTTTGACATTAATGGTAGTTTAAGTCTACAAGCATGTAATAATAGTAATAATAGCAGTATTAATATTAGTAGTAGCAGTCACCACTCACTGAGTACATACCCTGGTCTGAGCATTAACCTAGAATCACTCTGTGCCCCAAACAGTTGATAATGATGCTGGGTAGATTATATCATACTTGGTTTATACATGGAAAAACTGAGGCCCAAAAGCTTAGTGGCATGGCCAAGGTCACATGGCCTGTGAAGTGTAAAGCAGGGACTTCAGAAATATGCCTATCTCTTGTAGCCAGCTTTATCCCATGAGTTGCGTGCCAGGGACTGTCCTTGGCTCTGGTAGTATATGGTGAGTTAGACCTCATCCCTGCTGCCAGCCAGGAGCTCGGTTGGCTCATGCATACACCAGGCTTTGGGATCAGAAGTTGGTATAGCTACATACCTGCTTTCCTCTAAAATGTCCTCTCATTTTAGGTAAACTGAGTCTTGGTAAGAATAGAAGCTCCTGACTTGGTCAGTGTCTGGGAAACCAACCAGGGAGAAACCACTGAGGAGTTATGAAGATAGCAGCTTGTTTCACTTAGTCACAAGTTTGAAGCCTGAGTCACACTCCATTCCTCTGGCTTCCTCATTTTTCATGTTTAGTCTATCAGCCTGAGTCATCTTCTAATAATTCTCAAGTTCACTTCCTCCTCTCTACCTTTACTACCTCCCAGTTTCTTCTTTTCATTCAGAGTTCTAAGATCCTCCTCCACTCTCTCCACTCAGGGCTCTAGCCCTAACCCAGCCAACATGATGAGCTTTCTCAAATAAAATCCCACCCAGCTATGGCCTTGCTGCAGCAAACCTGGATGCATGAGGCTCAGCCCTCCTCTGGTGGCCTTGCTGGCCTAGACCTCCTATCCTCTCCCACTACTTTCTGCTTCAGACTCCACAGCCCCACAATGCATATCTGTAATGTCTTGGCCTCTGTGTTCGCTCTTCCCATTTGTGCAACTCAGGAACACTATTCTACACCAGCATTTCTCAATCTTTAAAGTTTACTCAAAATAATTACCTAGGGATCTTGTTAAAATGCAGGTTCTGATTCAGTAGTTCTGGGGTAGGGCCTGATATTCTGCATTGCTAACAAGCCCCCAAATGACACTAACAAGGCTCCTGCAGGGACCACACTTTGAATAGCAAGATCTGCTTTCAACTATGGTGGAAACCTCCCCTGAATAACCTCCCTTCTTTTTCTCCCCTCCCCTCCCCACTGCCTCACCCTAATGAATTAGGTAGAGCTGATAGCCTTTGCTTGCAATCAGATGATAATAGTAGCAATTGATACTTACTGAGTGCTCACCTTGAACCACGCATTGTTCAGAGTGCTTTACATTGATTATCTCGTGTAATCAGCACAACAATCCTACAAAGTAGTGTTATCACTTTTATTCTGTAGATGGGAAAATGAAGCACCAAGAGGTTAAATACCTCACTGAGGGTCACATAGCTGGGAAGGAGTGGAGGTTGGCTAACCTTCTGGCCCTTGGTCTCTGGAGTCCATGCTTTTTTCATCTTAACTCTATGCTACTCTCAGCAATTCCCAACCCACAGTCGTGCCCCAACTGCCTCAGCTCTTTTCGCTCTCCTATTCCAATGCACAACCAATATTACAAGTTGTTTACTTGCTTTTCTCTCCCTGTCAGATGGTAAATTCCTTAACACTGGGACCCTTTCTGGTGTAATTCTGAATCCTGGACACCCTGGCAATTCCTGGCATATAGTAGATGTTAATTACATACTTCCAAACTACTGTACCACATAAGCATTCATAGAACTTACCAACTTCCCCATCCCTCTCTGACGGAGATTACTTTATAGCAGTGGTATCACTCTCTCAAAGGTTGGGGCAGGGAGTGTGTGTCCATGGCTGCTGTCCAACTTTCCTTCCCCACACCTCCCACGGGACCAGCTCTGGCTCCTATGGCAAGATCCTTAGGGCTGCACCACCCACTGCTTTAATTACCACTTACCCTCTTTTCCCTACCAGGCGATCCACCCCATTCTTCATGCTTTCTCTCTCTATTTTTTGTTTTGTTCTGCTTTTCCAGTTGTTGCTCCCGCACTTTTCAGCTTTCTTATGAAAGGAAAGACTATCCGATTTTTAAGACCATCAACCAATCAGAACATTTCTTTACTCCAACTATGACTCACTAAGTCTTGTGGATCCCAAACTTCAGAGGCTTACAATGTTCCCCTGGTGACTCTCACATGCAGTTGAGAGCCATCGCTTCATTCCAGGGTAGAGCACCTCATGTACTCACGATTGCTGTGCAACCTGCTCACAGGCCTGTCCATGCTCCCCCACCTAACTGTCCTGAGCCGCTCCACAAGCCTGTGATGGGAGAAGGCTGGTCACTTGATGGCCACCAAGACTTGGCTGCCATCAAATCTATTGAGATAGTCCTTGGTTTGTTACATTATTGTCTTGTTCATAAGAATTATGTTTCAGCCCTCCTGACATCTAATTTTGCAAATCAGTATCAGGTATAGGAAAGACCCTCTCACTTGAGAGCAGTACACCCAATAATTTCAAAGGTCAAAGACTCACATGGAAATTAGCTTTCTGCTATTGAAACACATTGAGTTAAACACACAACAGAAAATGTGGTCTTATACACACTGGCTATTTATGCATGTATAAGTTCGCCCATTAGATCTACTGACAACCAATATTCTAGGACTAACTCATTGATAATCATGGTAGTATGGCAGGATAAAAGCTGAAAGGAGTTCTGTTTTAAAGACATCATCATAGAAGCTCTCATTATGGCATGTCTACTTGAGGACAGACAAGTTAGTTATTTCACCTCAATTCCTCACAAAAACCCTGCAAGAAGGGAACCATTACTAGGATTCTATGCCAGAGTGTCTAATGCAAATACTCCCAACTCTACACTGCATACGCCTTATCATCAGTGACAGCAATGCCCAGGGAGCATGCTTTGTGTGACTGGGCACCTGGGAGCAGAGCTGCCCTCCCCCGCCCTAAGTTAGATGAATCACACTGAGTATTCTTTTCAAAGAGTGTTGCTGACTTAACAAGTGAAATATGATGGCTCATGTTAATTCATTAAGATGTCAGTTCTGATTAATTTTCTTATTTTTGAACGATCTGACTCAAATGCATTATATTGAGAGTAATTAAAACACAAGATGGGTTTTTGTCTTTGAACTATTAAGTGAGGGGAGGGAGAGAGAATCATAAGCTTTTGAGCACTGATTTTAGTGTTTATCCACCTATCAGTTATCAAGGTAGAGAAACACAAATTCCCAGTCACCCACATCCAAAAATTACAAAGCATGTTTGGTTTCTAATTTCCAGTTGATCAAAATCGTGTCTCCTAACTGTTCTGTGTCTGGAACTAAAGCTGAGCTCACTTAGCAAAATGTCTATTTTGATAAATCAGGAACAAAAAGACCAAAACTAATGACTTCCACAGAGGAAGGTGCCCTGGGAAATATAATATAGACTAGCAGAATCCGGGGCCTATTTGCTATGATTCTGTGTACCAGTCTGATGGGCAGCATGAATAGTTTTCTTTACACAAAGGGATTCAGGGAATGGTGAATCAGGGAATAATTGACTTGTCTTGGTATGTTTGTGAATGTGCATTTTTATCTGATGGCAAATATGCTGTTGGCCTTTGAGTCAGTCACCCACCATAAAATTTCCTCTGCCTCACATGCACCAGATAGTCTGCTCATCCCCTCCCCTCAAGAAAACATTTCAAATTAGCATTAATCAGCCAATGTCCTATTTGGGGGCTTGACAGTGAAAGCCACCTACTGCAGCTGAATGCCATTCAGCAGGCAAGAAATGATTTGCAATATAATTTAAACGAAGAGTTGGCTTCCTTTCCCATTTAGAACACACCAGTATGGAAACCTGATTGTCAGACACTCTAGTGATGTGCATCAACTTGGCTATTCACTCAGAAAATGAAGTTTCCGGAGACACCGCACATTTAATTTATTTCCTTTTTCCCTGTGAAGTTAACTTCAGCTTGTTAAATACAATGACTATCCAAACCACAGAAAAACCAACACCATTAATTTTAATGCTCAGAGCATAATGGAAGGAGATTTTATTTGTTTGGGAGTTTTTCCCCCTTTTACTTGCCCCTCTCCTTATGAGTTAATTATTATTTTCCTTCCGCATGCTCTGCCTATATCTGAGCAGCCAGTGTGCTTGTTAGTGTCTTCAGTTGATGAACTGCTGGTGATTCTATCATTCTGCAATGTTGATCACTAAAACATCAATAGCTTGGCAGCATGGCCAGTATATGTGTTGCTGATAGTATTGCCATGGGTCCCTGACAAGATCCTCTCCTCTATTTTTATAAAACATTTAGTTTTAGTAGAGTTTTTTTTTTTTTTTTTAAGCTTTGATTGAGAGACTGAATGACTTTTTGGTGAATTATATAGTAGTGAGCTAAGAATTGGTACTTTTCCCTCTCTTATCATTTGAGTATTTATTAATTAACTAAAGGCCTGGTGCATGGAATTTATGCATTTGGGAGGTTTTCTCAGCCCTGTTTGCACCCTCTCACAGTTCGGGAGCCCTTAGGGAATGTTCCACTGACAGCGTAGGCCTACTCCCTGTAGTCGGACATCCTTAGTGGAGGCCAGGACTTCTGGCTGAGTGAGAGCACACTGACCACCAGGGGGCAGCTCCTGCACTGAGCATCTGCCCCCTGGTGGTCAGTGTACATAATAGTGACAGGTCATTCTGCCATTGCCAATTTGCATATTAGCCCTTTATTATATAGGATTTTATTTTTAAAAGAACAGTTTATTGATTTTTACAGAGAAAGGATGGGAGAGGGAGAGAGAAACATCAGTGTAAGAGCAAAATGTTGATTGGGCATCTCCTGCAAGCCCCTTACTGGGGATGGAGCCCACAACTTGGGCATGTGCCCTTAACAAGAATTGAACTGGTAACCTCCTGTTGCATGGGATGACACCCAACCAACTTAGCCACACAGGACAGAACTGGGTATTTATTTTAAAACATCTATTTATTCATTTAACAGACACATAATAAGCACCCAGCTTCTGGTAGCTAGCAGTATGCTAAAGTATTAGGGATTAAACACAAACAAGACATTGTCCATCCTCAGGAGCTCATAGTTCTGAGCAGGAATTATAACAAGGAATTGCAGCACAGTGAGATAAATGGTACAAGAAAATTGGGCATAAAGTAATAGAGGAGGTGAAAAAGAGAGGTATCCCTAGTGAGGGAGCAGGAAATGCTGGAGGTAGATACCAGAGACCTAAACCTTAAGTTCTCTGAGTTGGCAGTGAAGTGATGGGTGAAGGATGGAAAAGATGACACAGGGAGAGAGAATAGGGATGCAAAGTTGTGAAACAAACATTTTGTTGGAAAACATATATAGCTATTTAAATAATAACAGAAGCTGACATTTAAATGCTCACCTTTTGCCACAACTTGTTTCAAATTCTTATATCTACAACTCAGTTAAACTTTATATTGAATATTCAAAATAGGTATTATCAGCATCCCCTTCTCCAAATTAAAATTGATGCCTGAAGATATTAGGTAACTTGACAAATATCACACAGCAGTAGGACCAAAACTTGAACCTTGGTTCTCTGGCTTCTAAACATACATATTTAAATATTTTGCACAGATTCTCTTTGCCCTTTTGAACCTTCAGTCCAGCTGTGCAGAAGAGAACTGCAAATATGACTGACATTCATGACTATATCTAAGTGGGGATAATAACAATGCCTATCACAAGTGGGGAGGATTAACAGAAGTAGAAATATATAAAGTGTTATAAACAGTGCCTGGTATGCACTAAAGTCCTTGTTATTATTATGATTAATATCTTAAAAGTAGTAGAGTCCAATAGTACTGAGGAATTCAAACCAGTTAGGGCTTGGTTTACAAAGGGCATTGGTGAAGACATACTTTGTGTAGTTGATGGCATCTGAAGCAGACCTAGCTGGCTTAATAGTGGAATTATTTTTTATTTTCTTTAAAAAATTGATTTGAGAGAGAGAAACATCAATGTGAGAAACGTTGATCGGTTGTCTTCCACATGTGCCCTAATGTGGGACTAAACTCACCATCTTGTGGTGTACATAATGATGCTCCAATCGACTGAGGCACACATGCCAGTGCAATGGTAGAATTCTTACAGATAGGACTTGGGAGGGAGTATTTCAGCATGAAGGGGTGGAGTGAAAAAATGGAAGTGGACTGGAAAATCTCATCATAAGAAAAGACACTGTTTTAAGAAAAGACATTAATTTGATGAAAGCAGTGTCTGTAAAGAGAAGTAGGGAGGAATAAGGTCAAATAGGTAGGTAGAAATTGTTTGCAACTAATGGTATTTATTACATAGTTGTCATAAAAATCTTTCTGGGGTTATAGGCTCCTTTTTTTTCATTTGGAAAAAAAGTGAGTTTCAGAAAAGGTACATAACTTGCTTAAGGTCATCTAGTTAAATAGTGGTAGAACTTGGATTTGAACCCAGTCTATGGTACTTAATGTGCCGCATTCACTTGACTGCACCACACATTCAGTTTCAAAGCTTTAAATATTCTAATTCATCATGAACAGTTATAGAATGACTTGTACAGTGAAAGAGATAAGAAAAAATAAGAAAAATGTGTCAATGTGTTCTTAGAGTGCTCCTTACCAATCACTATTTTCCCACTTAATAGCCTGTGTCTACTTTCATTAAGTGGAAAGAACTGGTCTCTCTGATTTCCTGCACATACACCCCACCTCAGCTTTCCTATTTGTGTACCTGTTATAACACATACCATAGATAACATCCCACCTTCTGGAAAAAGAGCTTTTGGTTAAGAGTTTGGGCTTCAAAGAACTGCTCAGTGCCAGTGTTGGAATCCCAGCTCTGTCTTTCATAGCTTCAGCCATGAATAAGATTCTTAAATGCTCTGTTTCTATTTTCTTATCTCTTTGATGTTGATAATAATAGTTCCTACATCAGTAGGTTGCTGTTAGGAATAAATGAGTTAAGATAGAGACTAAAATCTGTACCTAAACTGCTGTGATCATTCATTAAATATTAGCACTATGATTGCTATTTGTATGCATTATATCTCATGTCTCTTTAAATAAGGAACTGTGATTGGCTCTGTTGGTGAGGGCATGGGAAAGTTATCCTTTCATATATTGCTGTAGATAGTGTAAAATTGTACAGTTTTTGTAAATGGTAATTTGATAGTATCTATAAAAATTTAAGATGTTTCTTTTACACAATAATTCTCCTTCTAGGTATTTATCCTACAGATAGATTCACTCCAAGGAAAAATGTATAATCTCTACCTGTTGAATTTTAGACTATTGTATGTATAACCCAATCCAAATTCTTAAACTAAAGATTGATGAATGTTTTATGCTTAGTTTGTACCCTTCACGTTGTCTAGCACAAGGCTAGGTATAGAGGCACACATTTCCTTTTGTTTAGCCTGGCATGATTCTTATGATCTCTGTGCCCCAGGCCCACCTCATGCATCATATATGCCTCAGAAAGATGCTCCATTGTGACAACTGTGTACTTCATCCTCCTTTCTCCTTCAGTGGTTTGCTTTTGAAACTGACATACTTCTTTCATTGCAGCTATATTCTTGGCTTCTCTCAATGACAACTCCTGACTTGTGGCCCTGGCAATCTTGGGAAAACATCATTCACTTTCTTCAGTCCAGTCCTCAGGACCCACCTTTCCCCAGCATCAACACCACCCAGCCTGGACACATTGACCAAACCATTTTTTAGGACACATGTGAGTAAAATGCTTGGCTCTTTTATGCACATAATTCAAATCATCTCCATCTCCCCCTTCTGCACCCTCCACTTTTGAGCATGATTTTGTATCTCTCAAAAGCTGCTCCAATTCTCCTACTTTATGGAACTAACTGCCAGTGTTATAGTAGTTCAGTCTCTCAGGTTCATTCTTTGTTTAATCACTGACTTACCCAAGGAGGTGGTGGCCAGGGGAATCTGAGAACTGAAAGGCACAAGCCTTTGTTCTCCTGTATGGTTGCAGTCAGGGTTACTTGTCTCTAACTTAGATTGGAGACTAAATGGATTAGAATAAAACCAATTTAAGTGGAAAAAAAAAATGTTCACAGACACAGAAATGGAGATTCCTGCTATCTTGGTTGCCTAAGATTGGCAGGCCTCACCAAGGAATTTAAAGAGTAATGTTTCTTATCATAAGTGACAGAAATATGCTGCTTTCTGCATCAGTAGATATGAAGATTAAAGGGTCTGACCGTATTAAACAATTTTGCACAGCACCAGGCACTCTGGGCTCTGCTCTCTGCCTTATTACCCTTCATCGTTCGGCCCAATTTAAGAATACAATGCAGTCTGGCTTGGCAAATTGACGCTCTTTAATTTAAAGTGTCTTGTGGGAGAATTAAGAAATTATGGAACAATTATTTACCCTCAGTTGAAAGCTGGGTGGCATTCTGTGATCCTTGTACATCAGCCATTTGAACTGATTAAGTCACATAATTGAATTACTTCTTTGCCCCCCTAATATTGTATGGCAAATATATCAGTGTTTTGTGTTGGGAAATGCTTCCATATAAATGAAATAGGAGTTACGTTGGCGATTGACCTGAATGTCAGAGAAAAACACCATAATGGAGGTTTTGTGGGGGAGGCTACTTAGCAGAGCAAGTGTTTTATTAGTAGTTTATGTAGAAATTCTCAGCTCAAGACTGTACACATGATATGGGGAGGCGTGCATTCTTCCTTCAGCTGCATTCCCAGTGTCCTTCAGTGTGTAGCTCAAGGGTCTGCCACTCCTCTTCAAAGCTTTTTTGTTAACATTCCCCATGAGCAAAAATGGTGGGCTTGGCACCACATGCTCTCCCTCATTTGTGGATAATAAAGAACATTGTAAACTGATGAACAAAAGGATAGATACAGAGGCAGTAAAACATCAAACAGACTGTGATATTATAGCAGGAAGATTAAGGAGAGGTGGGGTAGATAAGGGATCAATCAAAGGACTCGTATCTATGCATATAAGCATAACCAATGAACATAGACACTGGGGGGTTGGGATATGCCTGGGAGAGAGGGGGTGCAATGGGGAGATATGTATACATGTAACACAATAAAAAAAATGGTGGGCTTGGGGTACCTCCCTTTGTCCTGCATGATTTTCCATATGTATATCCATCCTATTGCCTCGGACATGACAACAAGTCTTCTTTCCAGGCACTATGGGCTAAGCTGGGGACCATGTCCATGTCACCTAGGATGGTCAGTAACTGTTTGGCAAATGAGGATTTATTTGGAAATCTCAATATTTTCGTTTCTAAGCTCAGTTTTCATTTGTAGAGCGGGAATCAGAAGGAGGTGGAATCTCTTAGTAATTTCTAAAGCTTCACTCTTAGGTAGGGGTTTTGCTCCATGTATCCTTAGATCATTTTGTCAAGAATTCATTAAACACCGACTCTATTTAACAAATGTTTGCTAGGCACCTGTTCTATACAAAAGCTAGGGTAGGTGCTGAGGGGCAAAAAAATAGCCAAAATGTATTTCCTGTTTCTTAGAGGAGCTGAAACTTCAGTTGGGGACTGGAGAGGTCCTCGTGGGAAATAGCCCTGGTGACTGAGAGAGCAGGCAGTGGACAGGCGAATAGTCCTGGATGATGAGAAGGGGCGATGGTACATTGCATTGTATTCCTCTCACGGTTTGTACTGCCCTGGGTCTGCCCTGCCAGCGCCCCCTCTCACATCATCCATTTGGGAACCCAGCTGAGAAAAAGACTCTTAGACTAATGTGGTCAGGCTAGATAGGGGCCTCTCATTTGAAAACTCCTCCAGAGTTTTTATAGTGCTGTTCTTCCCCTCAGCCCCACCCCAGCTCCCAACTCTCTACATACCGTGAAGCCTCCGAGTCTTCGAATTCTTTGTCTGTTCTGTGTGGCATGGGGAACTGTCTCTCATTTGAAAGCTCTGTCCCTTTTCTTTCCCTTTGTCCGAGAGCACTCCTGAAGCTTTAAAACCCAACCACAGCTATCTTCCTGAGCATCTGTGTGGAAAGGATTAATCAAGTCTGTCAAATATTGAGCTGGGAAATCTTTAATATTTCTAAAAGGTTTAAAGCTGGCATGCTTATCACATGCATTGTTGCATATACTCTATTTTTTTAATAAAAAAAATAAATGCTCACTGTAAAATATTGTGGTGATGAGCACCATAGGTGAAAGGCTTGTGCAGGGGCCCCATTGTGATACTGGAAGAGAGATTCTGGCAAAATCTTTCTCTGACATCACTCCCTTCAGAGCTGCCCATCATCTACCACTCCTATTTATTTGCATGAATGTCTCATATTGTGGAACTCTACATTCTTGGTGCGGAAAGGAATGTAGGAGAAAGAGACTCGTTTTTGTCGTATGCCTTCTAGGCATTGTGTCTGCGTGCTATAAGTGGGTTGTCACATCCTAATTTCCACAACAGTCCCTCATAGTAGGCCCTATCACCACTGATTTATTGACAAGGAAACGAAGAGTCAAAAAGTGAAGCGATTTTCTCAAGATCACATAAATATTCATTTGCAAATCCAGAACTTGACTATAAGCCTGTCTGATTCTTTCACTCCATTTATGTGGCAAGGGCCTAGCTAATGCTTAACAAGTGGCTGGTACCCAGGAAAGGGTGGCCAAAGCTGTCACCACTATTAACATGAAGCTGCCTGGAGATTCTTTTTTTAAAAATATATATATATATTTTATTGATGTTTTACAGAGAGGAAGAGAGAGGAATAGAGAGTTAGAGAATTAGAAACATCAATCAGCTGCCTCCTGCAACCCCCTACTGGAGATGTGCCTACAACCAAGGTACATGCCCTTGGCTGGAATCGAACCTAGGACTCTTCAGTCCACAGGCTGACGCTCTATCCACTGAGCCAAACCAGTTAGGGCTGCCTGGAGATTCTTACTAAAGGTTTTGTTTGGGCAGGGAGGGCACACTCCTCAGAAGCTGAGCTGTATGTGTGGAGATGGGTAACCCAGCAGTGATGAGGCAGTATTTCCTGAGTAGGGAGAGGCTCAGGCTTTTTACAAATGAATATGGCTAATACAAATACTAACTGCCATCATTTATAAAGTGCTTTCATAGGCACGGCCTATCTTATATTACTCGGCAGACTTGTGAAGGGATGTCAGCACTACTACCATTTTACAGATGGGGAAACTGAGGCCAAGAGACTTGACAGGTAAGTCCTCCCCAGATCATTCAGGCAAAAGCGACCAATTGGATATTCAGACTCTTCTTCTGGTGTCAAAACTGTCGTCTTTTCACTAGGCTATGATATTTAAAAAATTATTCCCAAGTACTCAAAAAATAATGTTTTGAAGCTTGAAAAGACCTATGGAACCCATAAATCTTGTTTCCCAAGTTTGATACCTACAGCCCAGGCCTTGGAAATAGCATCACAGGGCTATGCTATGTCCAGTGACAGCACAGAGGAAAGATGGATTCGCATGAATGGGACATGTGGTTGGATGCTAGGGACTACAGATCACACTTAAAACCAGAGAAGGCTGCATGGAGGTGGTGACTGTTAGTGATATCCTAGAAGGAGGAGAAGGATTTTAACAGAGGGAGGAGATTCAACTAGTGATACTAAAATAGAAGAAAGGAATAATTGTGTAGCAAAATGACAGCATGGTGGTCCCATGGGCAGGGCCTCTTCAAGGAAGCTCCAATTTGTTGTGCCAATATAATTAGTTGTGTAACTGCATTCTCAGTCAGCCACCACAGTGCTGCATGCATTTACTAGTAATTAGCCCCCTGCCAGCTCGGTGGTGTCTTCTGCACGCCTTCACTTCTGTTCCAGCTTTGCCTCAGAGCCAGCCACCAAAAGAAAGGGCCTAAGGTTGGGAAGATTGGCAGTTTCAATCTTACCTTCTCTATAAGTATACCTCTCTGTTTCCCAAATGCATTGGGAGAAAAAAAGATCAAAGACTTAGAAGGAGGAGGAGCTTTCTGCTCTGAATTACTGTGAAGACAAGGAGCCCAGTTCTGGAACTCCTTTGGGTGGGTGAGATGTTTCCCCAGTTTGCATTTAGCAAACTGCAATTAGTGTTGGCAGGAGAAGAGAAATGATTGTACTGGGGACATCTCTTCTTCTCTGCACTGCAGCCTCTGTTCTGAAGGGTCCCAGCATCGGGCTTTTCTTGTGGGGGCCGTATACAGAGATCATGGGCTTGAAATGGGCTTGTTCAAGGGGTGAAGAATGTACATGTGGTAGGGGCAGAGGCCAGGGGATGATCCATTTCAGATGGCAGAGTAAACCTTGCTTACTTGTCAGCCACTTGGAATCCCAAGGCTCCTGTATTGTTTCATTCATTTCACAAGCATACATGGGCTCTCACCCAGAGGAGCCCTACTATCTGCTGGATACTAGGTTAGATGCCAGGGCCTCTGTGAAAAGACATGTGGGCCAAAAGCAGAGTCATGGCTGACACATAAAGAACCAGCTGAGCCTTTTTGATTTAGGGACCATTGCGTAAACCAGACACTCCCTGTGTTAGTTAGGATAAGCAATAGTAGTTGCCTTAATCAACAGCCTCTACCAACTTAATATTTAACACAAGAAAAGTGCATTATGTTCTTCATACAATCATTCAGGAACTAAGATTTTTTTCTGTCTTATGTATGTCACCATCATTTTTAATATATGACTTCTGAGGTCTCTGAAGGGGAAAAAAGGAAGATTTTTAGAGGCCTTTTTTTGGAAGCTGTCTACATTCCTTCCACCCATATTCTATTGGCTGAAATTCAGTTGCAAGCCCCAACTTAATTGTGAGTGCTCTGAGAAATACAGCTTAACCATGTGTCCAGCCTAGATAAAGTCAGTTGCTATTCAAACAAATGAAAGATGATCTAGATTGCCCTTCATGACCACTTTGAGGGGCCTTCCAGGAAAAATGATTTCCCAGTGTATTTCCCAGTGTAGAATTGAACATTGCTTCTAAGAATTTAACACATATAAATTATCTGCAAGAGCCTGAAATGACTTCACAATTTTTGATTTTAGAACTCCTTTTCCAGTATTCTATCCTAAAAACAGAAATGACAAAGACTCATGAACAAACATGTTTATTTCCATGTTACTTACATTTGGAAAAAGGCAAACAACCTAAATTTCCTAACAATGAGGAAGATGTTTTACTGAATTTTTTCACATTCAAATAATGTAGTCATTAAATAAAATGTTTATACAGAATTTTCAATGTTTTTAATGGAATATATACATGAAAGCAGACTTCAGAACCTTATGCACAACATAGTTTCAATTTTGTTGCAAACAGGTGTAGGAATATAGACATAGACATCTAAAAAAAGTTGAAGACAATGCACTGAGATATTAGGGATAAGGACTTTCATTTCCCTTGTTATATTTTTCTTTTAAACCTGATATCATGATGTGTATAGCTTTTGTAAATATACAAATACATTAATTAAAATATTTCAAAAGTGTGAAGTAGAAAGAATGGCTTTGGATTAGGATTGACTCAGGTGAAGGTGCATTATCCCATGTATCTCAGGAAGGAACAGCCAGAGGGTATGTTCTGGAGTATGTCAAGTCCAGAGGGAAATAGAGGGCTGGAGATCAGAGGATATCATAAAGGTCAGGATTTATGCAAATAATTTTCTCAACAAGGCTAGCTTGCACAAATTTCAACTTTAACTAGCTTTCAAAATAGGAAAGCTGAATGGATTTAAAAATTCAAGATCAGGGCAATGGGTTCAAACCCTAGCTCCATTAGCTGTGTGGTTTTGGACATGCATCCTATCCACTATGAACCTCATTTTAAAAATGAAAATTAAAAAAAATGGAAATATTACTACATTCTTATGGTACTACTGTGACATTACATGTGATCATATTTCCAAATATTTGGTGTGTACACACAGAAAGAAAGCCCCAAGGGTCAAAATATGAGGGTCTTTAATAGTTGGGTCTATGAATACACTTTCTATGAATCACTAGAAACAAGGTAAAGATGGAATTGTGGTGTCTGTGACTGACAGTATCAGATGACATATTTGATTAGCTGTGATTCCTTTAGCATCTAAGGAAACAGGAAAGATAGAATCCAGCCTGGTTCAGAGAAACTCAAGTACCGCTGTGGAAACTAAAACCTGACACCTCCTACCAAGCTCAAAGGGATGTACTTTGAGATAAAGCTTTCTGAATTGCAAATATTCATAATCTTCTTCAGCCAAGGCCTACTCCGTGTCCAGCCTACACACTGACTGGGAGAAAAGTAAGCCTCCTGAAGGAAATCTTTCTCCTGGACATATTCAAGGCATTGGCATTGGTTTTCGCCAGCTGATTCTGGGTAAGGAGGCACTCAGGCTGTGACACTGCACCTTTCTACAGAATTAACAGGGATGAAAGTCAGCCAGGTGCTGTCTGTGACTTCACATCTATCCTAGTCAGCTCAAGCTGCTATTCCAAAAATACCACATCTTCTCTTTGTATCCTCACAGAGAGAGCAGAGAGGAAGCCAATTTCCTCTTATAAGGGCACTAATCCCATTCCTGAGGGCTCTACCCTCATGACCTAATTACTCCCCAGGTCCCTGCCTCCTAAAACTATCACATTAGGGATGAGGATTTCAACATATGAATTGGGTGGATATCCTTGCTACATAAGCAAAAGCTCTTTTATCAGTTTCCCAATTCCATCTGAAGACAATCTCAACAGATAATTGCAGCCATCACTTCGAGTAATGGGCCCATTTGTGTGCCAGATGTTGTGCCCAAGCATTGTCACACCGAGTACATCTAGCTCTTACACATTGATTCCTCCATCAAGAAGAGTTTTGTTTTTCTCATCTGCTGGATGCTTCCCTCCATCCTCCCCTACCTTACCCCTGGCACATCTTGATTTACATGGCTGTTAAACTGAGCAAAGATGGTATGGAAGTTCCTGAGAATTGCTGTGGATATCATTTTGGTTGTCTACACTCTTTCCCTGCACGGTTGAAGATGACAGATTTGCTGATGATTCTGCAGTGTCCTTGAAATATAGCCCAAAGCTCTTCAGCTTAATTTAAATAGTGCCCAGTGACTTCTAAGAGAAATGAGCATGAAAGGAAATGGCTCTGTTTGCAGCTTAGAGACTACTCCAAATTCTAGAATGGTCTCTGATTTATGCTGCCAAGAAGCCTGTTGCTGATTAAGCTGGATGCCCCCTAAACTAATGAGGGTTGGACTTGGAGGTGACAACGATCGCTGAGTCTCTGGAGCAGAAAATGCAACACTAATACATATATTTCAGAAATGTCCTTTTGTCTCCATGTTTGAAGGAGAAAGTGCTGATGAGGATCAATTTCATATTGACTTTAAATTTCAGTTGATCCAGAGCTCTTTTTATTAAGTAATGTGCACAAAAACATTTTGTCCCAGGCCAACTTGATAGCTTGGAGAATTTCCTTTATAATATGGAAACCTGGATAGGACTAAAAATTTATTCTTTTATTCATTCTTTAATAAATATTTATTGAGCACCTGCTATGCACCCTAGAAACTATGTTAGGCTTTGAGCAAGACACAATCTGCCCTCAAGGAATGTAACATCTAATGATCTCAACAGACACATCAATGAATAGTCGTGGCCTAGTGGGAAATGTTTTATTAGATTTTAAGTACAGGGTATGTGGAAACTCTGAGGAAAGACTCACAGAAGGTATCCTGTGCACTTGTTGACTGCTTAGATCTTGAACAAAAATGAATGAATGAACAAACGAATGAATGAATGAATGAATGAGAGAGATGGTTCTCAACCTAAGATTTGAAGGGAAGTAAAAATTGGCTAAACTCAAAAGGAGGCAGAAGGCTTTTCAGGAAAAAGCATGTGCAAATATAGGAAGGTGTGCTGCTTTAAATATAGCACATTTTTCCTTTGCATATTTGGCTTGGCAAACAGGAGAGACAGAATCGAGCCTGGTTGAAAGAAGGCAGACAGTGGGCTCTAGGTAGTCAAGAAACAGATATAAGGACCTTGAGTGTTAAGCCATCCTGTGTACATAGACATATTGACAGAAGGCAGAGTGGACCCCAGGGAACTTGCACCCAGTTAGTGGGCAGGCCTCAACATGTAGGGAACGACTACCTGGATGCATTATGTTTGTTCTTTTGGAATGGTGATCACACCTAAAGGAGGTAGTTGCACATGGGCTCATCTCCTTTGGATGCTTTCCTGAAGAAGCAGTCCAGGAGAACCAAAGTCCCTTCTATGAGACAGATCTAGACTCAATCCTGCTTCTGCCATTCTACATTGAGCAGGTCCTCCTATGTTCTGTAAACCAGGCTGTCTCTTCAGTTTTGTCTGAATGTGAGACACCAACCTGCACTTTTCTCAGCTGGTATTTTCTTTCCCACATTCTTAGTTTATGTTTTTCTGTTTGCTGGTGCTGCAGTTTTGTTTTGTTTTCATGTTGTTTGAGTCCTCAATCCTCTGGGGAAACATCAGCATCTCTCTTCTGAACTTGTCCCTCTGGGCCATAGTTTCTGAGCCTTGGCTCACAGGTTAGAAATCCTGTCATGCTCCCCTGAACTTGACTCAATGGCCCTCGTGGCCTGGCTGATTTATAGCTGCTGCTTCCCATGTTTGATCTTAGCAAACAGACAGCTGTGATCTAGTAGCTTCATTCTACTCACCTGCTGGCATCTTCATGTTGGGGCCTAATAGCTTGTTAACTGCTCGGAGGACAGGTACTGGCCTTCCTGGTTACCACTGAGAGTGGTCTCTATGGTAACCACATCACAGCAGGGACCAGCCTCATTCTTCAAGGCTTCCCTTCTCCATTTTTCTCTGGTGGCTTCTGGGTAATCTGTAATGGTTGGAGTCTGGCCTCACCCGGCCAGAAACCCACAGTGATTTAAAGCTTTTCGAAGAAACTTAACAAGATGCACTGCCTTCCTCTGGCCTTGTTGCTTATTCTGCGTTGCATTTGGCCCGGGCCTGCAGGGAGCTGTCATTCTCCTTTATTATCTTTCTTTTTTGCACTCCCCAGGTATCTCTCTCACTCTCTCTCAGAAAGTTTTGACATGGTTTCTCCGATCTCTCTGCTCTCTGCTCATTAGTATCTTGGAACAATCTCTTCTGAATCCTGGCATTTGATATATTCTTTGTTTCCTCATGCCCCTTGTTTAGTCATTCCCTCATCTCTTTAGAAGTGAATCCCAAGTTTTCTGGCCTCCATCTGCACCAAAGAGATTTTTGTCAAAAAAGACTCAAGTAGACACTTCAAGTATAATATCTGAAGAAAGAACCAGATGTGTGTGATAGGACTGTAGAGTGTTTGATCTGCTGACTGCATTCTGGACTCAACAATGAGACTACCAATAACAGCAAACATTTATGTAGAGCTTATTATATACTGGGCATTTTGGTAAGCACCTTATAACTTCATAATAATCCTACAAGGTAAGTCCTCTATGTCTCCCTTTTAAAGATGAGAAAAGTGAAACACAGAACACTAAGAAACATGCCCTGCTCCCACTCCATCCCCTCCCCCCCAATCACAGCTGTTCAATGGCAGATCTAGGATTTGAACCCTGGCTCCAGAATTGATGCTCTTCCCCACCACACTAAACCATGGGAAATAACATTTCCATGTACATATGTTTTCATCACCAGGAATGATTCATTTTTGCAAGGCTAAATGTCATCTACAATACCAAGATTAAATGCCACCTGCTTTGTGAAACCATCCACCACCCCCCACATTCAAGATAAGTTAATTTTTTTTTCTTCAGGAAACAGCAAAGTATAGTGGTTATAGTGGTTATAGCCTATTCATTCATCTATTCAATGAGATTTTATCAAATGCCTCAGTGCCTTGTGATTCATGCAGGGGCTTCAATGGTGAACAGAGAACAAACATACACTGCTCTCACCCTACTTACTTTTGAAAAAATAAAAATTAATCAAAAAATACATAAACAGAAAGACAGACAGAGATAGCTTTATACATATACATTCTTATAAACTATATATATATATATATATATATATATATATATATATGTATATATTCATATATATTTATATATTGGTCAACCAGTCCATTCATATTAGAGTTTTTCTAATTCATTCCTCCTACCTACTTATATGATAAGTGCCACATCTTAGCTCCTTCAAGATCTGTCCAGTTCTCCATCTACTCATTCCAGAGCCCATCTCCCAGAAAATGTTTCTTTCCTGGAAACCATCCAAGAACAATCACATCACTAAAGCTCAGCCTTTTTTCTCTGCCTCAAGTACAGTTTTCAATTTTTCTTCTCACATTTTTCCTTACCTAAACCCTTTCCAAACACCAAGGCTAGGTTTAAACACTCTGTAAAACATCCTCAATCACATCCTTATCCACACAAATGTATTAAATATATATTTAATATTTATATATAAATATAAATATATATATAATCAATTTATTCCATTGATTTCAGAGAAAAAGGAGAAGAAGACTGAGATAGAAACATCAATGATGAGAGAGAATCATTGATCAGCTGCATCCTATACATCCCCTATTAGGAATCAACCCTGAAACCTGGGCTTGGGCCCTGACTGGGAATTGACCCTGGACTTCCTGGTTCATAGGTTGATGTACAACCACTGAGCCACATTGGCCAGGCAATCCACACACCTATTAATTGTCTTTCATCTGCACTTCAAGAACACTGAACATGTCCCTCTGTTACATTGCCTACAACCCTAATATTAACTGTACATTCCCATGCTCATTCTCCTGGTTAGCACTGTGAACCCCTTGAGGGTGAAAACAGACCTTATTTTTTGCTGTATTCCAACAACCTAGCACAGTGTCTGGTATAAATGAGACTTCTGTAATTGTTATTATTATTTAACATTCCTATCTAATAAAAGGGAAATATGCAAATTAACTATCATTCCACAACAAAAATGGCGGTGCCCATAGCCACAAAGATGGCAGCATCGGCCAGAGCCATGGAGCTGGTGGAGTGGGTGGGAGGCTTGGCTTCCATCCTCGCTGGGCGATAAAGAAAGCCAAGCCTCTTGCACACCCAAGCCAGCCACTGAGGGAGACATGCAGGGAATGCAGTGGGGAGACATTCGGGGAGTGAGCAAGATTCCCTGTATGGGGGATCTAAATCTGCCATCGGTTCCTTTCACCACTGATTCCCCTCCTTGCAGGTATCCTCCACACAAAAGCTTTTCCATGCAAATATGTCATGTCCTAATGGGTAAATCCCAAACTGAATAAGTGTCACATCTAGGCAACCTAATTCCCATTAGAAAAAGGAACTGGGAAGAAGGATTTAGGAATCACAACGCCATTGTGACCTGCTCGGTCTCCAGAACTGCTGTCAAACACAGGCAGTGTGAGACTCTCTCAAATACCACCTGAGCTAAACCTGAGAACCAAGGTATTTTCAAGGTCCAAAGTTGACAGAGTTAAGTGAGTAGGGGAGCAAAGCAAGCAGAATAGCCAACTCAACCAAAGATGCAGGAGCCTAAGATAAGGCAGAGAAATTTCCTGGTCACTGATGTTCTTCCGCAGACATGGTGCCCACACCTAGCTGGGGGAAGGGGGTCTACATGCAGAATTTAAGGCCACTGGCAGGAGGGAAATTCAAAGCATGCCTAAGGACTTTTTGTACATGTCCCACAGTTGAGAAGCAGGGTCAGAATCAAGAAGTGAAGACTTACCTCAGTGCTGGGGTGTTTAAAAGTATCTAAAAATAGCAGTTCCATCACCAAGTCCACTGCCATGTTTGCCGTGGATGGGAAGTGCAGCAGAGAACTTTCTGGGCAGCCCTATAACCTCCGGGACGACAGTGGCTCAGGAGAGGGCGAGACTGCAGCACTTCCGGTGTCTAAAGAGCCAGCGCTGCAAACTGTGGCCTATCCGAAGCTCGAAGCTCCTTAATGCAGGAAGTTACTGGCCCTGCCTTCTCCAGCATGGTTGAGAAAGGCTGAGAGGAGAGGCGGATATGGTGGCTCCAGTTACCTCATTGTCTCCATTACCTAGCCTCTGCACCCTCCAGGAGAGCCTCAGTACCAGTGCAGAGGAGACTTGATAGTGGTGAAGAGAATGCTTCTGACTCTAGATAACAGTGAAACTGCTATCAAGAGCCTTTTTAGGGCTATCAGGAAAACACAGCAATTAAGGAAGAATAATGTCTCAAAACAAAGAGGTTGTTATTGTTGTTTTCTTCTCATCAGCAAAATGTGAATAATACCTAAACCACAGACTTTGTGAAAATTAATTGAAATAAAATTCCAGAAATTCTATAATAGCCAGACTGAATGGATAGGTTGGTTGAGTGTGAGTATGGTCCTGTGCATGGAAAGGTTGCAGGTTCAATTACAGGTCAGGGAACACACCTGGCACATACCTGGGTTTCAAGTTGGATCCCTGGTCAGGGTTCCTAAGGAAGGCAATTGAAGGGATATTTCTTACACTGATGTTTCTCTCTCTCTATTTCTCTCCCATTCTCTCTAAAAATCAATGGAAAAATGAATTAATGCCATATCTATAAATGTGGATAATCTAAAAAGAAAAAAAGAATTAGGAAGGTGACATCCATCCGGACGTCCTTCCACACAAAACCACGGTGGGGCCAAAGCAGAGGCCATTAGAGGCAATCAGGCCGGCAGGGTAGGGCACTTAGGCTTGACCAGGCTGTCAGGGGAGGGCAGTTAGGGGCAATCAGATCAACAGGGGAGCAGTTAGATGTCAATCAGGCTGGCAGAGGAGTGTCTAGGGGGTGATCAGGCTGGCAGGCAGGCAAGAGGTTGGAAGCTAGCAGTTCTGGATTGTGAGAGGGATGTTCTTCTGACCAGTTGGATATCCCTCGAGTGGTCCCAGATTGGAGAGGGTTCAGGTTGGGCTGAGGAACACCCCTACACATGCACGAATTTCATGCACTGGGCCTCTAGTAATAATTACAACTTTTAAAGCATCTGATTCTCATCATTGCCTGACATTGTGTTAAGTATTTCAGCCTTTTTATTTTGTTTTTCCATTAAAGAATTTTATAGTATACTAGACTAGAGGCCCAGCACACAAAATTATATGTGAGTAGCTTGTTGCCACTTGCTGCTGCATATCACTCACTGCCCACCCACTGCTCCTTGCTTACCACCATATCCATCGCTCCTATCTCACTGGCCCACATGCAGGTCCTTGCTCACCATCCCATCCACTGCTGCTTATCGCTCGGGCCACTGCCCCACCTGCCACCACTTATAGCTCACCACCCCACCTGCACCTTGCTGCCCCTCCCAAGGCTGGCAGGGGTGTGTTGGGGGTAAGAAGTGATCAGTACACTTCATGGCAACTGGTCGAGTGGTCATTCTGGTCATTACCCTTATGGTCCCTGCCTTTTATTATATAAGACTAGAAGCCCAGCATGCAAAATCACATGGCCCCACCCACGTGCATGTGCCCTGCCGACCCACCTGCCTCCCTGCCATGTTTGCAGACCTTCCCACCTTCACCTGCCTCACTGCATCCATCCGCCCTCCACCCCACCCGTCTGCTGGCAGCCAGCCTTGCTTGGATTGAAGCCTGTGGGCCATGCCACATGAGCCCGATCCCACCACCACAAGCAGCTCACAGGCCAAAAGGGAGAGTGGGACAAAAAGTGCTTCATGCACCTCCTGGTGACCTGGGCTGCTTTGCTCCACTGCTGCCACCCACTTGGTTTCCTGTGGTTCCCTGTCTGGTTGTTGGTCGTTAAGGCATCACAGTTATGTAATATATATATTACAAATACTATTGTTTACTCATTCACAGATGAGAAACTAAGACTTGATGAGTATGCAGTACCCACCTCAGATCACACCCCCATTGGCGGAGCCAGATGAGATCCCACCCCACCCCACTGCAGAGGATGTGAAAGGAGAGAGAGAGAGAGAGAGAGAGAGAGAGAGAGAGAGAGAGAGAGAGAGAGAGAGAGAAAAGAAAACCAGAGAAAGATCTATGAAATTCTGGTACAATGATCACAGGCTGCAAGCTGTTATGTTTTTATTTTTTGTAGAAAGTGCCTTCGGGTTTAGGTGAGGATTCCTGGCAAATCCAAAGTAATCTTTTAGATGCTTTTAGGCCAAAGGGTCAGCCCCTCTGGAGTAATAAGATCTGTTTGAATCCCACCCTTGTTCTGGCCTCTCTGTGACTCTGGGACCTATAGTTAACCCCTCTGAAGTTCAACACAATGATTAATGTGTGGGATCTACAATCAGATGACCAGGGTCTAAATAACCAAGCTCTAAACTTACTAGTTGTGTGTTCATGAAAAAACACACACACACACACACAAACAGCACTCTGTTTCAGTTTTCTCACCTGTAAAATGAGCATTTGGTTAATGAAACAAATAAATCAACTCATTTGAATACTTTAAAATAGACCAACATCCAGGAAACTATTATTGGCTCTTAGATAATTGTATCTATTTCAGAGGAATGCAGTGAGGCTTAAATGATTACCACATCTCTGAAGTACCTAGCCTTATAAATTTTAGACCCTGTATCACTTCCACCACATTTTGTGGGTTATAGTCACAAGGCCAGCCCAATCCAGGAGCTTGGAGGTGATGACATTAAACTATGAGTGCAGGAGGGGTGGTTGGTCAGGGACCGTGAAGGAACATCTTGCCACAGCATTAGTAGCTGAGATGACTTGGGCTATAGACCTTGGTTAATGTTAATAGATGGAAAGCAGGCAAAACAGCTATCAGTTATTTCATTCATCAACACTCATTTACTCTATTCTTGGAGAGCCCTACGGCCTCCCCTCAAAGCCTTTCCTTCATTTTTTATAATATTCTGACCAAGGATTAATGTGTGCTTTCTAAAGCCAAGAAGTCAGAAGAATGCTTGAGAGTTGAAACTCTTCTAGAGAGAGCAACAAAAAAGGAAACATTTGACAAAAGACAAAACAGGAAAGTATAGTAAGATGAAAAAAATAAAACCTTAAAATGGAGAGCAAATGAGGGAATTGTCACATACACAAATCTATATTTTGTGCACATGCTGTTTCTGTTAGCAGGAGCTGGATCATGACTACAGACTGTATAGCTTTCTGATCCCTCCATTAGTGACGATGGAGAGGGGTTCATACTGCTATTACTCCTCCGAGGAGGCCATGTTTTTCATTCATATGGAATTCACATGACTGACATATCATAGGTGCTTTATGAGTATGTTAGTGGTATTTTCAGTCATTGACTGAATGGTTTACTACTTATAAGTACCACACTAAATGCTTTCTACATATTATGAGACCCCATCTTATAATTTATGAATCTTTTTCACCAATGTCAACTCTTTCATCTTCAATAGGATCACCCTCTTACATATGAGAAGGTTGAGATGGGATGATGGGAGTTTGCTCAAGCAGCAAATTTAAGATACAATCTAATATGGCTCTGTCTCCTAAACAGTGTCCTTTTTATTTCCCCTGCCATCCAAGGTTATAGTGAGCTCCATCCAAATCATTACTTATTTAGCAAATTCACTGTGCTCAGTGCCTAAAAGAGTCCTGGACTAACTTCTGCCTTATACTCAGTAATTTTGCTCTTGCTGTGTGTTCTGCATTTTTATATGTATGTTATAAATTATTTTTATAATAGCCGTGTGAAGTAGGGACTCTTGCCTATATTGCAGATAAGAAAACTGAGCTCAGAAAGATTGAATGAATTTCCAAGTCCTCCATTTGGAAAGCACCATAGCTATGATTCCAACACAGGTCTGTGTAATGCTTCTGCATAGGTCTCCCATCATACTCGATGCTCCCTCCATCTTCCACTCAGAATGGCTTCTCTCTGCATTCCAGCCATCTACCCATCATGCTGGTCCCATACCTCTTTCCAGTCTTAAGTGCAGAGCCTGGAATTGAGGCAGAAAATGTGTCAACACTCATAGACAGGGCCAGTGTTTTCTATGGCAAACACCCAGACATCCACATGGGTGTAGGCTAACATTCCCGGGGTACCTCCTGTGTGCACCTGGGCATTGGACATGCCATGCGCATGCACTAATACATTTTATCCCCACATATAACTTACAAGGTAGATACTGGTGCCAACTCTATAGAGGAGGAATCAGAGGCTGAGAAAGGAGACATACCTTTTCCAAAGCCATGCAGTCTGCCTGACTCCAGAGCACTATTTTCCCCATCAGGCTGCCTCAGAGAGGGTTTGAATCATGTAGAGCATCATCTGGAAAGACTTCATGAGAAGGATGAAGCTCAAACTGTACCTTGGAAAAAGTACCAGGCAGGCAAGATGAGTATAGTGAGAACCGATGAGCATGTGATTACTGTATAGTTATGATTATGTTCCCATGTACTTCTCAAATAAAATGTGTAAATATAATCAACAACAATTCTCTCTGCAGCACAGACCTCCAGCAAGTTCCACCCAGCATCCTAGTTCTGAGGAAAGATAATAAATTAACTCTAATTAGCTTTACCGCACACTGAAGTGAGTTTCTCCTGTCACCACTCTGCGAACAGGAGGGAAGGGCTCTGCTGGCCTTCTCCTAAGACAAGTGGTCTGGAGAGAGATGCAGGGAACAGCCCAGCATGTGACTTTCAGGCTTGGATTATCCTGTGTGACTGTGGACAGGCTATTTGAACATCCTGGCCTTCGATGTTTCCTCTGTGAAATAGAGGTTCTTACTTCTGTTACACAGTAAGAGTCTATGAGTCGACTGTCTGGAGAATATCCCAATCTGGAGCCTCACCTTAATCTCTGCATACAGGGGAGTTATTCAGTATCCACTCTACCAGCTATGACCTTGAAGCTGGGGTCACCTTCATCTCTGCATACAGGGGAGTTATTCAGTATCCACTCTACCAGCTATGACCTTGAAGCTGGGGTTACAATGAGTAAGGAATGGTCTTTTTCTCTTTGAATTGATTTTAGAGAGAGGAAGGTGAAGGGAGAGAGAGATAGATACATCAGGGATGAGAGAGAATCATCAATCACTGCCTCCTGCATGTCCCCTAATGGGGATTGAGCCTGCAACCCAGGCATGTGCCTAATCGGGAATCGAACTGTGATCTCCTGGTTCATAGGTAGATGCTCAACCACTGAGCCACACCGACTGGGCAAATGTTCTCTGTATTGAAGGAACTCTCATTTTGGTAGATAGAATAATATAACTGCTGCCTATTCCTATGTGCTAAGGACTTGGGCATACCTATCAAATATGTTCTCTCATTCAATTCCTACAAGGGACATTTGAGATAGTATTATTGTTATCTACATTTTAGTGATGGGGAAATAATCTCAGAGGCTAAGGAATTTTCCCCAGGTCTACTGCTGTTAAACAATGGCACTATCATTTAAATTCAGCATCTGATCTTTTATCTTAACCTCTAGGTTTGTTATTTCTTTCAGAAAGTGTTGGGTGCCACAAAAGAAACAGAGATAGCAGGTCCTAGGGAGGTTGTAGGATAGTGAGATATGTGCCATGAGGGTGATCAGGGATGGCTTTAGTTATAGTGGTCCTTGAATAGGATTTTGAAGGAAAGACAGGCTTTTAATACATTAAGATGGAGGAGAAAAAGTATTTGAGGTGCAAGAGTCAAGATCTAGAGGAGGAAAAGAAACCCACTGGGCATGGTGAGGAACTGAGGATGCTGTAAGAATGAAGCCTAGTGGAACATGAGACTGGGTTCCATGCCACGTTCTTTCAATGACAGATTGTTATTGGGTGCCTACTATGTGTCCAGCACAGTTATGGCCTCCGGGAATAACACAACAAACAATATAAATTACAGTACTCTAGTAATTTAACTGCAGTGGCCCTTGATCAGGAGCAATTTTGTCCCCCAAGTGACCTTGGTCAGTGGCTGGAGGTAGTTTGATTGTGACATCTGATTAGTGCTCCTTGCTAGTGAGTAGAAGCCAGGATGCTGCAAAACATCCTACAATGCACAGGATAGTCCCCCACAGCAGATCATGATTTGGTCCCATGGAAGTTTGTCAATGCTGAGCCAGCTTCTGGAGAACCTTGCTGGCCATGCCTCTGCCTTTTCCAGATCAGGTGGCCTCCTACAACCAAAATATAACAGGAATGACATCTGCAAACCATTTTGATTGCAAATGACTTCCCAGCACAAAAGAAATCAGTCCACTTGCCTCAGCTATTTTATTATAGGCCCAGGATGGCCTGAAAATGCAATTCTCTACCCCCTCTGGTGCAGACCCACTCAGGGCTGATGAGAATATACAGCCTACCACAAGGGAATGTCAGATGACTTCTTCCTTCTTAATCAAATTAAGTGAATAGTGCCTCTGCAGAAACTCTGCACAGCTGAAGAATTTATTACAAACTCTGTAATCACATGGTTCTTCCATGGAAAGGAAATATACTAAACTATGTCTAACTCTCTTTACTCTGAACCTCTCAAAGTACTGGAGCTGGGCAGAGCCCATTTATTAAGTTAAGTAATATTTACTGCGTCTAGCTTGTGAGTATCAATGTGGTGGAACTTAACTACCTTTTAAAATGAAAGTCTACTTTTTATGGTTAGCTCAAGCACACCAGTGCTATTTAATGCTGGTTGAGAGGAATAATAGTAATTCAGTTGTGGCTTTGAGGGACCTTGAGATGCCAGTTGGAGAAAGAAAGAAAGCTCAGCCAGTGTGGCTCAGTGGTTGAGTGTCGACCTATGAACCAGGAGGTCATGCTTTGATTCCTGGTCAAGACACGTGCCCAGGTTGTGGGCTTGTTCCCCAGTGTGGGGCATGCAGGAGGCAGCTGATCAATGATTCTCTCTTATCATTCATACTAGAGGCCCAGTGCATGAAAATTCATGCACTGCAGGGTGGGTCTCTCAGCCAATTCTTTCCCTTTCACAGTCTGGGAGCCCTCAGGGGCAGTAGGCAACCTGGTGATCAGGGGAAGATAATGCCCATCACACCTCTGCTGCTGCCACTGCCAGCAGCACAAGCTTCAGCCTGCCCTGGTTACCTGAGCCTTCAGTGGCCCTGGGTGGCTGGGTAGCCACCATCCAAGGCTTGCCTGTGCCTCAGGCTGGCCCTGGGTGGCTGGGGGTGCTGAGGGGACTGGGGGGTTCCAGAAGCAGGTGTGCAAAGTGGCTGGGCCCATCTGGGGGCAGGCCCAGTCTTTCTGTGTGTCTGCTGCCAAAGTGGGACTCAGGGGACTGGGCACTGTCATTTTGTGATTGTGGGCACCACCCTATTTGAGGACAGGGCAGTTAATTAGCATATTCCTTCCTTATTGGTTGTGGGCGCCACCATCCTTGAGGGTGGGCAGTCATTAATATATTCCCTCTATTAGATAGGATTTCTCTATCTATCTCCCTCACCATTCCTTTCTCTGAAATCACTAAAAATATATTAAAAATATTAAATAATAAAAAAAGAAAACAATTGGCATCAATCCAGGTGCTTGTGAAAGAGCACCAGCTGCAATCTGGCATGCCTATTTGGACACTAGCTTTGCTTTAGCTGTGCAACCTTGAGCCAGTCACTTACTTAACCTCTCTGAACCTGTCTCTTTACCTAGAAGAATGGAGAGCCAAATGCCTGCTGGAATTATTATTAGAATAATTGTGAGGAAATGACATGAAGCACCATGGCTGGCCCAGAACAAGCCTCGGTAAATTACAGCTGATGGTGTCAGGTCATTTTCCCACACATACTTGGCTGCAGAGTGTAGGATATGCAAAAAATGAGGATAGGCTGCGGAGGCTTCCTTATTTCTCTTGTCAAGGACAGAAGAGAGGGGGGATTTCTTATGATCTAGAGGCTTCTTAGCAATTCATGGAGTTCAGGCCAAGACTCTGGGTCCAGGAATAGGCTGGCAGGTAAGCTGCCTGCCAGATTGGAGAGAATAAGAGGGAAAATCAATTACAGGAGCCTTTCAGGGAATGAGGGGTGGCAAACACCCAGGGTTAATCCCAATGGGAAACCTGCATTTCCATAACAGGCGAGGCCTTTTCTTTAACCCACTGGCACCGTGAGTTGGAGTTTTCTGAGGTGAAGTCCATTACTGGCATTGGGTGTGTGCCTGTGATTAATGACCCTGGTTACAGCCAGTTAGCAACAGGGAACTCCATCCATCTCACTCCATGGAAGCATCACACACCATTTATTGTCCACAGCCAGGATGTGTTTCTTTGCAATTAAGTAAACACCGTCTTTTAGAGTAGATGTGGTAATCTCTCCATTAGGGAAGGGAAGGGAAGGGAAGGGAAGGGAAGGGAAGGGAAGGGAAGGGAAGGGAAGAGAAGAGAAAGGAAGGGAAGAGAAGGAAAACAGATGGCAACTGTGTCAGGAGCCATTTCATGTCTTGAATAAATGAGGTCCAGGAACTTTCATCTATTCTCAGCTACCTCCTTTCAAAGAGGCATTCAATCCAGGGAGTCTATAAACGTCATGGCTTTAAAATCCTTCTAAGGGAAGGAAGGGCACTGTGTGGTGAATGAATCCTGCACTCACTTCTGTTGTAAAAAGAGCTAGTTGTTCTGAATAACAGCCATCACTTATGGATGCTTCCCCCATCAGGCACTGTATTCCCTCATGAAAGCTTTATCAGTCATGCCCTGTTCTTATGTCCAACTTGCATTCAGGGACACTGTGCTGTAAAGGAGTAAATTCCTCTGGGCTTAGTAGCGAGGAGACAATCAAGCCAGGACCCACAGTCTCACTGGTTCTGTGCGCTCTACCACTCCAAGATGGTCTCATTCACAGAACAGGACCGGCTCATAAAGTGACCAACCACAGATAGGTGTTTTTGTTTGTTTGTTTGTTTGTTTGTTTGTTTTAAGAAAGCCTGTCACAGGCAAAGAGAAGGAGAGCATTAACTTACTCCACAGTGATTTATGAGATACCCACTCTGGCCAGGCATGGTACAAGTCTGGAGACTACAATAGCAAGTAAGATAAATGGTCAAGTGGCTCACCCTCTATCTGTGAGGAAGAATGATAACAGTAATACCTTGTGCTGCACTAGTTATTTTATATACACAATCTCCTTTAATCTTCACAGTCATCAGAGAATAAGGTATTATCATTATCCATATTTTGCAAATGAGGAAATGGTGGCAAAAAAGTTGAAATAACCTGGCTTGGTCTTGAGGCCACCAGTTGGGAGAGAACTTATGCTTTGAAAGCTCATGGTCTGAGAACATGTGGGGAGCACATGGGAGTCTGGAGGCGAGCAGCCCTAGAGCAGGAGGAGCTAGCCGAGTCTGGGCTAAGAGGAGTTCAAGTGAAAAGGAGCCACATGAAGATTCTGACAGAGGAGAAGAGGAGGAGGGAGTTTATCACACCCAGTGAACTTAGAAAACCAAGTATATTTTTAGGCATTTAGTGGCCAGTGTATCTGGAGCATTGAGGCCAAGGAGATTGACATGTGATGAAGCTGGGTAAGAGCCATCTTACATAGCACCTAGTGGACCATGTTAAAGATATTTGAATTTATCATATGGGCCTTAATCAAAAGTTGGGGAGACTGTGTTAGAGAAACCTAGTTATCCATCAGAAATGTGTGGTCTCATTCCATAATGCGGGCTTGTTTCTGGGGGCAACTGTTGAAACAGGGACTGTGAGCTGGCAGGTGTGGCTCAGTGGTTGAATATTGACCTATGAACCAGAAGATCACAGTTTGATTCCCAATCAGGGCACATACCTGGGTTGTGGACTTGATCCCTAGTAGGGGGCATGCAGGAGGCAGCTAATTGACTCACTCTCATCATTGATGTTTCTATCTCTCTCTTCCTCTCCCTTCCTCTCTGAAATCATTAACAATATTTTTTAAAGAAATACTTAACAACAAAAAGAAAAAATACAAACAGGACTGTCTTTTCTTCCCTACCCTCTTACTTTCAAGATGCAGGCGCTTGATTATTTCTTGTTAAAGAATATGTATGGAAGTGATGTGTATCACTGCCAGGCGGGGGATTTGTGGAGGCAGGTGTGCCTTCTCTGGGACATTTTTGTATTTCCACTTCTCAGGGATGTTTTTGTATTTCCACTCAGAGGCCACTCTGAGACCCATGGTGATGGCAGATGGAGGGAAGCACACAGCTCCATGTGGATGGGCTATCTTTGTAAATGAGAAATAAAACATCTACATGCTTAATGAAGTGTTGAACTTTATTTGTGTCAGTAGCTAGCATTAGGGTAACTAAAGGCACATGGTTTGTATTTCAAAGGAATCCCTCTGACATGGTTGAAAGAAAGGAGCAGAGCAAGGGAAGATTCAGGAAGGAATTAGAGAACAGTGCAGATAATTGAAGTAGAATAACTTATCCCAAATTGAATTGCTGGACCCTCACAAACCTGTACTCCCTGACTTGCTCCCTGGAGGCTTCTGAGCTCAGGATAGGAAGTCAGACAGACCCATTGGGTCTGAGTCCCTTCCTCAGCTGATTATTATCTCTGTTTTTGTTTGCTTGGTGTTTTTTGAAGGGGCAACTTACACAGCCACAAGTCTCAATTTTCTTTTCTGTGAGATGAGAATAACACTGGCATGTGCCTCATGGAGTTGTTATAAGGTTGAACGCTCTTGGTCAAGATCATGGTGCATAAGAAAGACTCATAAGCAGAAGTAGTTATTATGTTATTGTCATTATGTCCCATTAAGTACAGATTTATTTTAGACCCTTACTCTTGTACTTTGTCTTTTCTGAATAGCCCTTATATCTTCTTCTCCCAAAGGAAGTCTTCTTCTTTTTTTAAATATATATTTTTGTTGATTTCAGAGAAAGGAAGGGAGCAGGAGAGAGAGATAGAAACATTGATGAGAATCATTGTTCAGCTGCCTCCTGCATGTTCTCTACTGGAGATTGAGCTGGCAACCCACCTTTTTATATGTGCCCTTGACCAGAATCAAACCTGGGACCCTTCAGTCTGCAGAATGATGCTCTATCCACTGAGCCAAACCAGCTAGAGCCAAAGGGAGTCTTCTTGGTCACTCTCCACATGGCTTGCCCTTGTTCATTCATTTCTACTCCAATGGCTCCTCCAGGCCCTGCACTGCAACTGCTTTCCTGCCCCACTTTTCACTTCCCCTCACACACACCACCTCCTGACATTGCACAGCCTTCCCTTATGTATTGATGCTCCATTTCATTCCACTAGAATGTGAGTCAATGAGAGCAGGGATCTTGTCTCTCCTCCACAGCTGTATCTCCAGCATCTAGAACAGTGTCTGCCATAGAGTAGGAGCCCGGAGCACATTGGATGAATAAATAGAAGAGTAAATGATGATTTTATCAAAGGCACACTACATTCCAAGTCCTAGCTTTACTTCAGATCTTAGTTTTCTGTGGTGTAGTGGATCATTTATCACCCCAAAGTCTGTGTACAAATCTTATTATTTTTCTCTTCCCTAAAAGCTGTTTCACATCTGCTCCCACAGAAACTGTGCCCAACATAAAGGTCTATAGCCTTCTCAGAAAGTGTGATAGACCCTGTCTTCAGTGCCCCACAGTTCCCCTGGTATTCATAGCATGTGCTATAGAATATACACCATTCCACACTGTCCAAATTATCAGAGCCTACAGATTGGAGTTATGGTTCAGAAAACTGGTCTGGACCACATAGCCATCTTTTTATATGGTCCTACTCTTCCACCAGGATATTTAACAGTTTCATTGACATATAATTGATGAATAGTGTATTTACATATTTAAAGTATACAATTTAATGTGTTATGACATAAGCATATACCTGTGAAACCAACACTACAATTAAAATAATAAACAATTCCATCATGTCCCAAAGTTTTCTTATGCTCCTTTATAATCTAACTTCCTTTTCTCTATCCTATCTCCAACAAGCACACACAACCCGCAGACCCAGGCAGCTACTGTGCTTTCTGTCACTTTACTTACTTTGCAGCTTCTAGAATTTTTTATAAATGGAATCTTATACTCTAAAATCTGGATTCTTTCTCTCATTATAGTTACTTTTCTTAAAAAAAAACTTTATTGTTGGAAATATTACATATGTCTTCCTTCCCCCCTCTCCCATTGTCCCTTTCTAACCCATCCTACCCCCCTCTCCCAGGCCATCACAACCCTATTGTCTGTGTTCATGGGTTATACATATATGCATACAAGTCTTTGGTTGATCTCTTCCCACCCACACCCACCTTACCTCTGAGGTTCAACAGTCTGTTCCATGCTTCTGTGTTTCTGGAGGAACCTAGAGAGCATTATGCTAAGCGAAATAGACCAGTCATATAAAGACAAGTATCACATGTTCTCACTCATATGTGAAATCTCATGAACAAAATAAACTGATGAACAGAATAGACTATAGTTATTTTGATATTCATCCATACTGTTAGTGTATCAATAGTTTCCTCCTTTTTATTGTTGACTAATGTTCCATTATATGTCAAATTCTATTTTTTTCAGAGCATTTCTAGGTGTTTTATCTTAGGTGTATAACACAACTAATCTTTCCATTCACCTCTTGTCCACTGGGATAGTTTCAAGTTTGGGGCTATAACGAAGTTGTGGCAAGCATTAGTATGCAAGTTTTTGCATAGACCTGTTTTCATTTTCCTTGGGTAGATGCCCAGAAATGGGACTGCAGGTTGTATGATAGGTATCTGTTTACCTTTGAAATTGTTGAGCCCTTGTCCAAAGTGGTTGTAATTTCAGATTCCTACCCGCCATATATGAGAATTTTAGTCTTTTTTTCTTGCCAACATTTGGTGTGATTAGTCTGTTTAATCTTAGTCAGTTTAGTGCAGTGGTTGGCAAACTGTGGCTCGTGAGCCACATGTAGCTCATGAGGCACGGTTTGCCGCTCTGTTGATTAATGAGTTTGCCGATCACTGGTTTAGTGGGTTGTAGTGGTACTCATTGTGCTTTCAACTTGCAACTCCCTAATAACCCATGATCTTTCAGCATTGTTGCATGAGTTTATTGTCTTTATATGTTCTTTGGTGGTGTACCTATTTTTTATGGAGTTATCTTACAATTGAGTTACAAGCATTTCTAGTATTTTCCAGTTACAGGGTCTTTGTCAGTTAAAAATTTGGCAAATATTTTCTTCTAGTCTATGATTTGCCTTTTCAATTCCCTTTCCAAGTTCCCTGACTGGGGCAGTTCTGTTGCATTCCCCTCCACAGTCCTAGACCCTGGAATACAGCAATCTTACACATTGAAATGTTCCGTACATTATAGTTCTACAAATTGAGACTACCTCTCACGTTAAACAGTGTAAGCCAAGCACATGAAAGGTGACTTTGTTTCCTCCATGTAGCAGTCTGTAAAGTCAAGATAATATGACTTCATTCAGGGGATTCATGTCAGAATTAAGTGAATATGAACAAAATCCTGAGACCAATGTGAGGCATAGAGTGAGAGTTTAATAAGTATTAGCATTATTTTATTCTGTCATCCTGAGGCACAGAAATGGGGGCAAAGTTTTGAAGCCATTGGGAAGCAGATTGTTTCAATTTACTAAATCTAGTGAATTATTTGTTACTGCTGTTCAATAAATAAAATGAAAAAGACTGTCAAATAAGCTACTGAGTTCCCCATCACTGGGAGCATTTAAGCAGAGAAGAAATGACCATTTGATCAGATTCTAGAAAAGATGATTGTTACCTTGAGAAAAATACTGAATTTCTCATGTATCTCCTGTTTCTAAAAAATGTTTGGATTCTTATAGGAAATAACAACATTTTATTTTTAATGTATTTTAAAGTATATACATTATGATATATAATATATAAGACAGGGTGGAACAAAAGTAGCTTTATAGTTGTTCATATGGAAAACAATACAATAATTAACAACAAAACAAGTATAAATTCTGTGTTTCTTATACTCTTATACTACTTTTGCCTGACCCTGTGTGTGTGTATTTAATATATATATATATAATTGATTTCAGAGGGTAAGGGAGTGGGAGAGAGAGATAAAAACATAAATAATGAGAGAGAATCATCACACTGAGGATTGAGCCCACAACCTGGGCATCTGCTCTGCCCAGGAATCAAACTGTGACCTCTTGGTTCATAGGTCTACATTCAACCACTGAGCCACACCAGCCATGCCAAACCTGTATATTTTATATACTATACAATATATAAGAAGTTCTTGTTATTGAGGATTGCTATTGTGCTAAGCACTTATAAAGTACTAGAGGCCCAGTACATGAAAATTCATGCACTGCGGCGGGGGGGGCGGGGAGAGTGTCCCTCAGCCCAGCCTGCCCCTCTCACAGTCCAGGAGCCCTCAGGTGCAGGAGGTGACCTGGTTATCAGGGGAAGGCAATGCTCCATCACACCTCTCTGCTGCCATTGTTGGCATTGCAAGCCTCAGCTGGCCCTGGTTACCTGAGCCTCAGGCAGCCCTGGGTGGCTGGGCAGCCAAAATCTGAGGCTTGCCTGTGCCTCAGGCATTGGCTGGACAACTGTCATCCAAGGCTTGCCTGTGCCTCGGGCTGGCCCTGAGTGGCTGGGGGGCTGAAGGGACTGGGGGACTCGGAAGGCAGGTGCTGTGAGTGCCACCATCTTTTAGGGTGTGACAGTCATTAGCATATTCCCTCTTTATCGGCTGTGGGTGCTACCATCTTTGCGACAGTGTGAGGTCAATTAGCATATCCTCTCTTTATTAAATAGGCTTAATCATCACAATAACCACCTAAGGCTGTGGTCGGCAAATCATGGCTTGGGAACCACATGCAGCTCTTTGGCCCCTTGAGTGTGGCTCTTCCACAAAATACCATGGCCTGGGGGAGTCTATTTTGAAGAAGTGGCACTAGAAGAAGTTTAAGTTTAAAGAACTTGGCTCTCAAAAGAAATTTCAATCATTGTACTGTTGATATTTGGCTCTGTTGACTAATGAATTTGCCGACCACTCACCTAAGGAAATGAATTTGATAGAAGAAAACAAATGAGTTTAAGGTGCTAGATAACTTGCCCAATCACACACATATTAGAGGAGCAGGGCCTAGGGTCCAGGTATGTTTGAGTTAAATACATGCTTGCAAAAAGGTGCTCTGTGGCTAGTTTCCTTCTGCTCAGCCATAGCTTATGGATACATGCTGCTGAAAGGAACAGTTCTCCAACACCTTGCATCCTCCCCCCATTCCTCCCCTGCAACCCTCTGCTGCAGTAAGCCTCTGAGTCGGTGGAAATACATATGTAGGTTTTGGACCACAGCTGCAGGATTCCTCTTCTGTTGGTTCAGTAGGTCACTCATGAAGTTGCCAAAGACCAGGGTAGCAGTGCCCAGTGTCAGTCATGGGGCCTCATGCTCCCTGCAGCACTGTCAACTGAATCTCAGCTTCCTGGGGAATGGCATTCACCATCTCCAGTTGGAACAGGGCTGTGCTATGCTTTCCTTCTGGGGTAGGGAGTGTTTATTTGTTTTGCAAGTCCTCAGTGGTGCCAGCTTTCTCATCAAATGGCAGTAAGGAATGTCCCCATTTGGTCCCTGTCCATCCAGCACATACTATTTATGTTGTTGTTACAAAGCTGTTGGACCCATGGATCCTAATCGTCCAAAGATACTTCTGTGGCTTAAACACCAGGCCAGGTCTCCTGACAACAAGTACCTGTCACTACGCCATTCTGATCCCTGGCTCCTGTTGGCAAGATAACCATGACAATGTTCACCAGATTGGGCCAAACTGATGTAACCTAGCAAACAGCAGGAGGGTTTGGGATGTGTCTTCATGTTCTAATACTGTGTGTGATTCTTTAAGCACCTTGGAGTTAATGGAGAATAAAAGTATGCCCTGAGAAAGCCTTGAGAGAACAGCTTTGGAGTCAGACATCCTGACTCTGTAACTCCTATGAACGTGGGCAACTTCGCTAAACTATCTGAGCTTCACTTTCCTAACCTAGAAAATTGGAAAACAACAATAGTGACTATTTTATACTAATGTTGTAAACATAATGTATGAGTGTAATGTATGAACATAAGATACAGGGTATAATAAACATACTGTGTTAAGTAGATATTCAAAATATGTTGGTTCCTTTTAAAATATTTTTATCTGTGCTACATTTGATAAAAATACAAATCTAAGTACCTGAAGGACCAGGATCCAGTTCCCTCTATGCTATATTCATAAATCACTGTGTCCTTAAGTACTTCTCTTAAGCTTTCTTTATTTTTCTTATCTGAATTATGGGAACAATAGTAAGTATTCTGGAGCCCATTTGAAATTTGGGATATGACAAAATTCTGAAAATAAGAATATAAATGCAATAGATAAATTTATTCCTTATTTTTAGTTAAGGAAGGTTAGCAGCACTGGGAAAAATAACTAGAGACTTTTGATTAAGAGTAGTTTTTATTTTTACCCAGTACTGGCCCTGATACTCATTTTGGTGAAACAGATATTTGAAACCACATTGAAGCCTGATACCTGTCCTTCTCTTCGCCATCCTATTGTCCTCTTCTGGAAAACATCACTATCAACATGAACAGGTGTTGCTAATAGTTCTAGAGAATAGGAGAATCAGGAAAGAACAACTTCAAGGGGGAAATAATAACATTTTAATTGGAAATCTACTGTGAAGAGACTAACCTATGTAGATATATGCAAATCCTATGCAAATACACATGTGGTCTTCTAACTATTGTCAGAACCTTGATTTGACCCAGACAGATATTTACATGGGAATGCTTAATGGTAGATGCTAGCTTTCAGTTGAGGCTAAGGGCTGTTGATGAACAATTTTAGGTTTTACATATGTTTAAATCATAATAAGAAATATATTGATTGCAACCTGAACTTTATCAGCTTAATTGAATATTGGGATTGATTGGGTCTTAAGAGAGCCTCATTTGTGAAGCTAAGCCTTGGAGAGTTTGCAGGGAGTGAAAGGAAAACCAAAATTAAAAGCACCTAGCAGAAATGAAAGGAATGGGAGAAGGGCCACAGGGAGCATTATTAAAGGGAAAATATTTTTATCAGAGAGCTGAAAGAGGAATGCTTAAATTTCAAGTCATGCATAGCATAAGCCATTCTAGGTCAGTGAAGACACTCAGTCAAATGGGAAACAAACTGATGTTGGGGAGCAAGATTGTGTGAGATACAGAAAGGGAAGGAGGCATCCTGTGTGGGAGTGTGGGAGTGTCACAGGAATACACAGGTGTATCAGACTGATGGTGACCAGCCCAGTACACTCAGGCCATGTTGATGGACTCTATCTGTACAAAATCTTAAGGTCACACTCTAGCTCTTAGGGATGGGCCTGGGTGCCTGATGGTTAAAAGCCAAGGATTTCAGCTAGCATGATGTCTTCTTTTGTCTTTATTAGGAACTAATTATGTAAGCTTTCAAGTTACATTTTATGGTAAATGGCCTACTTTTTCACTTAAAATTAACCATATTACATCTGGAGTTAGGTTAAATCCCAGCTCTGCCCTTCTACACTGTGTCCTTGACACCCCTGAGTTTAGTTTCTTTACCAGATTTGATACAATATACCCAATCCAATGTGGAGGTGAGAATGAGCTAAACCCTATGGTGATGATCAATCAGTACTTCATATTCCTGTGAGGTCCTGGGGTTTATAAATTGTTGAGCTGGGATGCAAGTCACTGTACTGGTTCCAAGCTCCAGTTTTTCCCATTAGACCTTCCTGACTTCATATCTCTGCCCTCTTTCTTGGTTTTCTCCTTCTCAGAGAAGCTCCTTGAGTTACTTGTGCAGCAATGTTGTCTCTCCTTCCCCATCCCATTCTTTCCTTGCTGAGGTCTGCCCACCCGTGTGGCCTCCCCTAATGAACAGGGACCTTCTAGCCAAGCCCAATATTGCAGGAACAGAATCCTCATTTCTGAGGATGCAAAAATTCCTGTAAGACAACCTCAAACTTTCCAGGACTATCTTTGGACATGAACTCCCATTTCAATGTGGCATTTTTCTCCTTCAGGTGTGAGAATTACATCTTGGGGTATATCCTCCGGGAACTTCCAGGCTCCATTAAGTATTGACCTCATGGGCACCTCTTCTGCAAAACTGCAATCAAATAGTTACCCTACTCCCCTCCAGCTCCCCCCCCCAACACACACACACATCCATATACACAGCCATCACTGCACCTCCACCTTGCCCCTGACACCACATGCAGCTTCAGATCCAGTGTGAGGTCTTGGATAACCTTGATTTGGTCCAGTGCAGAGCAGCTTAGAAGGTTCCCTCAAGCTTGGGTTGTTTTGGTATTAGTCTGGCTGAGATACCCTAATCACTTCTGCATTGTCCTGTGTCTGAGTCATTGTTTCTGATAAATTCTGTGGAATAACAGTCCTTTCTGACTGACCTGGACTTTTAGCACCATTCATCCCTGCCCCCAGCTTCATAATGTTACAAGTCAATAAGAACAAGTGATCTATCAAGCTGACCATGGGGTTTTCTCCTTTGAATTACTGGTGAGAGGCATTATATTAATGAATTATCTCTGTAGTTCAAAATAAATCACATTTGGTCCTGATAATTCTTCTAAATCAGTGGATAAAATGGGTTTGCAAATGTTTGTTACAGAATTTTAGTATCACATGTCTATGATTAATCCATACAGTCTGTGTATATGGGGTCTATCTGCACATGTGTACACATACACACAAATTCAAGTTATACCTTGCTCAGGTGTGGTGGCCTTATGTCTAGATTTACTACATTGCATTTCAATCATCTAGACTATGCTTTCTGTCTATTCTATTTTCTCTGTGTGTGTGTGTGTGTTTTTTTTATAGCCTGGAATCTGACCATTTGGAATGGTCAGCGTCCTAATTTGCTTTTAAAATGGAGTACATTCTTTCTTTCCAGTTACTTAACATGGTATTTGAAAGGGCAGGCTCCAGAGATGCCTGTCTTAGTTTAGAATCAGGCTTATCTCTATGGAAATGCATCTGTGTTATAATATTTTGCTTCCGTTTTCTTATCTTTAATACAACAATAATAGTTTCCTAACTCCTAGGGTCATGGTGAGATTAAATGAGATGATAGTAAATGTAAATATTTAGAACATTGTAAGTCCATGAGTTCATTTTTAACAACTGTTTTGAGATGCATAGAGAACTTAATGATAGTATTCTATTTTTATCTTTTTGTTTTTTGTTAAAACCAAGAAAGTTATCTATCACTATCTCCTTATATTCCTAAGAGTTTTTGCTTCATATGGTTTGCCATTATATATTAGTATATCTCATTGCTTTATTGAAAAATGAGCCTTTATCCTATATTAGTAAAATAACTTTTTTTGTCTCATGCAACCCTTTTTATCATGAATTCTACTTTAAAATGTTGCTACTTGCTGCTTTCCACTTGTTTTCCTTTATGTTTGAAAAATATTTCTCCACCTTTTCTTTCTGTTTTTGGTTTGTTTGTTTGTTTGTTTGTTACTGTTCATCTCTTGTAAGCAGCATATAGCTGAATTTTGCTTTTAACACAAACTGAAAGACTTTATCTTTTACTAGGGGAACTTAGACCATTTATATTCACTGTCATAACTAATATGTTTGGTCTTTTTCCTGTCTTTTTGTTTTATGTATTCTCTTCTTTATACCTTCTTGGGGCTTCTTTGTTTCCTGTCTTTTTCTATATGGGCTCTCTTATCTTTGTGCTTTTTGTCTCCTAGTGATTTAAAAGCTGAATATCTGTTTTTAGCCAGTCCTGGGTGAACCTAAAAAGAAATGATCCCTGAGCCATAATAGTGACAGAAGAGTAACGGTGGGTGAGCAGCCAGGCCATGGAAGTCAATAAAATCAGTGTTAGACCCTGGGGAATAGTGACGGCTGCTCCTGCACCACCTTATTTCAGCTGCATAAAGCCCACGCTCCTCAGCTCTGGGTCACGTTCCTGCGCTTCACACCTGGTCCAAGCCTACCTATCAGCCCCACCTTCTACCAACCTTAGCTAAGTACCATCTGCTTCAGGCTCATCAAGCTACAAACCACTCCCCAAACCAGACAGATATTTAAACATCTCCACACCTTGGCTCAGGCTGTTTCCTCTTTGCCTGCACAAATCCCTTCAAGGCCAAATGCAGTGTGTATGTGGGAGGTGGGTAGGAGGCCCTCCTTTCCTGAACCATTCTTCTGTAGATAAAAGGATGCAATAGAACTCATTGGGCAAACCTACCTGATGTCGAGTGCCAGCTCTGCTTTTTGCAGCTCTTTGTGCCCTGGATAAAAATTTTGGCTTAGAGTCAATGTTTCCTCATTTTTGTAGTGGGGATGCTGACATTATGTCTCCCTTAGAGTAAGGACTGAATGAGGTCATGATATAAGCATGGAGCATGCTTCACAGAGTACATAGTAGTGACTAGGTATTTAATTATTTTTTAATTACACTTTTTATTTAAAAATGGTTTTTAATTGATTTTTAGGGAGAGAGAGAAAGAAAAGGGACAAACATCTATTGGTTGTTTCCCCTATGTATCCCTACCTAGGATGAAATTGCACCTGGGCATATACCCTGATTGGAATCAAACCAATGACCTTTCTCTGCATGGGAACAACTGAGCCACTCTAGCCAGGGTTCAATATTTTTTAAATAAATGAACAAAGAAGGAAAAATACAGAAGAAAGGAAAGGAGTAATTGATTTTTAAATATGTACAACATACTTTTAAAAATTAAAGTAAGTGATATTATCAGTTTGCTTCAAAAAGATTAACACTTATATGTCTGACCACCACTGCTGGCTCATTTTACATGAGCCTCCACTCCCACCCTACATCCCCTGTATCTCCGGGCAGAGTGGCAGTCATGTGGGCCACAAAGCATTTTGTGTGTACACATCATTTTTATTTATATTGCCTGCCTTGCAAAGGCCCCCAGGCCTAGGGCAAATTTATTAAAGTGGAGTCTATTTATTCAATTTATTAAACAGGAATATTTGAAGGGTTTTCATTTAGAAGATTTATTCTGCTTGACTCTAGAAGGCAGACCTAAGTTCATGGAGTGAAAGTTATAGGAGGGAAGATTTTATCTCAGCCTAAGATATAACAAAAGGTGTTTTGAAAGGGGATGTGTGAGTTCATTCATTCATTTGACATGTATTCATCAGTCTGTTCCTCAGTCAGGAGCCAGAGAAGAGGAAACTGTTTTCTTTAGTTCCTGCTCTGCCTGGGACACTGGTAGGCTCTCCCACTGACTCTTTACTGTGTAAGGAAACACAGTGACATGAGCAAGCTGAACCCCAGCCAGCATGTGATGCAGTCTGGCTTAAACTCAAATCTTTCTGTTCTCTGCACAACTCGCTCTCTTTCCACTTGACTGTGCTGTCTGCCAAAACAGATAGAGGATCAGATCTGCATGACCACCAGAAATTGGATGCAAGCTTGCAAAATCCATCAGCCCACTCCCCCCTTAAACCCCCATTATTCTGTCTCTTTTACCTTCCTCCTGCCTATCTATCCATCTCTGACAGCCCTCAGATCAGCCTCAACATGCTGAACAAAATTAGATACTTCACAGTTCTAACCATCACATCCTGACTGTTGTCAGACCATGTCTCAAAAGTATTGCTCATCCCAGGGACACTTCCTTCATCACAAGGCCTCACATGTAAGTGGTTTCCTCATTCAGATGTAAATGGAGGTCCTCATGAATGAGAACTATTCTCTTCCCCAATGATATCCAAGGGAAGGTGCTGATGCCAGGGCCCTGGTGGGAAGCAGAGTTCATCTCAGGTGGTCCAATGGAGATACTTGAATGCAGGCATCACTGGGGAACTGTGGACAGGGTTCAAGTTCACATGGATCAAGTAGAGGTGATGATGCAGCCAAGGAATCAACAGTGGGAAAACATTTCCACTTCAGAGCTAGAGGACCAAAGGGAGGAAGTCTTGTTCTCTGAGTAGGGGAGAGTCTGGTCTGTTTGGGAGCTACATTCTAGGATAGGCACAGCTTCTATCAAAGAGGGGGAGGGAAAGAAGTACTCACTCTCTTTCTCATTGCCCCTGACCTCCTGTCAGAGCTTCCCAGGGGCAAAACCCAGCCAAGGGCCAAAGGCCAGTAAGCTCGAGTGAAGTTAAGTCACAGGCCACAAAACAACACATGAACCACACAGAACATAGCCAGTTCAAGGGGGAAGACTGGGTCATGGGCTGAATGGAGGGCAAAGCCCACATTGAATCACCAGGCTGGAGACTCCGTGTATGGCTGGGGCCAGCTTTCAGAAAGGAAGGGGTTATAGAATTCTGGCATGGTTTCTTCTGGAGGCATTTATCATCTATTCACACTGCAGCCTGTGCCAAATGCCAGGCTGGCTTCCGCGAGTCTCCGCCTCTTGAAGGATTTCTCCTGCATGTTAAAGATCCATCATTCATTCACCAGAGATTTACTGTGTGCCATCCTTTATTTTAAATACTGGGAATACAAAGATGAAAAAGATATGACTCCTGTCTTCTGGCATGTCATGTATACTAAGGGAAACAGATACGGGAATCAATTATTTCAACATGTTAGACGTACAATGAAAGTGCAAACGCTGGTCTATGGGACTGCAGATAGCAGGAGTAACCCTCCTTGAGAGAATTTATGAAAATGGTGCCTGGATCTTAAAGGATGGATTGAAGTTTCATTGTGGCAGGACCGTGTCTGGAAGACAGTATGACAAATGCTATACTATATGAGGTTGAAAAGAGATGGTGTGTGCAGGGAACAGCTAGAAAGTCATCGTGGCTGGAGCAATGGGCTCAGACTGTATAATGGGTTTGGGATAGAGAGCTTCCTGTGAACATCAGACATGGTCAGATTTCTTGCTTCTTTTAATACACTAAGTTAGGAGGAAATATTTCCAAAGAAGTCAAGCATTGCCATTCCTACTGGTTCTCTCCCACAACCTGTACAAGAGAGCCATAGGGAAGGGTGCCCCACGGTGTTCAGCTGTGCAGGGAGAAGAGCTTAAGGACACACTAAAGAAGCTCTCAGGTGAATAGAGCATGAAGCTAGTTTTATTGATCTGATCTTTCTCCAAAGTTTTCTGTGTGCAAAGTTTTTCTGGAAAATACCAACATAGCATGATGTCCCATGCCCTTAGGTAATTTCTCAGTAGGTGAATCTTGGAAGGCTTCCTGGGAAGGAAATTTTTTAACTGATGCCTAAGTATGGAAGGAAGGAAACTAACAATTTTGAGGCTCTGCTGTGACAGGTAATACACTAAATGCTTTTTATATGTTATCTAAATCTTCTGGTAATCTTGTGAGGTCCACATTATTAGCCCCATTTTTCAGACCAGAAACTGAGGCTCAGAGAAGTGACTTGTCCAAGAGCACCCAAATAGATAATAATCAAAGCTGAACTCATGCTTGCCTAGTCATTCTGAGCATTGGCTGTGTTTGCCTCTAAAAGACAGTGCAGAACACATACAGTTAAGGGTGAAGGTTTAGGCCAGAAAGAGGCTTTCCTCTGTAAAGGATACCATCCACTTCTCAAGGTTGTTGGGACAATTTAATGAAATAAAATACCCCTTGTTTCACACTTCTGTGGCCTCATATATCATCCTCTACTAGGAAGCTTTGCCCTGTCACACAGTACTGGATGTGCCTCAACTGTTTGCCTGCCTCCCCTACCCCACGATGAACTCCCTTCTCACTCTTCGATGTGGCTGCAGCCCTGTCCACAAAATGTGTTCTGTTGAATGAACACACGGCTATCTGAGAGTGCCCATAGCTTAGCAGGTGCTTTTTAGATGACATTTTCCCTTTTCTTTCTCCTTTTTCTGTAGACAGCAGGTGTTTTGAATGAAGACTTAACATCAAACAGGAAGACAATTATTTTATTTGAAATGAGCCTCTTCCAGGAAGCCTGGTAACAAGAACAACCTTTGTCCATGAAGGAAGTGAGCACTGAGATCATGTGCTTTCTTTGGGCTAACTCTACTTTGCCCTACAGCTCTCAGGTCCCTCTCCTTAATCTTACATGGAGAGGATGGAGTCCTGCTGCTCCCAACTACCTTTTCGCTGGTAGCACGTGGAGGCTCTTCCAATTATGGGGCAGGGGCAGGGTTAACTGATAGATTGACAAGAGCCCAGTGGCACACAAAGTAACAGTAAGACAGAATGATAATGCATTTCCTAATGGCCTCCTTCACAGCTGTGTAAACTGATTTAATCTTTGCAAAGCACTCTATTGTTTATGAGGCCTCTGGGCACAATTTTATGCCTGACTGAAGAGGTTGCTAATAGCTGCCATATTTGTGTTTAAGGACCTGCAAAGGATTAAATGAAGTATTTTAGACCAATGAGCCATAATAAACTAATAATATATTACAAATAATAAATGTTTTCTAGCCAATAATTGACCACAAATCTAGTTAACTTTAAATGACAAAAATACTAATTATAAATTCAATTGTTGCCTTTATCCTTCCATCAGGATGGAAAATCCAAGGACAGGCAATCCACGACATTTTAGATCATTGGAGAATGTGGCATTGACCTCTTCCCTTGGTGTCATGGCTGAGAATTATCAAAATCACATGGTTAAATACTGGGTTTCACTGCCTTCCAGTGGGGATGGAGCAAGGGTTTGAGGACTCAGTTACCCATTTCACTCTGTTGTGTTTTTTTAAAATCCAATTTACTCATTTCTAGGCCTAAGATTTCTAATGCTTGTTTTGCATATAGGAGAATTGTTAGAGAAATCCCTCAGAGGATCTTAGAAATAGGAGCTGTGTCTAAGAAAAGAAGTTCATATTTTCATGGCCTCTATACTAAACCAGTTTCTCTCTGTCTGAGAAACCTGAGACACAGACAGAGAGATGACATCTTTGGTTTGAGGTGTTATAGCTGGTAAGTGGCAGTGCCACAGAGTCAACTACAGAAGCCTCAAATAATGTTTTCACCAAATCATATTACATCTCTTTTCTGAACTCTCTGTGGGAGATAGAAGGCAGATCCTTTCCTTTTCTTTCAACCCTTTGGAGGACTGTATTTCTATACCTTCTCCATCTCTCAGTCATACCAGTTGTTATTCTCCCCTAGTGGGCAATATACTCAATATCTAAATTGTAGATCATATTTTTAAAAACTCAAGATGAAGATTAAAATCACCCACTGGAATAATCCAAATAAAATACTGTCAACTTTCTGTTTGTATTTTCTTCAGGGATTCTATTCCATATAAATATAACAAAAATAATGGGATTATATTTTATGACTCTCTGGTATCCTAATTAAAAAAAACAGCATTATTTTATATCATTGATGTTCTCTGAAAAATCTTACTTTATACTTACACAGTCTTTCATGCTAGATAGTCCCCATTAATGGATATTTAAGCTGTTCCCAATTTTTGCCTTATTAAAAATTTAATAAATATTGAGTCCAACACAGGGCCTCACAGATAATAAATACCCATGTCTTGTATAGATGAGCAGATCAATCTTTGCATGTATTTCTGATCATTTCTTTTGAACAACTGTCCTAAAGAAAGAGTTGCTGGATTAAGTTACTTAAATGTTGCCAGACTCTTGATATATATTCTCAAATTGCTTCCTAAAGGGACAATACCAATTCCCAGTGTACAATAGGCATTCATAAATTCTGAAACCTGTTTTTATTAAAGATAATATAATTATTAATATTTTATACTTATCTTTCTTATTGTCATATATTAAATTAGAGGCCCAGTGCACAGAATTTATGCATGGGGGGTTCCCTCAGCCCAGCCTGCACCCTCTCCTATCTGGGACGCCTCAAGTGATGTCTGATTGCCTGTTTAGGCCCAATCCCAGACAGTCAGACATCCCTTTCACAATCTAAGACTGCTAGCTCCCAACTGCTCACATGCCTGCCTGCCTGATTGCCTCTAACCTCTTCTTCCTGCCAGCCTGATCATCCCCTAACTACTCCCCTGCCAGTCTGATTGATGCCTAACTGCTCCCTTGCTGGCCCAATTGCCCCTAACTGCCCTTCCCTGCAGGCCTGGTCCCTCCCAACTGCCTCCCCTGCTGGCCATCTTGTGGCAGCCATCTTATGTCCACTTGAGGATGGCCATCTTTTACCACATGGGGGTGGCCATCATGTGAATTTGAGTGATGGTCAATTTGCATATTACTCTCTTATTAGATAGGATGATATATAGTTGCCTAGTCTCATTATCAAGTAAAAAAAAATATATATATATATATATATATATATATATATATATTTACACACACACACACACACGAATATGTATGTATCAAGGATTTATCAAGGATTTATCATATACTATGTACTTTACCAAGCACTTTATATATTTTTATACTTTTAATCTGTCAGTAATCCCATAAGATAGATACTAAAACTCCTAGATGTTTGTAAAGTTGCCTAGGGTATTATAATGGGGCCCACCCTTTATTTCACAACTAGTTATGGGTATGAATTAAACAGTCAGATAAAAAGTTACTTATGCTAAAGTAAGTTGAGTGTTCTGGTAGAAGAATGTGAGTGAATCAAAAGAACAAAGAGGAATGTGAAGAGTTCAAGGAATGATTCATGGAGAGTTTGCCAGGAAAGAGAAAATGCAAACATATAGTTGACAACAAGAACAGCAAAGACCAAACATGGAATACAAAAAAGCAGCTGAGAGAGAGAGAAGCGGGGAGACAGGGAGAAAGCAGCCTAGGATATCCAAGGAGCTACCAGCAGTAATAAAGGAAGGAAATGGCAATTAAGTTTCTAGACTCTGGAGTTTCAGTACTGTGGTTCATATCCAGCTCTTGAAAAGACCGATGTTTGACTGTGTGATGCTTAATGTGACAACAACATGAAGGCTTAATCAAGTGCCTGGCACAGAGTATATATTTATTGGTGGTAATTTGGAATGAGGGGGATATTTTAGGGCAGGAGTCCCCGAGATAACACCATCTAGATATCTACCCTCTCTATATACACTTAAGATCTGATCTGATTTTGTACAAAAACTATACATGTTTCAGGCCAAAGGAGAACAACCTGAAAGTTACCTTGGACAGGTTAAATGGAATGACGGTAGGGGATGGCCAAAATGAAGGTAGGGGAGAGAGAGATCTGTTTTGACTCTCTCTGTTCAAGAGAGAAATACTGCTTGTTTGGACTAGGGTGGTGGCAGTGAAGATGGGTTTGAAAAATATTCAGGAAGTCTATTTTGATTCTGAGAAGAACTTAATGGAAGCAGTGAAGGAGAGAAAGGAGCCAGGGATCATCCATCCTTAGGTTTCTGGCTTAAGGAACTCGCAAGTGAAGATGCTTTTTCTGAGATGAGGACATTGGAGGGATATAATGTTTTAGAGGCTAGAATGAAGTGTTCAGTTTGTTGGATGAATGATGAAACTTTCATAGATGACATATGTCTGGCTTTTCTCTTTTAGTAGGGAGATGGGGAGGTAGTAGGAGGAAGGTGTAGAAAGCTTTGAAATAGGGAAAAAGGCAAGATCTCTGTTAACTATTATGTGCAGCAATAACCCTTGCTGTGTTTATTGTCCATTTAATAGAGTGTACATTACAACCCACAGTGATAATCAAGAGATGGGGGATACTGGATGAGATGCAGAGATGCCATAGGTGGGAAATTTATTTCACTGCAGAAAGATTCTCATTTATGAAAATGGATTCTGGTTAAATCTCAGTCCCTCCCTCTTTTCTTCCCTAATCCTCAAAAGAGTGATCATAGATGTTTTTGATGCAGAATGGTTAGAGCTATAGAGGGCATTTTGGAAAGATGGGTACCAGAAGAGAGATGGGGAGAGGATAAGAAGTGACTTAATCAAGGGATTTTAGAGTCAGTTATTTTACTTAAAAGGTACTGGCATGCTAAGTATTGAAAGTCAAATTTGTTGTCCATTTCCTTGAAATAGTATAGGCATTGCAACCTTCAGACTAATGGTCAAAGCCCTTATTTACCCCAAAATTAATTATATTACATTTTGATGAGTTTCTTCACTTTTCTAGCCTCACTTTGCTCCATCTGTGAAATAAGGATCATAACTTCTTCACAGGGTTGTTATAAATATTAAATTTGTTAGACATTAAATGCAAGTGTGAAAATGCAACAAATGTCCATTCCTTTCTCTTTCTGCCCATTGCTTACTTTCCCTGCCTTATAGGGTCAAAACTGGCCATGAGGTATGACTGGCCTTGAGTTGGGTTTTAAATGAGTGACATAAAAATGGAGAGTCCTACTATTGGGGATCACTAATCATCCATTTATCTTGAGGCCTTGCACCCAAAGGGTAAAGTGCCTACATCAGTCAAGGATCAGAGTGGCTAATAAATGTCATAGACACGGGTAGTCCTCCCAGCATCCTCAGATGCTTGGCTGCTTTCAGGTGTCTTTTGGAAATAGCAGCATCTGGTGGCTGCCTGAGCAGTAACCCGGCTGCAGGCTTCAGGGGGAACAAATCTCAGCATCTGTTTCTCCAGCAAAACAGCAGGGTTATTAAAATAGCTCTTAGGCACGATCTATCACTGCACTGCCTCCCTCGTTTGCACAGGCTCGAATTGGAAAAATGAGAAGCTGAGGACAGCCTGATGTGTAGGAGTTCCAGCAGGGAATAGGGAGCTTTGGGGTCCTGTCCAGGCTTTGCCCACCATTTAGTAAGTCACTCTGAACAAGTCATTTGGACTCCACAGGCCTTCTTTTCATGATCTTAAGTCCTCAGAGGCATTCTATGGTTTGCAATGACAATTGCTGTGTGGGGAATAGGCAGGGTTAATAACAGAAGACTGCTTTGATAGAAGACATTGGACATATTGTTCAATTTCTCTATGACGTAGTTTCCTAATCTGAAATCAGGAATGATAATAGCTACCATAAAGGCAATTACAGAAATGGACTGGGATGCTGATTAGATAGTTCTAGACATGGTTCCTCATATATAATAGATACTCAGCAAACAACAGATTTTTTCCTGCCCCGAGGTCACAGTGTTGCCTAATATCAGTGCTGAATTATGGGTCACTGCTGTTTAATTTGACCATAGAATCATATTAACAGTCATTATTACCAAACACGATGTGTCTATTATTCCCATCCTATACTCTAGCACATTAATTTTTTATAGGTGCTTCTGCACATATTGATCTGTTCACCAAAGAATGTCCCTCCTTCGGTCATCCTTCATGGTTGGACACAAATGGCCCTCCTTTATGAAACTTTGAACCCTCTCTAAGGAGCCTTGATGGCACTTCTAGTGCAATTCAAGTCAGACCCCTCAAGTTTAATGAACGATGAAGTGCCTGTGTTAGCCTGTTGTCTGAATACACATACTTCTATCAACTACCAGGGAGGAGGGATGTTGGCCTCAGCCCTGGGAGACAGTCATGGCCACCTTTCTGTTTCTTCTGCTTCTTTGTAAATATTCCCCTTGGATCCTGGTATACATAGGCCAGTGCCTGACACATAGGAGGTACTAATGAATGTTTGACAAATTAATGAAATAGGTATCAATTCCACAATAATTATTCATTGAGCATCTACTGTGTTCCAGGAGACAGTGAACAGAAACTTTCTTCATATCATTTAGCTATGTTTATTTTCAAAATGAAGTTAATTAATTTCAATTAGTGGGACAATGGAAGTATGGGCAGTGCAATTTGTATTTTCTTAAAGCTCCATTTTATACTTCAAACCAGTCTTCTTTATCTCACTGAAAGAGTGTAGATAACACTATGTGAATTTCCTACAATCTGAAAATCACTGCCTCACTATTACAGGGCTTATTATTATATTTGCAGTTGTTTAATGCCACTTTCTATTGCCACATTTTGTGGTCTAATGCATTAGACTACACAATATTCCAATTCATCTTCTCCTGTTTGGGATTTTAAATAGATTAATAGAATGCAAATAGAAGGCACAATTTTGCATTCTGTTACAAATATTGTACAGAAATATTGCTATGCTGTTTGGGCAAAATGTAATGAAATGTAATTTAATATGATACTTTCAAGCACATTAGATTGTTCCTGAGGGCTTTATGGCCATGGTCCTAAACTGTGTTAAACCATAGCTACAAGTCTGAACAAAATGGGTTTCTATCCTCATTTTACTGGCTCTCTAGTTTGATGACTTTTTGTCACCCATGCCAAATAATGTTTTGTGTTTCATATGCTGAGGCCAGGCTAGAAGTGATTTTGAAAATATTCATCTCTCCTCAGGACAATGTATTGCTGTTTCTACTTTCAGCCTGTGCCTCAATTCACTAACCATTCTGTTTATTTATTAATTTCCCAAACTTACTCATGTATTCATTCTCTGAATCGTGCTCTATGCTCCTGGCATTATTTTTCTGTTTGCCCATATGCTTCCTCTGATGTAAGCTTATGTGGTCCAGGATAACTTTCTTAACTGGAGCCCAGGACAGTGCCTGACTCTTAGAATGTGCTGACTGTGTGACAGCAAGGCTGGATGTGAGTTCTCTTGTTGATATAGTGAAGTTTCCTTCATTATAAGGATTAAGTAAAATGCAATTGATAAAGTATGTGATGCAATATAAGACGTGCAACACTCAATGTTCACAGGAAAATAATGCCTAAATGATTTACAAATCTGTAAAATAAGAACTAAATACCTACTGATAGATTTTTTTTTCAGAAATAAATAATAGGGTAATGGTACCAACAAGAGTATGTGGCATATAATAGGTGTTTAATTTGATCTCTTTTCTGAGGAAAGGTAGTATGATTCACTACCCATAATACACAACAGCAATAACCAAACATATTCACTGGCAGTAGATTTATAAAGTCCCTTTCAATATCCTGGAAAAAGATGGTTAGCACAGAGATTTTCTTGGGTCCCAGCCAGATCTGCTTAGGAATCCTTCCCAGGCTCACTCAGTTTCCTTTTTACCTGCCATGACAGCACTTCCCTCCTTCCACCCTGATCTCATAGGCCTGTAGGGTCAGGTATGTAATGCCAGGATTCATGGGGAAGGGAAAGGAGAGGGGGATTTTCACAGTTCTTTATCCCTTTCACTCAACCCTACAATAAAACCCTGAGGATGGTTTTGGATGAACCCTGGCCCATCATTAGACCCTGTCCTACTATACTCCTTCCCCTTAAAAAAAATGCCCAGGTGTGTGAGCCCAGTTCCCTCTGCAATATAGAAAAGTCTCCCTCAGCCCTTGAGGAAGGAAAGACTCAGGAGAGAACAAGCAGGAAGATTAAGCTCCTTCGACTCCTCTCTCTTTTCCCCTGTCTGCCCCTCCACAAATTGAATCCTCTCCATTGACTGCACATCTGCATCTCAGCAGGCAGCTGCAATTTATTCAATGACAACACGCCTTGATTTCCACCCTGGATGGTCCAAGGCTGGCTGAGTTGACCCAGGCATGACCAGCCCCTGTCAGCAGTGCTAGGAAGAAGCTTTTGACTTAAACTAAATAGCAATGGGTAGCACCGTTGTTTACTATCTTCATCCATCATTCAAACCCTGGGCCAAGATCTGCCATACAAAGAGCTTATAGAACCTTCCTGAGGCTTCCTCTTTCCTAACAGGGTCCTGTTCATGGCTCCTACCACAACCTTGTGACAAGAATGGCTCTTCAGTGGTATGGCTGACATTTACACTTTTTTCATTTATTGAAAGTCAGCCCTTGACACAAGGTTTTGTCTTGCTCCCATCTGCTCCTTTTCCTGGGGCCGCCTGCCCACTGTGGTGGTGGCAAGGCAGCAAGGGAAGGAGGAGGAGGGAAAGTGGGAACCTCATGGTGGTGGGGCAGCATCAGTGTCCAGCATCAGTTCCTTCCACACCTAGCCTAGCAACCATCACCTCCTTGCCCGACCACACCCAGGGCAATACACACACACACACACACACACACACACACACACACACACTCCCTAGAGGCCTGGTGCACATAATTTGTGCATGATAGGGTGGGGAGATGTCCTTCAGCCCAGCATACACCCTCCTCAATCTGGTACCCCTCAAGGATGTCTGACTGATAGCGGTAGGATCAGACATCCCTCTTACAATCCAGGACTGCTGGCTCCCAACTGCTCACCTGCCTGCCTTCCTGATTGCCCCTAACCTCTTCTTTCTGCCAGACTGATCACCCCATAATCACTCCCCTGCCAGCCTGATTGCCCCTAACTGCCTTCCCCTACAGGCCTGGTCTTCCCTAACTGCCCTCCCCTTTGGGCCTGGTTCCCCCCAATGGCTCTCCTTTGCAGGCCCGGGTCCCCCCACCCAACTGCCCTTTCTTGCAGACCCGATCACCCCCAACTTTTCTTCTCTGCCAGCCTAGTCACTCAACTGCCCACCCTTGCAGGCCTGGTCCTTCCCAACTGCACCCCTGCTGCTGGCCTGATCACCCCCAACTGCCCTCTTTTGCAGGCCTGGTCCCTCCCAACTGCCCTCCTCTGCGGGCCATCTTGTGGCAGCCATCTTGTGTCCACATGGGAGTGGCAATCGTTGACCACATGTGGGCAGCCATCTTGTGTTGGAGTGATGGTCAATTTTAATATTACTCTTTTATTAGATATGATATATATATATATATACACATATATATAATAAATATACAGTGGTACCTCGTGATACAAGTGCCCTAACATACAAGATTTTTGAGATACGAGCCATGGAGCCAGCGATTTTTGCTTTGAAATACGAGTAACATTTGAGATAGGAGTAATCACGCGGATCAGCCGGCTGTACCCGACCCACCAGTTTACCGTGACTTGAGCATCTCATAGTTTCCCATGCCTCAAGGTTACGGAACAAGTTAAATTCGTATCTCGAGGTACCACTGTATATGTGTTATTTATTTAAAAGAGGGAGCTCATGCAATTGAGGTCAGTCACCAGTTAAGCAGTCTAGTAATGTATTGTCTCACATCTGAGGCTAGAGTGTGAAGTCCACACCCCAAGGGAACCCCTGCCCTGATCCAGGACACCCTTCAGGGAAAACCAGCTGGCCCCCACCCATGTACCAAGCCTCTATCCTATCTAATAAAAGAGTAATATGCAGATTGATTATCACTCCAACACATAGGATGGCTGCCCCCATGTAGCCAAAAATCCTGCCCCATGTAGACAAAAGATGGCCACTAAAAGATGGCTAACAGGGAAGAGTAGTTGGTAGTAACCAGGCCTGCAAGGGAGAGCAGTTGAGGGGTGATCAAGCATGCAGAAATGGGCATTTAGGGGTGACCAGGCTGGCAGAGGAAGGAAGTTGGGGATGACTGGGCCTGCAGGGAAGGGCAGTTGTGGGGGGACCCAGGCCTGCAAGGGAGAGCAATTTGGAAGGACTAGGGGCAAACAGGCAGGCAGGCAGGTGAGCAGTTGGGAGCCAGCAATCCTGGATTGTGAGAGGGATGTTTGACTGCCCATTTAAACTCAACCCTACTGGTAAAATCGGGCCTAAATGGGCAGTCAGTCATCCTTTGAGAGGTCCCAGATTGGAGAGGGATACACACCCCATGCACGAATTTTGTGCACTAGTCCTCTAGTAAAAGCAAAATATACTAATTAAACTGGAAGTCCTTCTGGATGACCTTACAGATGAAGCTGGGATTGTGAGGGAAGCCTAGTTTTTGGGTGTGAGAAGGAAGCTGGTGCCGGCAGCTGGGGGAAGGAAGGCCTACTCTTGCATGAATTTCGTGCATCAGGCCTCTAGTGGTGATATAATGTATAGCATGGTGACTATAGTTAACAGTACTGTGTCATATATTTGAAAGTTGCTGAGACAGTAATCTTAGGAATGCTTAACACAATAAAAACATAATTGTAATTATGTGTGGTAATGGATGTCTAGGAAACTTAATGTTGTAACCATTTCACAACATTGACATATATTGAATCATTTTGTACAACTAGAACTAACACAATGTTATATGTTAATTCTGTCTCATCAAACAGGGAAATATAAGTGAAAGTTTTAAAAAATCTAAAAATAGAGAAATAGTTACTATTTGGTTAACTTGAGGCTTTTTTTCATAGCCTACTAATGAAGCAGTGTTTCAGGGGTACTCAAGACCATCCACACACCCAGTGATTCAGGAGAAGTTCCCACAAGCACTCCACAGCTGGTCAGTCATGCTCACAGCTGGGATGCATTGCAGAGCTGCAGCAAGAACAGTTAGATCACTAAGTGGAAGGCCTAAATGGAGTGTGGAGGATGCGTGCTCAGACTTCTAAATCTCTCCCTTCCATGAGAGGTCTCCAAGAATGCAGTGTACCCCCAGAAGTGAATAATACAGTAACATTTGTAATAAGTTTCTGGCCCAAGGAAACCCATTTGACAGCACCTAAAAAAGCGCATTTGAGGCTTAGTGCCTACTGTTTTTATTGGGGGCTAATCATACTTACACTCCCTCTCTAGCAAATACCAACACTTCATCTTCAAAAAAGAAAGCAAGTGTTCAGCATAAACTGTATTGTTTGCATAAACAGTGCATGTACTTTGAACCAGTCTTAACAAAAGGGACCATTTGAAGAGCCACATTTTCTGTCATCAGCCAAGGACCAAGCTTACAAACAGGTCCCTTTAAAGAAAGCAGTCTCAGGTCTGTAGGTTAATTCTTTCCTGCACAAAGGATTAAACTACTTTTTCATGTGTGTGGGGAAACACATATTCTCACATACATGTGTTACACACTAGGCAATAATTGGGTGAGAGAGGCTATTTAGTGAAGTAGGTAAAAGGGCCAACTTTGGCATTGGACTACTTGGATTTAAATCCTGGCTATACTTGATATGTTGCTTTGGGCAAGTTTCTTAAAATCTGTGCTCTTCACTCATGTATAAAAACAGGAAAAGTACTAGACCTATCTCATGGTGTTGTTGCAGAGATTGTAGAAAATCAATCCCTCTTCAAAAGTGCTTGATGGGGAGGAAGGTGTCATCATTATTATCATTATTCAGGGATTTGCCAATATGTAATGGTCTTTCTTAGTCCAGTGCCTATGAACTGAGTGACTGAATAAATCTGCAGGTGACAAAGCACCTAGTTTTAATTCTATCTCCACTAGTCACTTACAACACAATAATGGGCACGTTATTCAGTTTCCTCATCTTTACAATTAAGACAGCAATCCTTGTCTGGCCAATTCTCTCAGCAGAATGGGAGAGAGTGCGAAGTGTCATGCAGAAGCCTTGGACTTGTGGAGTCAGATATAATCGGTTCTCTCTGTCTCTGTACCCAACCTGGAAAGTGAGGCTATAGACATATTATCATACTTCATAAGGGTTGACTGATATTATTGCTAATATTGCAGTTATGCTTAAATGAAGTCATGGCGGTGGTATGTTCTGCATTTACCCATGTAAGGGATTATATTACACTAGGTCCTTGGGTTACATCAGAGATCCATTCCTACAATGTGACCTAATGAGGTTTTCACTATAAGTCAGAACCCACCTACATAAGCATCTAGTCACTCACATGGAGCACATACACAGCAGTAATGAAGTGAAACAGTAAAAAAAATTAAGAGAAAAATAACAATTCCTGACCTTTATTTGTGGTAAATAAATAATAGAAAACATAAAGCACATATGTACACATTTTGAAATGATGGAGCTTTTTAAAAATAAATAAATAAATAAATGGGAGATGGTGATGTAACCAGGAAGCAACATACGTTGAGTCCAACATAACCTGAGGACTGTCTGTATTACTACACAAAGCAATTTAGGATTTTAGTTGTACTTTAAATAAATCCTACCAAGTATTTATAAACCTTCAGTTGAGGTGGGAATTGGCAGGTGGAAGAAGTTAGCCTGAACAAAGAGATGCCAGAGATGGTTAGAAAGAGAGAGAGAAGAGAGTTGGGGTGGGGGATGAACATTGTGCCCTTCTTGGCTGTCAGTTTCTGAGACCTAGAGATTTGCTTTTCATATTGGGTCCCTGGCATCTAGCACAGTACCTAGTATGTACCTGGCAAGAGGCTCTCAGTTACTGTTGATGAATAAATGAATCTTACCTGCTGAAAGTATTATTACTCATGAGAGACCATTGTTTGAAACTGTCTACTATCTACCAAGCACTTCACATGTGTATTATCTTTTTAAAAACATATATTTTTTTATTGATTTCAGAAAGAAAGGGAGAGGGTTAGAGATAGAAACATCAATGATGGAGTCATTGATTGGCTGTCTCATGCACACCCCCTACTGGGGATTAAGCAGGAAACCCAGGCATGTGCCCCTGAAGAGAATCAAAGCCAGAACCCATCAATCTTCAGGCCAACACTCTATCCACTGAGCCAAACCAGCTAGGGCTGTATTATCTTTTTGCAGCATGATAGCAGGTTTACCAGGAAGACATTATTCTACTCCTTTAATGCAGATGAGAAAACTGAGATCTCTTGAGCTGAAAGTCAGAAAGCAAGTAAGAGAAAGAGCCAGGATGCAAGTACAGTTTTGCGAGGCTCCAAAGTCACTATATACTCTCAGCCACTTCATGCTCAATTGTCTTATTCTTTTTATACTTTCTTTTTCTTGAGTGGACTTATTTGCATCTTAATGAGATGGCTAGACAGTAATCAAATACAACCTCATAATTCACATGTAAAGATCTCATATGCACCTTGGCAGGAGAAGAACAAACCTCAGTGAAGACAACGCAGTGGATCTCTTGCCTATCATTTAAGGTTGTCACCCAAGCACATGTATTCTTGAAGGGAGGGAGGTTGGGGAAAAGATGAAAGATTTATTAAATTATCCAAAAAAGTGCTCTACTAAGTTTCCTTAGCATGTGCTTTCAAGGTGATAGATTAACCAAAATAAAATTATTGAGTTGAGAAGCCATTCATTAACGGGGATTTCAGGAAACCAGAATGCTTTGGATATTACCACCAGAGCTGCCTATTAAATGGGAGGTAAGTGTTCTGCAATATTGAAACCTCTAGTTTGCCATCCTCTTCTCTCAGTCTCCTTTCCAGTGGTGCAAAAACTTACACCGTATGACTTCTGCCATAATTGGAAAGTTAATTAGCTTTCCTGAGATTTCCCCTGCTTTATTTTATAACCACTGGTTTCATAGCGATTTTTTCCCCTGACTGTCACTTATGTCAAAAGTATCATCCTTGTTTCGCTTTGTCTTTCCTTGCTGTCAATTGAAACCCAAGGCACAGTATGTTAGCCAAGTCAGTCTCTGATGGCACACCCTGCTGCATCTATCTTTCTTGTCTCACTTTTTTTTCTTTGACTGATGTCAATACCTCAATTAACAGGCTTTTGTTGAGCATGTAACATAGGGTATCCCCAAAAATATGTAACACACTTGGAATATTTATAAAGGCAGTATGTATTAAAATGCATTTTATTTTTAAAATTGAGCTACCAGCTGTTGAAGTATATATAAATTTTTGGGGACAGCTTTATGTGCTGTTATTAGAATAAGGGAGGGGGCAGAACACAAGGAAGAAGAAATGAAGGTCCATCTTTGACCTCCCAAATGCTGGCTGGTGGGACATAAGAAAGCAATGCAACAGAAGAGGAACTATAAAGATGTACACCCAGAATGTTTCTGGGATATAGTAAAAAAGCTCTGATTTTGAAATCAGATGGCCACTGATCTACCATTTCTGAACAGTGGAAACATCTGCCAATATTGAGCCTCTCTGAGTCTTAGTTTCCTTCTCTGTACAATGGGGGTAATCATGCCCACATCACTGGAATGTTTTAACAAATACATAATGGAATCGAATGGGACCTGGCTTAGCACCTAGGCCATTGCAAGCAAGCTCTCGGGACTTGTCAATGACTCTCCCTTCTTTGCTCCAAAACTAGTGCCACCTGTGATACCTTCAGGCCAATCAAAGGGAGTGAAGAGGAGAAGCAAGTTTTGTGTCTTCCAGGGAAGTTGGGAAAGGTGGGAGTCTGGGGATTGAGCCAGATTTGAATTCTCCGAGGCACAGACATTCGCCTCTCTTACTGTCTTTTTTTCCTGACCACTAGGCCCTGGTTGATTTTTAAAGTAGTTGGATCCCTCAACAATAACTGGAGCCATCCTTCATTCTGATGTGTGTTTGAAGCTCCGTAGGAGAAGGGCAGGTTGTGAAGGGGAAACAGGCATAAATGTTACAAAAAATAAAAAACTGGAGCTGGCCTTTGGCAGCATTAATTTTTCTCCCAGTAACTTATCTAAGATTTAGCTCGTCTTATATTAAACAATAAGGAGTTACCATAGCAACCTCATTGCCATGTAATAACACTCACATCCTTCCCAACTGTAAAATCAAAGCCAGAGCAGCAAATAGAAACCATTAAATTACCAAATAACATCTACTTCGCTTCTCTTTTTCCTTCGTAGGACGATTATTGATTGCTTTTTTTATTGTAAGTCAGTGACACTATTCCTAATTTCTTCTCCCTGCACCTTTCTCCTGCCCCCTCTGTGAATGAGGAGGGACCAGTGAGGAGCACTGGGCGAGTGCCTCCAGTCCTCTGAGTAGCATAGTGCCTCTAATTCCAGTAGGACAAAGCTTGAGTCAGTGCCATCTCCTGGAAGCTGCTGCCAATGTTGCTCTGGGGCATTTATTTCTCTTTCTGGCTACGGACTGCTTGATTAACCCTGTGCACATGCCACATCTGCTCTGACGCCTGCTCACTGTATCTCTTCACCTTCTGGCAGAAATTTGCCATCCATGTTGAAGTCCTGGGCAGCAGATTCTACAACAGATGTCCCATCCTTGGGACATAAAGTAAGGGAATTTGCTGCCCTACCCCACCACCTCTACCTACCTGCCCCTGCTTCTTCCCTTTCTTTTTCTTGACTTATTCCTAATTTCCCGCCAAGATGTGGGTCAGGCACTAATTACCTCCCCGAAGACACTTCCCTAATCCTTTCAGCTTGGATGAGATGCCTTTTCTCTGCTCTTCTGAAGGTTCTGTTTATTCCTTCTCATATTGCACCTCCTAGCATGCCAAGCACATAGTAGGAACTTCATAAATATCATACACCCCACTTCCTTAACTGTGGATTACATGAAATAGTTTCTTGGCAAGCAATGTATGGGTAGTTAATCAGACTGACTGTTTCTTCATTTTCTTCTTCTGAGATTTTTACATGTGAATAAAAGTAGATGGACTGAGAAGCAAGTTTGGTTTATCTGCTATATCTCTAGCAAACCACATCTTTTTAATTTCATGCATCGGTGGAATGATACGTCATGCCTGTTACAGTGCGACAGCTTGCTACCTTGTAAAACCCAACATGCTGATATGCAGCTGGGCACATGAAATTATTCTGAGAGGGAGTCAGACCCAGGAAATTGGAAATGGTCCCAAGTTTCCCAAGACGGTGTTTCTTTACCTTTTCTTCATGACCTCATCCCACATGTGGGACCCAACAGATCTAAATGACATTTACACATTAGTTTAGTGAAGGGAAATTATGCCCTTTAACTAGATACCAGATCTTAGAATCAAAATGCCTCAGGAGGAAAATATTTATTTGGGACCAAATGGTCACTTACTCAGTCATCAACTTTTCATTGAGGACTGCAATAAGTATTTGTATAGTAAATAAGTGAATGAAAAAGGATTCATAGGAGCTTAAGCTTTGTTTGGGAGTGGGCATGAACTTGAACAGCTTGGCGAAGAATTGGAAGGATCCTGAGTGAAACTGAACCAGCCTTTTCATGGTACTTCTGAGAAAGTTGTGACCTGGGCCAGGGAAGTGCCTTTTCTGAGATCATGGTGTCCAATGACCATGTGGACACTGGAACCCAGTCCAGTCCTTTCCCTAGTTCATCTTGTTTGACATTCAGCCCCTTCTGGAAGACATCCCATGAGGCCTCTCATCAGAACAGCTTGGGATCATTTGTGCTCTTCTCCAGGCAGGTCACTTGTCAGCTCCTTCCCCCAGGAGGATGTGAATTTTCCCTGCAAACTTCAGTGCTCTTCTGCCTAGTTGTTCCTGGAATCCCTGAAGCTTGACGAAGCATTCTCTCTGCAGGCTAGTGCTAGGGATGAATGCCATAAATATTAGCTATGGGCAATGAATGACTGACACAGGGAATAAATATTTGTTTCCTCTGAGAGTTTACACTGTGTGTATTGGTTAAGAGGCATATTCTACTGTTGGCTTACGGCAAAGTTGCTGCTGAATGTCTGACATATATCAGTCTCCATACATGTTATTGTTGAGCTTAGATATAAATCTTGTGCTGAGAATGTCTGCATTGTTGAACCCCAGTCAATAATGAAGCTCTCAGGCTCTCCTCTGAACTTATTTTGAGGTAACATGTTTTGGATGCCCTATTTCTCTGAGTCACACCCTGGAAGAACAGTCAGTCAAATTTGAAAAGTAGTCAACCACAGTCACCACTTCCAGGAAAACATTGTGCTTTGGTCTCCAAGGCAAATTCCTCTCCTACACCTTGACTTTGTTCATAGCATATAATGCAATTCCTTCCCTGAAAGTCACTGGGGGTATAATACTGTGAACTCTGGAATCAAATTACCAAGCCTTAATTCCCAACTCAGCTATTCACAGGCAGTGTGATCTTTGATAAGTGTCTTCAATTCTCTGTGCCTTAGCTTCGTCTATAACATGCAGATGATAACAACACATACCTCATAGGGTTATTATGTGGACTAAATGAATTAACATAGAATTACATGGTTGGAACTGTGTTGACAACTTAGTGAGTGAATATATAGGCTGTCCCCCCAAAATGCACACATACATTTTGAATAATTATAAAGGCAGTGTTTATTAAAATCTATTTCATTTTCAAAAATTAGCTATTGGTGTTAAGTGCACATACATTCTTTTTATAACTTCATATATCAGCTATGAACATCATCGTCATCATCACTATTACTATTACTACTACTATTATTCCTCTCAAAAGACAGTTACCAACTGTAATGGTATGAAATAAGGAGCATGAGCTTTATACCCAAACAGGACCAAGTTAAAATGCCAGATGGTTTAGGCAAGTTACTTGACCATGTTGGGTCTCTGCTTCTTCATCCTTTTTGTAGGACCAGTTTCCCTACTTCCATGTTATTGTATTAGATAACAATAGTTCATGTGTTGCTAGAACCTGAAAGCATCCCACAAATGGTAGGTAGTCTCCTATCATTCCCTGGACCAATTTCCTTGTACACATCATCCTTTGGAGATTCATCCACCCAACAGTTATGCTCTCATTGCTTCTGCTGGATATCACTGATCTGGAATAATATCAGGAACCATCTTAAATCACAAGTTTAATTGAATGACATAATGCAGTCAAATCTCAAAGATATTGTGGGTTTGGTTCCAGACCAACACTGTAAAGCTAGTATTGCAACAAAGCAAGTACTGTAATGAAGTGAGTCATAATCTTTTAGTGGTAAAGTCTTTTTGTTTTGTAAAGACAAAACAAAAAACATACAAAATAAACAAAAAACAACAACAACAACATTTGTGAAGCACAATAAACTGAGGTGTGCTTCTAATCTTTTTTTTTATTTAATAAATCTTTATTGTTCAGACTATTACATTTGTTTCTCCTTTTCCCCCCCAAAGCTCCCCTTCACCTGGCTATATTTTTGGAGTTTTCCACCAATGGCCCAGTTTATGCCTAGTGTTAGGATATAACTTAGTAGTGCTCCATTCATTATGAAGAATCCTGATTCAAATGATAAATTACATTGTGACCCGAGTTATGAAAGATACACCTAAACCTCTTAGGTCATTCTGCAAATCCTCCTCCCAGAAGAACCGTTATCCAGTGTGGCCTTGATTAGTCTCCATTCTGTCCAGACAGACCCTCTTTTCTCTGGTCTTCAGTGCTGTCTCCCTACTCCATCAGTATTCCCTTTGATAAGAAGAGATGCCTCCTCCTTGGGGTCTTAATGGAAAGCAGTCCTCCACTGCTGATTACCATGGATAGCATGATACTCTCTGTCCAGCACTCTGATACCTTTCAATGTGGCTGGGTTGGGGTTGGGTGGGGATGGAGTATGGGAGGTATAGAAAAACTTGCTCGAGTCCACAGGCATTATCCTTTAACTAGTTCATGTTATGTTCTGCATAGATTATATATGCAAACCACTAAAATGGCCTGATACACACTCTACTTATAGTTGACCTATCTACTTTTTTAATTCAACCACTTAAAGGAAGCCTGGGACCATCTAGGGGGCTGGTGGTGTTGGGGACAAGACTTAGCCTTGCTGAACCTCAGTTTTCTCTTCTGTCAAGTGGATTTGAGGATTGCCTCTACCTCATAGAAATTGTGGAAATTTTACAAGTTTATAGTTATTAGGTCCCCATCGGAGTACCACCATATAACAGAGGCTCAGTTAACACTTTTCCTATTGCCCTCTCCCAAAAGCAAGTCCAGTATTTAAAATATAGGAAATTACCTGGCCAGTGTGGGTCAGTGGTTGAGCAATAACCCATGAACCAAGATGTTACCGGTTTGATTCTCAGTCAGGGCACATGCCTGGGTTTCGGTATCAATCCCCAGTAGGGGCTGTACATGAGGGAGCCAATTAATGATGTTTCTCTATCATCAATGTTTCTATCTCTCTATTCCTCTCCCTTCCTCTCTGTCTAAAAATCAGTAAGACATATTATATAGTAAAAATCTAAAATATAGGAAATGGGTGACATGATCTCTTGTTGTTATTTTAACTTATGATGAAAAAGGCTGCTGGTACCTCTGCGTCTTCCTTTGTTCTTGGTATAAAGAAGTCTCAAGCTCCTTAGAGCTTGTATCTGTATCTATCCTGTGGGGTGAGTTCCATATTCCATCAAGTGAGAAAGTCTTGCTTAAATATTCTTTTAGTCAATGTACCATGGATACAAAGAAGATACAACCTCGTGGATGTCCGACAGCTGCAGGTAAGTTTGAAAACTCAAAGAGCTGCCTAAGGAAGCTGTCCCTTTTGGGCACCTGTGCCTCCTAAATGATGGTGAAAGTTTTATTTAAACCCATAACAGGAAAGGGAGAAATTCCATACCCATACATAACCCGCTCCCACTGTCACAGTTGTGACAAATGGACATCTGACAGTTCAGACTGTGCCAATTAGAGAGCTGCTCATTGCCTCTGCTTTTGATAAACATCAGTCATTACAGGGTTTGGAGGAGCTGTTCCATAGTCATTTCCCAGGGCACTTCTTTTTTTCATTCCTTCTATCTCTCCCTTCTTGAGTGTACCTTCTGGCACCAGCCATACGTGCTGGCTGCATCATTAAGTGCCGAGACTTTACATCTTAATTCTGTGTGAGAGGTTTTCTCTGGGGGCAATGGTGCATCTGTGGAAAACGAATTTCAGTGTACAATGGAGGTGATGTGTTGGAGGGTGTTGATGGCATATTTAAGAAAACAGCTGTCCAGGAATTATTGTGGGGTGGGGGAGGGAAAAGAGAAGGAGTTGGCTTGGTTTGGTCTTCTGAGGGCTAAGGTGGAATGTATCGGCTTAACTTAGCAGTTTGCTAGGGAAAAGCCATGAAGTACTTAGCTCAAGCAGGAAAGAATAGGATTAAAGATGTGGGATAATTTGCTCAACTTGTATTTTCTTTATATCTGGGAGGCTCATAAGCTATTGAGCAGCATTATCACCCATTCCCACTTTCTGTGGATGCCTCTTAATGTTATTTAATACTCTTTCTGACAGAATGGGGACTAACCCAGGATAAAATTATGGCTTAATTTTTAAATGTAATTCCTTGTGAAACAAAAAGATGTCTGTGTTCCAAAGCAGGATAGATGTATGGCAAATAGGGGAAAGGCAAGCTGTGTAACATCAGCCCCAGTTTCTATAGCAACAAAAATGTCAGCCATCCTTTTGGCTGATCCTATTAATCTGGAGTAGAAGCAATGATACTGACACATTCGAAATGTATTTAAACCAGAAGGTGAAAATATAACCAGCTGTAGATTTAAAATTGAGGTAGAGTGAGGCACCAACCTGACTTGACGGAAACAGATATGATGTGAAGGAACGTGAGGTGTTCCCAAATACCACCTTTGCATTTTATTTTCTTTAAAGGAATTAAGCTTTTCACCAGAAGTTATTCCAAACCTTCTTGGACCCAACTATAACATATAAGAGAAGGGAAAGATCTGCCAGTCTTCTGTCGGAGCAGAGCTGTCTTTTCAACAGTGGTGGCTCAAGGAAACACTTAAAATTAATTGTTATGAAGATGGTGAGATGTGTAACTTCATAAGTGAGCATCTTTCCAAAAAGGAGAGACTGGATTTCTGAGAAAAGAAATCTGATATTTGGACCAGAGCATGTAGTTGTGGTTTCAGCTTTTTTAAACACACCTAGAACTTATGGGGGCTTGTGAGCATCACTGATTTCTGTTCATGAGGGTGATTGCCCTGGCCTTGTGCACTTCCCAAGGCCACTGGGAGGGCCACGTGAAATAATGGATGTGGAAGTTCTGTGAAAGAAGTCTAAAGGACTACAGAGATATAAAGTGTGATTATGATTACTAAAGGACAGCAAAAGAAATACTCTTTCCTAAAGAGTTCCAGTTGCAGACAGAGTTCAGAAGGCGAATTATAAATTCTGACTATCTGGGTCAGCAGTTTAATTTTTTTTTCCCTAGGGAGACTCTAAAGCTATTATTCTGTGCTATTCCCCCTTTGTGGCTCTTTTTATTTTAGAATTATTTAAATGGCTAACTAGTTTCCCACTTTGCAAAGCAGAATGACAGTCCTCAGTATGTTTTGCTGCTGGAGCACAAAACAAATGGGGCTGCAGATCCATGTCATTGTGAAAAAAACACCATCTTTTCATTGTTATCTGAGAACTAAAGGCCTGGTGCACAAAATTTGTGCATGGGTGCAGTCCGTAGACCAGACCAGCGATTGAAGTGCAAGTGTCTGGTGTGGAAGGACAGATATCAGCTGACCTTTGGGCCCTAGGCAGCAAGTGGACCCCTGGGCCCCCACGCACCCCCCTCCTCCTGAGTCATCAGGCCCCTGCCCGGCTCCCTCAGTGCCTGGAAACTGGGTGACAGCCCCGCCACCCCCCCGCCCCTGCTGCTGCTGATTACTGTCTGTGGGGCAATTGGTGGGGTAATTGGGCCCCCACTTGCACCCGCCCTGGCCTGGTGCCATCTGCTCATGTGCTCTACCATCCCACCAGGGTCCTGCTCTCATCAGGGCCCATTGAGGCCGGCAACACCTACACTGCCACCTGCTTCCAGTACTGCATCACCAATGCCCACCATGTTCTACGCTGCCCCCCTGGTGGTCAATGCAGGTCATAGTGAGTGGTTGAACTCCTGGTCCAACTCCTGGTCAAAGGGACAATTTTCATATTAGTCTTTTATTATGTAGGATTCCAGACTCCTCAGAAAGATGCCCATCTCTAGTTATGGAAAATGAACTTGACAGGAAAGAAAGATGTTCCTTAACTTGCCCTTCCTGTTTCCAAAGGCATAAATAAAAACCAGCTGTTTACTCTTCTTGGTTTGTTAAAACTGATTCCCTTCCCCAGCCACTCTCCAAATCTCTCAATGTGTTTGTGGAATAAAAGGAGAGAATGAAACTGAAACCAGCAAGAAAACCTTAGAGTACATGTTTGATAAACAAGATAGCTTCTGTAAAATAATAGAGTCTATTTTTAGAAAGAGTAGCTAAAAGTCTAGATGTTTCTACCCCTGTCTGAATACACTTTCTTACACTTTAGAAATAATTAGCACTCTCAAAGCAAAGAAGATGTGCCTTGAAAGAAAATGTTGTTTTTGCACAAACTGTGGCTGTGGTTGTGTAGCTGTCACCTTCAAACCCTGCATCATGACTGATGACCTCGGAGGTTTCCCAAGTCTCAGATTTTGTCTATATCCATCAGTCACCAGTCAAGTGTGTGTCTAACTCGAGGCTAGCCTTGTGGGAGTAAAAGACAGGGAGGATGAGGAGAAAAGAATCTAGAATAATTATTTCCTTTTACATTTACCAAATTTGATACACTGAGTTGCTATCTCTGTATTTATTCATTAAATTAAAATGTAATGAACTTCATAGCCTTGTAAAACCAAAAAGGCTGGTTGATTAGTGATGATGAACAGATTTTTAGGTTTCTGTTCAGCACTCACCTCTTTGGTGAAGCTTTTCTAATTGCCCCTGATACACCCCTAATCCCCTCTGCAAAACAATATAATACAATGAGGAAGAGAACTGATTTCCTAGTCACAGGTGGGTTCAAGTTCAAGCTCCATCAAAGACTAACTGGGTGACTTTGGGTAACATTCATGAATGTCTATGCCATCTTTTGTATAGTGGAGAGCAATAGATCCTAACATCGAGGGTTTCACAAGGACTAAATAAGAAATGGATATAAAGTGGTTAGCCAGACAGGAAGCATATAGTAAGAATTCAATAAGTGTTAGCAATTATTATTATCATGACTGTGAATAATATAGTTTAGTATTCTGAACCTGTCTTTTTAGCCTATAAAACAAAGCAACATATTATACTACCAAATGACAGGTACAATAAGCATCCTCAGGTCTTGAGGAAAGCACAGGTAGGGGAATAGTTAGGGACATGGAGGTGTCGGAAATGTGATGAGGACCAGGGTCGGTGTGAGGCCCCCTAGTGGAGGAAGGAGTGTGTATGTCAATTGTACACATTCAATATTTTTAAAACAACCTTTTTTAAATATATATTTGACTCTCTCCTTTAGATATTCATGTTTCCAAGGGCCTTGCCCAGGCTTTAATATGTGCTATTCGTTATTGGAACACTCATTACACTACATTATAGTTTTAGCTCAATTTTTTTCATGATTAGCCTGTGATAGCTAGAGAACAGATTGTACATTATAGTTTTTAAATTTAATTATTTAAATAATGAAATACTATTCCAGGGATTTAGGAAGTATTTGTTGGATGGATGAATGAACCAAGTAATAAAAAACACATACAAATTAATAAAAGTTCTCATTAGATTTTTTTTCTAAGGATGTATTTAAGCAGCCTCCTCCCCCACCACACTCCCTGTGACCATATTCTAATGACTAAATATTACTGCATTTGTGCTTTAAATTGACCAGTTTGCAGCTAGGCAGACAGAAAGATCATTGAAACATGTTGGAATGTGGGCCTTGTCCAACACCTTCATTGAGTTGTTATATCTTTCTTCGAAGCCTGCTGAGGTATTGGTGAATGAGGCAGTGGCTAACATAGTCCTGGCCTTGAGGAAAGCACAGACTGAAATCCTCCAAGAGAGTGTGAACAGAGGACCTTCAAATCATACAGTTTCTATTAGGGATGAGTAGCAGGTTCCTTTGCCACTCTAGTCCTCATTTCTGATCCACATGCTCAATCAATCATTGGGAGTGGGCCACCAGAAAAGCAGCCAGCAGATCAAGTGTTGCCTGAGGAGCCCTTCACCCTTGGCTGCCAGGAAGTGTGATCCTTTCCCTTGACTTTGGCAGCCTGAGCTGAAAGCCTGAGGCAGTTCCTCTTGAAAAGACAGCACAGAAAATTTCTTCCAGCTACAGAGACAGGACTGGAGAAGTGAGGACACTCAGTGATAGCTGACCTTCCATGGCAGTTGGTCATAGCTTGGAACAGACATCTAAAGCAATCAGAAGAATGATTCTAGCATTATCGATTTTTCATCCAAAACCACCTCCTTCCCTTTCCACACGTGGTCCAGGAATCAGCACATCCCCAACCTCTGGATCCTCTCCTCCTCCCCATGATTGGCCCATCCCAATGCCCAGCTCCCTCCTATCTGTACATTCTGCTCTATGTATCTTCTCAGATGAAATAGAGGTAGATACCAAGTTATAAAATAGCAATAATGATAGCTAATGTTTATTTAATATGTATTATGTAGCTTGCACAGTTTAAGTTGTTTCCCTCTCTTTACTCATTTTATCTTCCCCACAAGATAAGGAAACAGAGGTATAAGATAAAAGATGTGATCAAAAGAAAGAAATCAAGATATATAAGTACAGAATATGATGAATAATAAATTATCCTATCAGGGTTAGGTTTGAAAAGGCATAATAGAATTTGTGAGTGAATTTAATCTTGAGATATTAGGAAGAAAATGGGGAGCAAACATGCCAATGGTCAAAAGCATGAATGTGTTTAAACATACCTCAGTTAACTGCTCATAATTAGTACAATATTTGGTACACAACAGGCACTCAATGAACCTAGGTTGAAATAAATCAAATGATCTATTTGGGTGAACATTGCAAACATTGCAAAACAGAGCAGGAGGCCAGAGGTAGGAGGATTAGCCTGGTATCAGTCATTTTCAGGAGGAGTGGGTGAGTGATGAAGCTTTCTACAAAAGCGTGAGCAAATTTTGACTGCAACTCAGAGATTTCTCATCATAATGAATTCTCCATTAAATGTCCTCCTAATCCACACTGGTTGATGGATGAACCCCTGAAACAGAAAGCTCCCAGTGAGATCTATGGGAGCAGCCACATATCAGAGGAGATGAATGCAGTTAGTCATCAGAAATTGCAGGATCAAAAGGAAGATGGGACCATTCGCCTGGACTCTGTTTGAAAGCCAGGTAACAAATGAAGATACTAGCTGTGTGTTGTCAAATGTTCTATTCATATTAGCCACTTCTTCACTCACCAATACCTTAGCAGGCTTTGGAGAAAGAGCATAACAACTTAATGAAGGTATTGGTGTGTGCCTGAGAGAGTGCCAGACTGCGAGTCCTGGAGTTCTTGAATGGCAGAGCGAGATGATCATCTAGTCAAATGAAATCGTAAAGCAGAATCTGAATAAACAAAACTGGCAAAAGCAATGAGCAAATTCCTCTGGCAGTTTAAGTCTTATTATTTGGCAAACAAGCACTTTTCCTGGTTTGTAGATCTCTCAGAATGCATACATGCATAGAAAATGCTGGTTTGAGTTCCATACTCTAATTTTACCAATGAGGGAAACATAGGCACAGGGCAGGCATATGACTCCCTCAGTATCACTTAGATGGTCAGTGGCAAATTCTGAGCCCAGCCAAGGTTCCGGAAATCTTGTTCTTGTTGATCAAACTTTAATATTCTTTAAAGACATATTTATTAAGCAGCTACTATGTAAAGGCCACTGCCTGACGATACATTGAAAGATGAAGTTTCTGTTCTTAAGAATTTGGGGGACAATTCTAATTCAGTGTGAAAAAATGAAAAATTAGAGGTATATATACATTATATTTTATTTCCTCAGATATCACAAACTCAGGGGTCTTCAGGGTTAATCAGGTATCATGAGTGAAACATGCTGAGAGAAAATCATGGTGGCCACTGAGGGAGCTGGGACATGAATGTCCATGGAGTGAATTCTAATTTTTAATTTTGAAACTTTCACAAGATAAAAAATATGTACAAAAGCCTTACAACTAATATTATACTTAATGGTGACAATCTGAAAGCTTTCTCACTAAGATCAGGAACCAGACAAGGATATCTCCTCTCACCATTGTGTTTCAACATTACACTGTAAGTCCTATCTAATGCAGTAAGACAAAAAAGGAAGTAAAAAGTAAAGAGATCTAGAAAGAAGAAATAAAACATTCTTTTATTATATATAGTATAATTATATAGAAAATCTGGACAAATCAACCAAAAAACTCTCAGAACTAATAAGCAATTATAGCAAAGTTATAAGACATAACTTACACAAGTCGATCACTTTCCTATATTTGAGCAATAGACAATTGGAATTTGAAATTACAAACAAAATACTACTTACTACTTACATCAGCATCACCATAAGTGAAATTTCTACTTATAATCCTAATAAAATATTTACAAGATCCATATAAGGAAAACTATAAAGCTTTGGTGAAAGATAACAAAGAACAACAGTCTCCCTGTTGCTATGTAGGGACACTTGATATTGTCAAGCTGTGAGTTCTTCCCACTTTGATCTATAGAATCAATGAAATCTCACCAAGTTATTTTGTGAATATTGACAAACTTACTAAAGTTTATATGGAGAGACAAAGATCCAGAAGAATCAACACAATATTGAAGAAGAGAAAAGTTGAAGGACTGACACTACTGGACTTCATGATTTACTAGTATATAATGCTACAGTAATCAAGACAGTGTGGTATTGGTAGAAGAATAGACAAATTGATCAGTGTTATAGAATAGAGAGTCTAAAAGTAGACTTACAGTCGACTGACTTTTAACAACAGGGTAAAGGCAAAACAATGGACAAAATATAATTTTATCTTCTAAATGATGCTGGAACCACTAGACATCCACATGTATAAATATGAATCTAGAGACAGACCTCATACTCCTCTTGAAAATTAACTCAAAATGGATCACAAACCTAACTGTAAAATGCAAAGCGATAAAATTCCTAGAAAATAACATAGGGGAAATTCTTGGGTTTGGCAATAAACTTTTAGATGCAACACCAAAGGCATGATCCCTGAGAAAAATAATTGATAAGCTAGATTTCTTTAAATTGAATATTGCTGTTCTCTGAAGACACTGCCAAGAGAATAAGACAGGAAGAAAATATTTGCAAATTGATATATTTGATAAAGCTGACATATCTGATAAAGGGCTGTTTTTTAAAACTAGTGGCCCAGTGCAGGAAATTTGTGCACATTAAAAGGGGATTATTTGAAGGAAATAATTTAATATTGCTGTTTGCCCTTTCTCTATAATAGAAGTGTCAGAGATGAAAGAAAATTAGTAAAACATATATGAAAACCTTCTTCCTGTCAGAGTCTGGGACACAACATGGGACCCAGAGTCAAGTCCCCACACACCCACATGTGCCTCAAAATCACACGAGACTCAGACCCAGCAGGCCCTGCCCCATTGGGCTAGATCCTGATCTGGTCAGTCCCATCCTTGTCAAGGTCTGCCAGGCACGGGGGTGCAGCTTGAGGTCCCCCCAGCCTGGTGCATGGGTGGGGGTGAAGCCTGAAGTCCCCTACCCCAACACCAAGACAGGAAACATACCTTGAGAACCCCTGTCAAGCCCTGTCAGGTGGGGGGTGCAGCCTGTTAAGCTCTGCTGGGTGAGAGATGTGGCCTGAGTCTCCTGTCAAGCCCCACAGGGGTGGGGGAGGGTGTAGCCTCAGGTCTCTGCTGATTGCTTGTTAAGGCTCCTTATGGGAACTTAACTTGGCCTCAGCTGTGGCCATCTTTGTGACAAAGTGATGATCAATTAGCATATTCCCTCTTTATTAGATAGGATATACAAAAAAACTCTTAAAAATCAACAATAAGCAAACAACTCCATTAAAACATGGGGCAAGGATCTTATACACCTCATCAAAGAATATATATATATCTCCATCCTATATAATAAAGAGGTAATATGCAAATTGACCCTCTCACCCTTGCACAAGTTGGCCACCCCCATGTGGACAAAGATAGCTGCCACAAGATTACCAGCAGGGGAGGGTAGTTGTGGGTGACAAGGCCTACAGGTGAGAACAGTTGGAAGGGCCCAGGCCAGCAGAGGAGGGCAGCTGGGGGCAATCTGGCCAGCAGGGGAGCAGTTAGGCACTGATCAGGCTTGCAGGGGAGTAGTTAGGCAGTGATCAGATTGGCAGGTGAGCAAGCAGTTGTGAGCCAGCAGTCCCCAGTTGTGATAGGGATGTCTGGCTGCTGGTTTAGGCCCTATCTGACAGGGATTGGGTCTAAACTGGCAGTCAGACATCCTCTGAGGGGTCCCAGATTGGTGAAGTGCAGGTTGGGCTGAGAGACAACCCTCCCAGTGCACAAATTTTGTGCACTGGGCCTCTAAATACACACAAACACGCACACACATACACATATATATCCCTATCAGATCAAATATAGACATATATATTTGCAATATATATGAAAGATAATCTATATGATATGTCACCAAGGAAATGAAAATTAAAACAGTAATGAGATCCCACTACACACCTATTAGCATGGTCAAAATCTAGAACACTGATGAACACTGAAAAGCATAGAGCAACAAACTCTTATTTATTGCTGGTGGGAATGCAAAATGGTACAGCCACTTTGGAAGACATTTTTATCCAGCAATCATGCTTCCTGATATTTCCCCAAAGCAACTGAAAAATATATATCTACACAAACACCTGCACGTGGCTGTTTATAGCAGCTTTATTCATAATTGTCCAAACTTGGAAGCAACCAAGATCTTCTTCAGTGGGTGAATGGTTAAATAAATTGTGGTACATCCAGAAAATGGAGTTACTTAGTACTAAACATCTAGAAAATGGAGTTACTCAGTATTTTCTTAAGCCATGAAAATACATATATATGATAAAGTAAATGAAGATAGTCTGAAAGGGTTACATACTGTATGATTTTTGGAAAAAGGCAAAACTGTGGTGACATAAAAAGATCAGTGGTCACCAGGGCTTGGGGGATGGTGGGAAGAATAGGTGGAGCACTGAAAATTTTTAGGGCATTGAAACTACTCAGTATAATATTGTAATGATGGATATATGTCATTATACATTTGTGCAAACCTATAGAAGGTATTACATCAAGAGTGAACTGTAATATAAACTATGGGTTTTGGGTGACAACTTGGGGCCAATATAGATTCATCAATTGTAGTAAATATAACACTCTGGTGAGGGATATTAATAATGGGGAAATCTATGCAAGCATGGGTGCAAGGATATATGGGAAGTCTCTGTACTTTCTCCATTTTCCTGTGAATCTAAATCTCTAAAAAAATCAAGTTTATTTTTTTATTTATTATAGAAATCATTTTTCAGGCAAAACTAAAAACATCTGTAATCATTGGGCCACTAGTTTGCTTCACAGGGTATCCCCCCTTACATTTTACAAAGCTCTTTTATGTACTATAGCCTTAATTTACAGAAACAAATACTTTTAACATAGCAACCTACTACATATTTACATACATGAAAATAAGACATGTATTACAAAACTATACTTTATTTGTGAGTAGCTCTCCATTCCATTCTATTGTACTCTATTTCAATACTATTTTGTTTCAAAATAGTGTTGTAATTCACTCAACTAATTTCCAGACATACTAATGGTTCTTAAACCACAGTTTAGAAACCATTGCAATATCATCAGAGTTTCCAGCAAATTGGGAGGTAGATAGTGATTGTTCTTCCCAGTTTACATGTGAGAAAATGGCACTCGAGGAGATCAGTTCTATGCCCACCATCATACAATGAGAGGCAAGCCCAGACTAGAACCAGAACCATGTGGTTCTTTAAGGACATTACTTTGTCTTCTCTGACTAGAGGACACTAACAAGCTTAGGTTTTAACTCAGTCTCAAATCTTGATTTTAACATTGCCCCTGATAATAGGGATTTTTTTTTCTTAATTTTCCAATATGGATTATTAGTTCCCTTTCATCTGCTGGAACTGCCGCCTCTTGAGCAACAGGGAGTAGCCTTTCAGGATGCCCATAGGTTTAAATATGGACTTGATATCTCACACATGCTCTTCATTGTATCCTCTGTGCAGTTTGCAAATACCCCAGTGAGCCATTTTCCTGCTGTTTTTAGGCCATTTCCTGACCTGGCGAATGAGTCTATATTTTTCTAGAAATTTTCAGCGCTTGCTGTCATGGTGCTGGGCTAAGGGAGCCTTCTCAGCATCATATGTAAATCCTGCTTCGGCTCTTTGCCTTCAAGTTTAATAAGGCCATTGCCATAATTGTAAATATTTTAAAGCTTGATGTGTCGCCACATGGCTTCATTATAGGCTATATCTGTGTTTAGACTCATCTTTTCCAGTTCAGCACTGAAAATATCCTCTAAGAAGTCACACAGGATTCAGGATCAGAGCTGCAACTAAATGCCAAAGGTAAAACATTCATTTGTGTTCTCAACTCCAATTTTCTTAACAGTTCTTCTTGTATCATCTGGCCCAGGCTGAGAGGGGTGTCTGATGACAAAATAATAGATATAAATTGTGCACCAGTCATTGGCTGTGTATCTTAAGAAAAGAAATTTTTTTGGAGCTTCCTGGTAATTGGATATCCAAAAAGTTCGCTAAGAAAAGAGGCTGGAACAATGCTGAGTGAAGAGAGACCAGAATAGTTATTTCCATTCATTATAGAATGGGAAGAGGCTGCCAATCCTTTCATTTGTCCAAGTTATGGGTTTCTTTGTTTATTGAGTATGACATCTGCTACCTAAACAGTCTATGAATTATCTATGAATTCTTAAGGCTTAAGTGCATTAAATATCTCATATTTGACTCTGCAAAGAAGGTGGAGAGCTGCTGTGGTAGCAGGGGGAAGGGCTGGGAATATGGGAGAGAAACTGGAGTCCTCCCTTCATTCAATCTTCCATTGGTTGGCTCAATAAACATTTACTGAGTGCTTTGCATCTAGCCAGTGAGCACAAAACATTCTCCCTTGAGCCCAAGCATCAACTCTACTAGGGTCTCTTTATGAACTAAGCCTGAGATAGCTGCTCCTTCCCACACCATGTTCCCAAGGGTTATTGCAATGGAAGCACCTGTGGCGTCATAGGATGATTGCTAGATTTACAAGTTTGCCTGTCACTTTTCTATGAGCTCCTTGAAGACAGAGAATATGTCTTAATTTGCTTTTGTGTCCCCTGCACTGAGTGGTGCTTACCATATAGAAGGGTCTTGATGTTTGAGACATTCGAGAACATAATGATGAATGAGTCCTGGCTCTGGAGGAGTAAGACACAGATCCTAATTAGCAGCTAGCCTTTCTATCCAAAAAATACCCGGGGGCTCTATTTTGACCCTTATGAATTTGTCATCATGTTTCTATTCCTTTCATTATTAAGGGTAAAGGAAGGCTTTCCTGCCATTTGTATGAACATCATACTTCTTGTGCTATTTCAATGCAACCTCAAGTGCTATCCTGTTAAACCTGTATGTTATTAGTGCATATAATCATGTCCATGTGTAGAGTATATAATCTATATTACATACATATTTATATGTATATAATGTGTGTATATACTTGGTATATGCATATAAAAAAGCTTTTATATATATGTACAATTTATATACATATACATAGTGGCAAAAGTACTTTTGTGTACTAACAACTGTAAACCTACTTTTGCCCACCTCGTATATACGTACATATAAGATAGGATATGATCCTTTAAAATAATATATTGAGGACTATCTTATATGTGTGCGATAGAATATCATAGCAGAGCAGGAGTTGGAACAAGCCACCTAGACCAGTGGTTGGCAAACTCATTAGTCAACAGAGCCAAATATCAACAGTACAATTGAAATTTCTTTTGAGATCCAAATTTTTTAAACTTAAATTTCTTCTAACACCACTTCTTCAAAATAGACTTGCCTAGGCCATGGTATTTTGTGGAAGAGCCATACTCAAGGGGCCAAAGAGCCGCATGTGGCTCACGAGCCGTGGTTTGCCAACCACTGGCCTAGACTAACTCAGTATGTGCCCATGAGCAGAAGTGCATGCCTCTCTGAGCCTCTGCTTTTTCAACTATGATGAGAGCTGTCACACCTCCTTCTAAGGAGCTGGTATTGGTCTCAAGTGAGATAGTGGATGCCAACCCCTTTGCTGGTTGAATCAATGAAAAGGATTAACAGATGCCAAATAAGTCATGATTGTGACAAGACTGGGTTTTACAATGCTATTTACTATTTGGGAACGTGAATGAGAGAAAAAAAGGCACTTTCAAAGGTTCCTGGCACCAGACAGTGATTCTGAGAGCAAGGCTGGCACTACATTTTTGCTTTTTCCTTCAAGTGTTGAACATATTCCCATTTGCTTGGCAGCTGTGTTGTTGTTACCTTTCTTTCCCTGCCCTCTACCTCTGGCCTCCCTCCTCCCCAACTGAAGCATCAATGCACACATCCTCACTCTAGAGAAACATGTGCCTCTGCTTTTATATGGTTATTCCTGATCCCCTTCTGTATCTCTGAAAGCCTCCACTGCATTCCTGGAGCCTTGCAAGGAAGCCTAGGGTATTTAGATTTCCAGTGAATATAGCAGTTATTCCCAGGAAAAAGATTCTTCCTTTTGGAATACACGAGTCTTTGGTTTACGCAGGGAGTTTGTTTTTCTAAATGGCATCCTCACCATAAGGCTGCCTCACATAAGAATCCAAGCAGGATGCCTTTACCATTCAGAAAGAGGAATTCCACTTTCCAATTCTAACCAGGAGAGATATAGACCTCAGAGGCAAGGTGGGGACCAATGTTATTTTTATTATGTAAACACAATATTCTTTAATAATGTTTGGCTTGATGCTCTTCAGTAACTCATTTTAGTGGGGAGTAAGGCTGAGCTCCTTTCCAGGGCTACATAACCCTGCACAACCTATCTCTTCCTTGTGTCCAGTCTTGTTAATGACCACACCCACGTGTCTTGGGTTACCTAGATCATCTATGTTTCTATCCATCCACTAATGTAATTCATTTTTTCAGTACATATCCACTGAGTACCTATTATGGGCTTGGTCCTGTACAGGGATGTGGGACAGAATGGGAAACAGAAGATGCTCATGACAATAAGGACTTTGTGGTAGGATGAACAAGGTTGTGGGGATATATCTAGGCACTAATCCCCTAGAACTTGTGAACATCATCTTATATGACAAAAGGGTTGCATATGTGATTAAGTTAAGGATATTGAGCTAAAAAGAGTATCCTGGATTATCGGAGGGCTCTAAATGTAATCACAGGTGTCTTTGTAAGTAGGAAACTGAGGGAGATTTGATGATAAAAGAGGAGAAGGCAATTTATCATGGAAGCAGTATTGGAATGATGAAGCCACAAGTCAAGGAGTGCCAGCAGATACTGGAAGATGGAAGAGGCTAGAAATGAATTCTTTCCCTAGAACTTCCAGAAGGAACGAAGTCCTATTATTTTAGTCCCAATAAGGCTCAGCTTAGTCATCTGACCTACAGAGTGGTTAAGAGAATACATTTAGGTTGCTTTAAACCAGTAAACTTGTGGTAGTTTGTTATAGTTGTTGTTTTGTTTGTTTTTTCTCATATAGTTTCCTAGCAAAGGAATATAATTCACACTTTAAAGTCAAGTCAGAAGCTGTAAATTACTGTTCAGTGCTACTTTTAGGGAAGTATGTGCTGGTTTTGAGGACACAATGCTGAGAAAATTTTCCTGGAATTGGGGTATCAAGAAAGACTTCTTGGAGGAAGTGACATCTCAGCTGCAATCTGATAGATGAGCATGTGTTGTTAATCAGAGCAGGGAAGCAAGGACAGGTCAAGTGATTGCAGGCAGAGCAAACAGTATGTACAAAATGTACTTTATACCTTGCATATGTTAGTTCCTTTAACTTTCTTCCCTGCCCTACCATACCCCCCACACACACAGTTTGCATGTGTACACTTCCTAATTTTTCCATTCAGCAAATTTGTATTAATTATTTAAGATTGCTCCCATCCATCCTCTGCAAGGTAGTCCTCTTCCATGCCATTATTTCTTGCTTCCTCAGCAGAGTTCAGCTACAGGCCCTCTTAAGGAAACCCATTCTTGCTTTTTGAAATCATAGAAAGGGTGTGTTAGGAAAATGCTTGAACAGGATTCAACAGGCTCTTACTATTACCTTTTTTCCCCTCTGCTCACTGGGGATGAAAAACACCCAATGGGATAAGGGGAGCCTTTATCAGAACCCTTTGGCAGTGGCCACTGAGTTGGAAACTCATCAAGAAAGGCTTCTGAGTCTCCTAGCCAATTTCCATAGGTTGGTGGGTTCAAGTCCCTGGTATAAGTGTCTGTCTACAGGAAATCCCCAAAGCCCTGAGAGACCCTTTCTGATGAGCTGGTTCTTTCAGGTCAGGTGTCATTTTTGTCTCGGGTGCTGCTAGAGTGCTCTGAGATTCTGTAAGGAGAGGCACAGTGGGAAGTACAGATGTTCCATTGTATGTCACACCTAAGTAAGTGATTAGGCTAATTATCTGATTCCTCTTCCTTCCTTCCTTTCACCTGGAATGGAAGCAAACAACTGTGTGATCAAGGAAGACTTCCTTTTTTTCTTTCTTTTTTAAAAATTTCAACTGGTTGCTAGGGTGTCTTGGAGGGAGGGTCCATCTGCAACTCTAAGTGTTTTATATCAGGAAGTGACTGTCAGTCCTTAATTAATAATTCATGTTTTAATTAGGAACAATAATGAGGAACAGTTGACATGACAGGTCTCTAGTCTAACCAGGGACCCTAAAATATTCATTTATTCTTTGATTAGCAAACCTTTTAAGGTAGAGGGAGCACTTACTTGGAAGTCAGAAAGATCTCACTTCCATCCTAGCAGCTACTTACTAGGTTGTAATGTTGCATTTCACTGAACTTTTTGAGCATTGGTTTTCTCACCTGTAAGATGGGGGTGATACCTGCTCCTTAAGGCTGCCTAAATATTACTGATAGTAAAGATACTGCCAGGACCAGTTTGGCTCAGTGGATAGAGCGTCGGCTTGTGGACTGAAAGGTCCCAGGTTCCATTCTGGTTGGGGGCATGTGCCTTGCTTGCGGGCACATCTCCACCTGTGGGGCGTGCAGGAGGCGGCTGATCCATGTCTCTCTCTCATCGATGTTTCTGACTTTCTATCTCTCTCCCTTCCTCTTTGTAAAAAAATCAATAAAATATATTTAAAAAAAAAGATACTGCAGTGCCTGACACAATCCTTGGCTCAAGACAACTGTTTAATAACAGCACCTGCTGTGATAAGCAAGCTGGAATGGACCAAGTGCTCTTGCAGTCAGCTTTCACTCACCTCACAATTAAATCTGTTGGTTTTGAATGTTGAGATTTCTGCTCTTGGCTGCAGAACCTTTTGCGTATTTGGATACAGAATTAACAATCTGCAAATGGACAGGTATCCGTATGTAGAACATATTCATTATAGTTTTGTAATCTGAGGGCATTAAATTCCATTTACTAAACACCCCTTTATTCCTAGGTTCCTATTTTCAGTGTTATTTTTGTATGTGTGTGTGATTTTATTGTTTTTCTCAAGAAGTCTGTGCAGTGGTTACACTTTTGGGGGACATGTTTCTTTACCTGTGATGGGAATAGACAGGTCGCACCTCTCCTGAAGCTCTCCCCCACATTGGAGCAGCGGTCTACTTCACGAGCAACTGAATTTAGCAAAGAATGACATGAAACCTGTTCATGGTGCAAGACTCGCTGAAATGATTCCATGACTTCTTTGTCCCTAAATAATTGGAGTAGAGTCAAATGAGATGATCCAGGTGAAAGCATTTTGAAAACTAAGATTTTCATCGTAATGTTTTTTTTATTATTCTAATTACTATTAATACGAAAAACCTAGTGTAACATAGACCAATTATCAAGATAAGAATAATTCTGTGGTTGTGAATATTTGGTACCCTTTTGCTATTTAGTTTTCTACTGTTTGGCTGTTCTGTAATTATTTCATACATTTTAATCTTTCCCTCCTACCCCAAGTAAATTGTTAGCATCTATGAGCATTTGATTATTCAGTACAGTTCACTATTTCAAAATCTTTTATTGATGTTTACCATGTGCCAGGCATAGAGCTAAGTACTGCAGCCAAAGAGGTGACAAAGATGCTTTTTCTACCCCCGATTAGCTTTCTTCCTGGTGTGGGAAGACAATCAAGAGATGCCTAGAATACAGGGAGTTGAGCTTGCTGATGTAGGTGAGCTCAGCCCGCTCTCAAAACAGGAAGGATGGGTCAGGGCTGGGAGGTTAAGGTCACAGTTAACCAGGCAAAACAATGAGAGGAGTAGAAAATGAAGAAACTAGCATATGAAAAGAATCAGGTATATGTGTGTTTGTGTGTGTGTGTGTATATATATGATGGAGGGAGGAGGGAGAGAGAGAGGAGAGAATCTATTTGTAGAATTGTAAAAATTCAGTATGGCACACAGAATAAGTTGGAGGTGGTGAGAATACTATTTGGGGTGAAGCTAAAAATGTTTCAATCATTTATTGCTACATAAGAACACACCCTAAAACTATATGGCACGCGCGCACACACACACACACACCTGAAAACAACAATATTTAGTTGCTCATGATTCTTCAATTAGGTCAGGGTTCTGGGGGAAAGTTTGTCTCTGTTCTTCTCGGTATTGGTCCTAGGCTCCATGTCCCATGGTGTCATTCCTGCCACGTTCTATTGGCCAAACAAGCTGCAGGGCCCTTCCAGACTTCTTTGTAGGGGGTCATAACATGGAAAGGGACTTAACACCAGGCACAGAATGGGTGTTCAGGGACAGGAGGACTTGTTAGCAGCACTGACTGCAGAGATCTACTACAGAGATGTGGGTATGCTGAGCCATGGAGAGATGGGCTTTATCCCAAAGCCTGTGGTATGATCACCAAAGGAGTTCTTGCCTGAGGGAAAGAAACTGGCATGTCTTTTTAGCAAGCTGAATCCTGGAAGCAGCTGGAACATGTATTGTAGAAGACGGGGCCAGCAATGAGGAGGGTGGTTAAGAGCTGGTATTATGAAATGGAGAGAAATAATAATTGCCTAAACTAGGATAGTTGCAGTTGGAATGGTAGAGGAGAGTAGCAATAGTCAGTCATTCATTTATCCACTCAACATTTATTGACTATTTTTTTGCAGGTGTGATGAGAATTCATCAGAGAGCAACTTCCCACTACCACCAAAAATGTTTTTCCCCTCCTGTACCTGTCATTGTAGTGGATAAAATAGAAAGTGAACAAGTTAGGTATGCAAAATATCTTTTAAAGAATAAATATAAAAGAAGGAAAGGAGAGAGGACATATTAGGGAGTGTGTGTTAATTTTTGGTGAAGTGTCCAGAGAATGGTTTACTGGAAAAGGGAGCTAAAGGAGGTACAAACCATACTATGTAGTTCCTGGGGAAATAATATTCCAGGAGAGTGGAAGAGCAAGGACAGAGACCCTTGGATGAGTGCTCTTGAGCTGCCACAATAAAGGGCTACAAATTGGACAGCTTAAACAATCAAAATATGTTGACTCTTGATTCTGGAGGAGAGAAGTCTGAGATGGGCTGTTTGCAGAGTTGGTACCTTCTGATAGTCACATGGGAGGATCTACTCTGGCCTTTCTCCTAGTTCCCACTGGTTTCCGGGTGATGTTTGGCAGTTTAAGGTTTGTAAACAAATCACCTCAATCTTTACCTTCATTTTTGCATGGCATGACCTTTTTATAAGGATACCAGTTTTAGTGGTTTAGAACCCACCCTAATGATCTTACTTTAATGTAGTTATCTCTGGAAAGACCCTATCTTCAAATAAGGTCACATTCTGAGGTCCTGGGGATTAGGACTCAAATATCTTTTCTTTTCTTTTCTTTTCTTTTCTTTTCTTTTCTTTTCTTTTCTTTTCTTTTCTTTTCTTTCTTTCTTTCTTTCTTTCTTTCTTTCTTTCTTTCTTTCTTTCTTTTTTTTTTGTGGAAAGGGACACAATTCAACTCATGTCAGGCCCAAAATCATGAGGACCATGTGACTGAGGTAGAGTGAGTAGTGAACAAAGGAAATAATATCTACTTGGAGATGATTCCAGAGAGATAATGGGGCCCAGCTCAAGTAGGGCTGTCAGGGTATAGGAAGAATGTGAAATGGAAACCAATTGCAATATTAAGGCAAATAAACCACACATTTTCTCATACTTTCTAGGATCTCAATAGCTAATGTGTTAGGAACAGACTAAAAGGGACAAAGAAAAACAAAGGGACAGAGTTGGAAAGTAACTCAGTGATTTGAGGGAGAGATAATGGCAATAGGATCAGAGTAATAATAGCAGAAATAGTGAGAAATAGTCAAATTTGGGATGTATTAATGTTAGCTGATGAATCAGATGAAGAATGAGGCATAGAGGTTGACCACAAAATTTTGAGCCTGAGCAATCGATAGAATTGTCATAAACTTTAGCTCTAGGGGAATATATTAAGAGCTCATCTGTAGACATGTAAAGTTTGAGATGCCTCTTGCATACCCCAATGGAGATGTCAACTATACAGTTGTATCTGCAAATCCAGAAATAGTTTAGACTGGAGAGAGAGATTTGGGAGTCATCAGTAAATGAATGATATTTAAAAATAAGCCACACAGGAGTATCTTTAGCAGTAAGTTATCATCTTTGAATTTTTTAATGCAAAATAAGAATCATAACTCTTCCCTCCCACTATTCCTGTGAGGATCAACTGATTTAGAAATCTGAGAGATTAATATAAAGAATTTTCAATAAATGTCCATGACAGGAGTTAAACTTCTAAACAACAAAAGCTTGGTGACTCTACTCTTGCTGCTTCCTCCTAAAGGCTGGGTTCCATTTCTAAGCACCTTGAATATTTAAATATTTCCTAAGAAAAGTGCATGCCTCCTTCAGATGGATTTAACACCCTCACAATCCTTGTCCATCCAGGGTTCAGAAGTGATTCTGAGTGAGTCCACGGTGGTATGTGGAGGGTTAACCCACACCAATGGGGATGTGCAGACCAAGAGCTATTCTAAATCTCAATACCGCATGCTGCCTTAGGGATCATCATGCACTAAAGCCCAAGATAAAAAGGCCTGACAAAGATTATTGACGGTTTACCTTTTAATGAGCAGCTGGGATTGATTCTGTCCCCCTCTGGGATGGCTTTCTCTGTCCTTCTTTTACCCGAGAGGCCACAGAGAACAACAACAACAACAAAAATACAAATCTCCAATTAGAATAATTGCAAGGATCTGGTTTCTAATAAATAAAGTTTCCATGGATGAGAAATAATTTACAGTTTTAAAAATATATATTTAAAATTATTATAATTTTCATGATCATTATCAAGCACTCCTAGTACACTGGATATTTTCATAGAATGATGGTTGTCTCTAATTGGATATTCCTTGCAGCTTCCCTCTGGGTAGGTCATCGTGTTAACTCTTAATCAGCTGAGGCAATGAAATACACGCAGTTCTAACCTATGTACAAAGGCTGCTGAATTGTTAATATAGTGATCATGGCAGAAACAGACATCAGGGTGCTGTTTCAGAAGAGGAAGTTTGCAACCAGTTGTGTCAGCCCTTGCACATCTGTTTTGAGAAAGGAAAATCAGACATCTGCAAATGGCAATGGGAATGGTTCTGAGAATATTGACCTGCAGGCACATCTTAGTGTGCTTCTCAGGATCTGATTTCTACCTTTGTATGGGGCAGGTGCTACAGCTGAGCCTCTGAGTACTTGGCTAAGTTTAGAATGAGCCTTCCGCTCACTTTTGTGGTAGTATGATGGTTACTGAAAATAGTCTAGAGTAGGAAGAACCAAAGAGGAAAAGAAGGAATTTTAAAAATAATATTTTCAACATGTTATGACTCTAAGAAAACCAACAATTAAGTTCTATACTGGCTTTACTACTCACCCAACTTTGAATCTCACACTTGATCTTCATTCCTGAAACCCCATTCCTGATCCATTGTAAAGGTGAGATTGTGATATCTGTAATACATGTTTCTTTATAAAAATATATTTTTTTGTTGATTTCAGAGAAGAAGGGAGCAGAAGACAGATATAAACATCAATGATGAGAGAGAATCATTGATTGGCTGCCCCTTGCATGCCTCCTACTGGGGATCAAGCCTGTAACCCAGGAATGTGCCCTGACTAGTAAAATAACCATGACCTCCTGATTCATAGGTCAAATGTTGAACAATTGAGCCACACAGTCTGGGCTGAAATACATATTTGTTTTTTTTAATATATTTTATTGATTTTTCAGAGAGGAAGGGAAAGGGATAGAAAGCCAGAAACATCGATGAGAGAGGGACATTGATCAGCCACCTCCTGCATGCCACCTACTGGAGATGTGCCCACAACCAATGTACATGCCCTTGCCGGGAATTGAACCTGGGACCTTTCAGTCCCCAAGTCGACACTCTATCCACTGAGCCAAACAGGTTTCGGCTGAAATACATATTTCTTAATAATTATTTCCTACTAGAGACCCAGTGCACAAAATTTATGCACAGGTAGGGTCCCTAGCAACTGCCGGCCTCTGGCCAGGACATCCCTTTCTCAGTTTCTGGTTGCTGGCCAGGGCCTTCCTTCATTTTGTGCCATCTGCTGATTGTCAGTGTACATCATAGCAATCAAACACCCAATCAGTCAAACTCCCAAGAGGACATTGTATATTAGGCTTTTATATGTATAGATAACTTCAAATGGACTACAACAGTGGGTTTAGACTTTTTATTTGGACTTACATAAGAAATACATTTTATATTTTTGACTGAATACATGTACACATGACCAAGTCAAAGTTTCAAGGTTGTTCTGAACAATAATTGTCTTATTTTTCATGCAGTGCACTCTGACAAAATGTGCCTTATATCTTTTTTGTTGTTTTAAAGTTTCCCATGACAGCTTGCTTTTATAGCCTACAAATAAACTGCAATGCCTAATTTGAAAAACACTGAATTAGAGAAAAAAGCAAGGAGGTTGCTGGTATTTAGCTCTCAAGAATCAATGAAGATGTGGATAGAGCAACCTGTCTCTAGAGAAAATACAGCAAAGCCAAGGGAGAAACTCATAAAGCCTTTTCTTCTGTAACCTTTTCCAGGACCTAATTCTACTCTGGGAACCAAGTTCAGTGCACTAAAACTGACAATAAAGAGATCACATGATTGCGCTATGGGCTCTTAATTTTATTCAGACTCTATCTCTGTGATCTTGATCTTTGCTGGTCATCTGACAACATTTTAAATCCTAGATTTCATAGCAGAGAGTGCTGGATGTCTTGTTATTTGCCCCTCCAAATCCCCTTTCCCATGCTCTGCACTAGGGAGACTGCATCAACTGGCATTGCTGGTCCCCTGACTTCTATTTGCATTCCCACACTGTGAGGCACACACGGGGGAAGGGGACAGGCGGGTAAGTTCAGAACCTTTCATTCCCTAGCTCCCTCCCTTCCAGACTACTGATGGACAGTTGCTATGTCCTCTGCCTAATGCCACAGCCCACACAGAAATGCTTTATTCTATAGTTACAACCATTTCTGCAGGTCACTCTAGGTTATGGCAAGTGCCACTTTGTCCTTGAGGTTTATGGGTATAGTGTTCTGCAATTTACAAGGTATAACATAGTGCCCTTGTAAATTATACCTGTTCTAAATACTCCTCAATCATTCTCCTGTGCCATCAATTTTAGTGTTGGGTCTTTTTTTTAATCATTTGTATTGTGTTACATGTATATATATCTTCCCATTGCCCCCACAGGCATACTCCAACCCCGCAGTGTCTTGTGTTCATTGGTTATGCTTATATGCATGCATACAAGTCCTTTGGTTGATCTCTTATCTACCCCACCTCTCCTTAACCTTCCTGCTGTAATTTGACAGTCTGTTTGATGCTGTACTGTCTCTGTATCTATTCTTTTGTTCACCAGTTTATAATGTTCTTTATTATCCACAAATGAGTGAGATCATGTGGTGTTTCTTCTTCATTTACTGACTTATTTCACTTAGCATAAGGCTCTCCAGCTCCATCCAGGTTGCTGCAAATGGTAAGAATTCCTTCTTTTTAATGGCAGCATAGAATTCCATTGTATAGATGTACCACAGTTTTCTGATCCACTCATCTGCAGACAGGCACCTAGGCTGTTTCCAAATTGTAGCTATTGTAAATTGTGCTGCTATGAACATAGGGGTGCATAAGTCCTTTCTGAATGGTGTTTCTAATTTCTTAGGCTATATTCCTAAGAGTGGGATTGCTGGGTCAAATGGGAGATCCATTTTTAGTTTTTTGAGGAAACTCCATACTGTTCTCCACAGTGGCTGTACCAGTCTGCATTCCCACCAACAGTGCACAAAGGTTCCTTTTTCTCCGCATCCTCGCGAACACTTGTCGTTTGTTGATTTGTTGATGATTGCCATTCTGACAGGTGTGAGATGGTATCACATTGTCGTTTTGATTTGCATCTCTTGGATAATTAGTGACTTTGAACATGTTTTCATGTGTCTCTTGGCCTTCCTTCTGTCGTCTTTTGAAAAGGTTCTATTTAGGTCCATTGCCCATTTTTTATTGAATCATTTATGGAGCCAAGACAGCCTCTTCAATAAATGGTGTTGGGAAAATTGGACAGATACATGCAAAAAAAATGAAACTATACCACCAACTTACACCATATACAAAAATAAACTCCAAATGAATACAGTACTTAAACATAAGATGGGAAACCATAAAAATACTAGAGGAATCCACAGGCAGCACAATCTCAAACATATGCCAAAAGAACTTCTTCACTGATACTGCTCCAAGGGCAATGGAAGCTAAAGGAAAAATAAACAAATGGGACTACATAAAAATAAAAAGCTTTTGCACAGCAAAAGAAACCATCAACAAAACAACAAGAAAGCCCACTGTATGGGAAAACATATTTACAAATGTTATCACTGATAAAGGTTTAATCTCCAACATCTACAGCCAATTTATACAACTTAATAAAAGGAAGATAAATGATCCAATAGTGTTGTGTCTTATAGACAGTTTAGGCACCCCTTCAAGGGAGGATATGATCCCCAGCTATGTGGAGTGAAGTCAGCAGGCAGCCTTCAGTTGTCTGCACCTTTAGGGCCTGCCTCACCTGCAGAGACCACCTTGTCCAGGTTATGCTCTGATCAGCAGCTCCCATCTGGTACCTGAGACAAGCAGGAAAGCAGGAGGCATATAAAGGTCAGGCCATTTGGGTCTGATCCCGGACAACCTTGAAAGATAATATTCACGTTACAGCTTTCTGCCAGGGTGGACAGTCTATGTGGGCCTGCCTCACAGTTCAACTTCTCCCTCTATCCAATCCTGTTCTTCCTGCTTCTTTTTTAGCTGTTGGTCTCTATTTAAAATTTTGTGTCCTGTGTCTCTGTATCTTCCTCCAAGAAACTCCTCTGAGACAGGAAACTGATGCCCAGGGTTATTGAAAGGCCAGTTGTAACAGTAGAGATAACTCCCTCTTGGTCTTTCTACCAAAGGGACAATATAAGTTAGGTGACTGCCTCCCTACCTGTCTAATCTCCCATTATGAGTCTCAAGGCAGAGAATGCTGTGCTCTGAGGTGGAGACTCCTTAGGGATGCTGTGGCTCCCAGTGAGCATTCACATGTTAGGATTGGAACCCTTTTTGTACCATGGCTTGATTTCTGTTAGAAAACTATTTTCCCGGCTTGTTCAAAAGTGAATTCAAGGAAATGAATCATAGTTTTATTTGAACCAGAAAGATGTGAACCATGATAGCTCAACATGTGGCAAGTGAGAAATACTTTGGAATAATCCGCAGACCTCATTGTGGGAAGGAGAGGATCTCACTTGGGCATGTCAGGCACACAGGCTCGGCTCTAAGTGATGCAGCTGCTTTGTCCTGCTTCACAGATGGGCTTAATATAGTTAAAGAGAAGGATGAAGCTGTGAATGACTTTACCTAGTTTATTTCTCTAAAAGTCCATTCCAAATATAAGTATTTTCCCTTTTTTCAAGACATTAGACTGTATTCCATTGTGTTCCTTTGTGAAAAAAAGGGGTATTCTGTTACTCTAGCTCCTCATTTGGCCCATCCCCAATTCAAATAAGCATCTTTACCTTTATTTTTTATGATTAACCCAGTCCATCATCTTACAAATGTGAAATCAAAGGTCCAGATAAGACAAGTAACAGTTCACATCAGAGTCAGAAATAAATGCAGGTCTTCTTGTTCTCTCCATTATCTTCAGTTCAGTGTGATATTTTCTTATAGATTTACCCATAAAAAATGTCAGTGTATTCAGACACAAATGAGTAGAAGTTTACAGAGTAATGTCACATTTCCTGTTGAGGAGTTGGGGTTGAGAGGTTGTGTTTTGATATGTGTGGAGTCCCCTGATCCTATTGAAAAGCATGTGCTAGAATCGCTACTGTATCTGTAGGAATGTGAGTTATTTTCCTTTGGATTGCTAGCATCAATTTTGAACCGGGCGTGGAATAGGTTCTTAATAAATGGTTGTCTATGAAAGAATAAATGAATCTGTGAAGATCCCTAAAACCAGAGCCAGGGCATCAAACTTCTTTTAAGGGCAGTTCCGGTCTTAGCTGAGGTCTGATATTTCAGTTGGGCAGCAGGAACAGAGGCAAATTATTCAGATAGCAGATCCCTAGAACTGATGTAAAGGAGTTGGGGTAGGAATGAAAATTAGACATAAGTTGCCATTAAGGCAAGTAATCATGCGATGTGATATATTTCTTCCTGAGACTGTAGCTTAAACCCCAATTACCTTCTTGTGACAAATGAACTCACTGAGTAATTCGTTTTGACTGTTGGAGCTCAAACTTTCTGTGTTACCATCACATACTGAAGGTGTATGACAAATTTCCAGATTTAATTTTAGTGCTTGGGAGCCCAAGTGGCACAATTACCAGATCAAGAGCGATGACAGAACATTAACACGAGGAGTTCATGCGAAGCTCAAACTTGTAGCCTTGCAAGCAATGTGTCTGACTGTTCCCAGGTACCTAGACTTTAGGATTTTTTCTTCTCTGACTTTATCCTGGTGCTTGCTATTCAAAAGTCAGTCATGCTGATTTTATCTCCAACATATCTCTTGAATGTCTTCCTTCCATTACCCACCATCTTTATGTGACTATCAAAAGTAGTAGCCCTAATGATTAAGCATCAGGAAGGGTTCAGATCATGCCTTTCCTTTGTCCTCCCTACATAACCTGGGCCAAATTACTTAGGTGCTAGTATAAATTTGTCCTGAATATTAAACATGATTATACAAATGAAAAGCATAGCAGATAGTAAATGTACAGTGGATGGTAATTTTTATGGGAGCATTGGCGTCCCAATCTGGCTCCTCTCTATTGTGCCATCCCTCTCCTTTCTGGAGACCTGCAAACATTTTCTGAAAAAGGTCAGATAGTACAGAAGTCCTCAAATAATGTTTCTTTCAATATTGTTTCCTTATAATAGTGATGAAAGGTTGTAGGAACTTAACTATTATTTATATCAATTAGCCTATGATAAAATTGGTTTCATTATACAACATTTTGCTTAAATTCATAGAACCTATTGCTGATATTAAGTGAGGACTTAATGTAAATACGTTTGGCTTTATGGGTCATACAGTCTCTGTTGTAACTATTCAAATTCTGCCACAATAGAAAAAGTGGCTATAAATAATAAGTAAACAAATGAATGCAATAAAGATTTATATCTAAACTCTAAAATTTAATTTTATATAATTTTTACATTGTCACAAAATACTGTTCTTTTGAATTTTCTTTCCAGCTATCTAAAAATGTAAAAACAAATTAATCAAAAAGTAATCAAATGACTTGTATGCATGCATCTGAGCATAACCAATGGACACAGACAGGTAGTGGGCTGAAGGCATATGCTAGGGTTTGGGGTAGCCAGGCAGAGGTCAGTGGGGGTAAAGGAGACTTATGTAATACTTTAAACAATAAATAATTTTTTAAAAAGTACAAACTCCAAGTTATAAAGTAAGTTCTGGGGATATAATGGACAGCATGGTGATGATCGTTAACAAAGTATATTGCACATTAGAAAGTTGCTAAGCGGATAAATATTCAAAGTTCTCATTGCAAGAAAACAAATTCTGTAACTATGTGTGCTGATGGATGATAACTAGTCTTATCGGGGTGGTTATTTGGTAATAGATATAAATATCAAATCATGTTATGCCTCAATTAAAAACAACAAAATTGATTAATTCATTATTTAATTAATTAAAATGTAAAAATCATTCTTAGCTTTCAGACTAAACTGATGGTGAGACAGATTTGGTCTGTGGACTGTAGCTTGCTGACCCTAATTCTGATCTATCATCTACTTGATGACCAGTTTAATCTCCCGGAAAAAAACCCAGGGCTATGCCCTCAACATTTAAGTATTTTCAGGGCCAGACTGAAATGCTGCTATGACAGCTGCCCAGCTTCTCTAGAGCAAAGGAGTTCATTCGCAGCTGGGGTCTGAGGATATGAGGAAATCCTTCCCTATCTACTCTAAAACTTCTCCACCTATTCCACTGTACTAAGGACTTTCCATCCTTAAACCTCATCGCATCCTCACAAAGAAACCTTATGATGAAACTATATCCTCATTTTTCCATCAAGGAAACTCATTCAGAGAGGTTATGTAACTGGCTCAAGGTCACAGAGCTAGTACATGATCGATTCAGGACTTGAACTTGAGTACCAAGAATGGGGAGTTCATCCTCTTACCCATTATATTACATTGAATATTTTTATATGACAGTTGGTGACCTTCTGAGAGGAGCTTCTTCAACTGACAAAAGTAAATGTTTCATTATGTGCATGAAGGCTTATGTAATACCTTCCCTGAAGTTACATTTCCCCTTTCTGTCACACCTAGTAACAACAGGAGAAACATAAGATGCCTTATTTACAGTTGCAAAACCATACTGTTCCCTAATACACACAGACAGTCTTGAAAGTGAGACCAGATGGGTGAAATGCTGCTTTGGATATATGCTAACCCACAGTGAAGATTTCCCATCTCCCTGCATTATCATCATCAGAGGACTTGGTTTCGGCAGGCAAGGAAAAGCTGCTAAAATGAATGTTACCTTGTTTTTCCAGAAGAGAGAGGTGAGACCACATGAATGTAATGTGCCTTGACATGAAATGGCCAATTTCCTTTAACAAGACTAATTTGAGCTGAATCAGCACGTTGGTGGGGGGGAGTGGGAGGCGCTTGCACTTCTCTTCTCTGGATCTTGAGACTTCTGAGAAGACTGATTTGGCAGAACATTCATAGAAGACAAAATGCTTGAGGCTGTCTGTCTTTGGCTCCCTGACCCTGAAAGGCAGGCTGTTGGGTGCCCTGGAATGCTGCCCATTGTCCAGAAATCATGATGCCTCATTTGCCACTTGGATTTGCCCTTAACTTGCTGTGTGGTTTTGAGCAAATTACCAAAGCTCTCTGCTTCATTTTCCTTGGCAATGAGATGGGTATCACCATTACATATTTTTCCTTCCACTTCACAGAACAGGAGACCCTTCTGCACAGGGGATAAGAGTTTGAACTGTGAAGACAGGTATTTGAGTTTCAATATTGGATCTATCTCTCATTGCTAGGTGACCTGGACCCAACTATTTAGCCTCTTTGTGCCTTTTTTTTCTCATCTGCAAGATGCAAGAAGAAGGCTATTTACTTCACATGGTGTTGCAAAAATTTAATGACCCAATCTGTATGAAATCCTTATCATATTCCTTGACATATGCTAAGCACACAATAAGTGACTATTATAATCATCCTAGTCTTCTGTGAGGCTCTAATTAGCGAACAATAACTAACGTGTATATGGCTATTTATAATTTTCTGTATAAACCAATGGCATTTAATTTTCATGAAAACTCTATGCAACCTTTTAGATATGTTTATCCCCAATTCATATTAGAAATCTAAGCATCAGAAGGGTTATGTAATTTGTCCCAGGCCATGCAAACTGTTCTTATATGCTGTTAAGTTGAATAAAAAACTCTTTTGTTCTTTCTAGTTAGTAAAGTGTGACCTTTTTAATGGAAAGAATCATTACTATCACTGAAGTAAAAATAAGGGGTCTTTGGATTTCAACATTTTTTGATGTCTGTACGTTTTCTTATAGTTGCTTTTATGTTGAGTTAGAAGTATTTTGAGCCCTGGCTGGTGTGGCTCAGTTGGTTGGAGCATCATCCATACACTGAAAGGTAGTAGGTTTGATTATGAGTCAGGGTACATTCCCAGGTTGCAGGTTTAATCCCTGGTTGGGACACATACAGGAGGCAACCAATTGATGTTTCTCTCTCACATTGATGTCTGTCTCTCTCTCTCTGCCTCTCTCTAAAACCAATTAAAAAGCATATCCTTAAGTGAGGATTTATAAAGTGTTTTAAAGTTTCTAACTAAATAAAAGTAAGGGTAGTGCTGTTTCAAGTGGACAAGGCATACCCCTGTTTGAGCTATGATTGGATCAAATATATTACAGAGAAATATGAAAAGAAAGGACTTACAATAGATGATTATATAGCAGAACAGTAGGCTTAAAGTCCAGACTGTTGTCTTAAGAGAGAAATTTCCAAATTCTTTCCTTCTCCCTCTTTACCCTAGCTAGGCCTGAATCTGGAGGACTCAGCTCTGAGAATATGAGAGAACAGACACAAGAGTAGCTGCTCATTCAAAGAAGGATTTAACTCAGGGAAAATACAATAGAAGCCCTTCTATAATATGGAGACTTGTTTGGAAGGAAGAGAGAAACAAGGTGGGCAGTTGTGTTCTGAAATTCTCTCCAAGCCAAAGCCAGAAGCTGCACTGGGCTAATATGGGTGATATTGAGGGTAGAAGGCTGTTATTCCCATTCATTCTTTAGGGCTCTACAAAGAGAAAACCTTTTGGGTGCCTACATGAATCTACATTAGAGCACAATGTGGTAAAGTAGAGAAAAGCCAAAGGGGAAGCCACGTTGCTGATCATTGAACTCAGCATACTGTGAACCCCACATCAGGCTAGAGGAAGAATAATTGTGGGCTGAATGCAGGAAATTACATAGAATCAGGGGTCTGAAACCAGTGGGAACTGAACAGAGAGCAACTAGGCTTAGACTAGGTCGAGGGAAAGACCAGACTATGACTCACACCAACCAGAGTGATAGTAGGGCAAGTAGAATCAATCAATCAAAGGTCTTGGCCTCAGAAACCAAAATGTGCAGTGATTACATATCTGATCCCAACTCCCCTCTGCCATCTTCAGGGCTTCTCAGCCATGGCATCCCCATGCCCATCTGGACAACATACTAAGGGAGAAACAGAGGGAGGCAGATACCATCTGCAAAATGGAACGTTATCATTTTTAAAAAATCAGAGATACTGGGCAACACCAAAAATGGCTTAAATTATTAAATTTGAATGGACACATTGAATTGGATGTTTAGTTTGACTCAGATTGTATTTTCTCTGTCAACTATCATGTAAGAGTTTGAGGGAAGCCCAGAATAGATTTAGAAAAAATATATATTTTATCTGGACACATGAATTATGGAGTGAATTTAGCATGTGTATATGTAAAGATACCTTTTTTTATTTAGCTCTTTACTATATATTAGAGCAGTTTAAGTATTGGTGATATTAAACTTTTTACAATATTTCTGTGACTTTGCCAGAACATAAGTCATTTTTCCCACTGTACTGACTAAGAAACTAATGATTCAAGAGGGCAAATTATTTTTCCAGGATTATAGCTATAAGTGATAAGGAAGGATTAAACTTGCATTTATATTCTGAATATGAAATCAGCATTTCCCTTAGTATGTCATTTATTAAAATACATATGTATATTACATATATCCAGGCATTATATTTCATGGATGATTCTATTTTGTGGAGTATAAAGAAAATAAAAAGTCATTTTGACTGGGTAAGTGGAAAAGTCTTTCAGAGTGTTTGCTCAGGATTTTGCTATATCAGAGTTCTAAGAGGAAAATGTAGGATACATTTATAATAATTATACTTCTTTATTATTTATATCTTGCTATGATTTACCCTCTACCTGTGTATCCATTTCTTTGTTTCTTTATCTAGAAATTCCCTCCTTAAGGTTGCTTCCTCTGCATCCAAAGGAACTCCTTAATCTAACACTTCCCGAGGCATGTTTGGCAGAACACTAGCTCACTTGGATGTAAATAAGTATAACAAGGAAAATGAGATCCAATGGTCATTTAAGTTTGGAAAACACCGGATTAAGTAAATTAAATAGATGTCTTTACTCACTAATTTTTCAGAACCTTCGATGTGGTAAATTATGTTTATTTCTCCTAGAGGGAAATAAAATGTATTACATTTCCCACCTTATTTGGCCATAGGAACATTTTTGTCAGTGGTCTCCTATATTACTTGTATTCTGTAAAGCACATGTTAACACTGCTATCTTAATCAATAACTCTGATGGATGGGAGAGAGTTGAGCTATGACATGGGTCATTCTATTGACCATTAGTGTTGATTAAACTGACTGGATGGATGGATAGTTACATCCTGGCTCTACATGCCCTGGCAAACATGTGATCTTCCCATAAGGACCATTATTAGGTCAAGTGACTATGGTCCCTTAAGGTCTGATTTCTGCTTGAGCACTGCTTGCCATAATTCAGATATCTATACCCATGAGTCATGATGGGAGAAAACCAGGTTAAAGTGAGAACTCTGCCATGGAAACCAATTTCATTCATTAAAGCAGCAAACATTTTTGAAGACCTACTAGGAGCCAGATATGGTGACGTGAGCTAGGGATACAGATTATAAATAAAGCATAGTCACTGCTCTCCAAAATCATGAAGTTAATAGTCCAGCTAAGAAATTTCAAAACTGAAATTCTAGCTATTTGGAAACATGTTATTTTAAAAAAATCAATTGTTAAAAAATACTGTATTTACTTAGACTATAAAAATAGTTACATATCTGATAAATCCAACAATTTTGTGATGTTATTAATTTTTTACTGCATATTAAACATTACTAGCACATAAAGAATATTTATTGAGCATCTATTAAATGCAAGGCACTGTGCTAGAAGCTAGGAGTACATAAGTTAAAAAAACAATCCCTGCTTGCCATTGTCTCTCTCAACTGGCCTGCTACTCTCCTGAAGTGTATCTTCAATAAATCTCACTTTGGTTTATTAAAAAAAAAATCCCTGCTGTCTAGACGAGTATCAATTTATTGGAAAAGACAGTTGCATAAAATAATCCAACAGGATGTGAAAGGAACTACTATAAGGAAATCAAAAATGAGATTTCATAAGAGTAGAGAGAAAAGAATTGTTACTTGGGCCCATGTGTTTAAGAAAACTTGCAGCAAAGGTGACACCTCAGTCAGGGAGAAAGAGTTGAGTCAAGTTCATGAAATTGGCCGATGACCATTTGTTCTTTGACAGCTGGTAGCAAAATGACATCTTAACTGTATTGTCACTGCTTTGGAGTCTAAAAAATACTTCAGCAAATATAATCTTAGGATTTGCTCAGTGGAAGATATAGGGATGTATACTTGGAAGTCCTCCTGCCATCTAGCAATAAATATAACAGGCATAAATATAGGGTGGGGCAAAAGTAGGTCTACAATTGTGAGTAGATGAATCACAGTTTATTATTGTATTATTATTTATTCATTATTGCATTATTTTCTACATGAACAACTGTAAGCCTACTTTTTTTCTGACTCTGTAAATGTGTCAGACAAGAAAAAGGGGAAATAAAAGGAAAAGTCATTGAAAACAGGAACCTGCACATTGTCCAGGCTATGTGAATAGAAACATTAGAATAATTTTAAGGAACAAAATGAAGTTGATAAGGGAATGCCAAAATGAGAATAGAGGAGATGAGAAGGGACAAAGATAAATAATGTGTTTTGCAAGAACATGTCTAACAAATCATCAAAGGAGGGGTTGGTGGGGCCTCAGGAGCTCGCCCAATGTAATTTATTGACAAAGAGAAGTAGACACTCCTTTAAAAAATTAATTATTTGCCTCGGTGATTGTTAACAGGAGTAGTGGAGAGATGAATGCTAGGCATAAGCATAAATTCCATTCTAGAGAAGAGAGAGGAGCTCTTAGAAGAAATAAAGGTGAATCCTGACAAGAGGACGTTGATTAAGTGTGCTCAGAGATTGAGAGAGTGGTCAAGCCCGGAGTGATTGATTGGAGACTCGTGAAATGTGCATTCTAAGTTGGATGTCTGGGTATTCCTGGACTTTCAGTGGCGAGGGGTAGATGAAGGTCAGAAGCCCAGGTCTCATGCACTCAATGAACTGCTCCCCTTTGGATGTGCAGGAGATGAGGATCAAGTATTTGCTGAAAACAAATTACATGCTGGGCACTGTGGTAGATGCTTTACATTCATTGTCACATTGATTTCTCATCATACCCTGCAAGGTAGGTGTTATGATAAGAAAACTGAGGGTCAGGGAGGTTTAATCATTGTCCACGTTCATATGGTAAGTAGCAGACCCAGGATTTGAACTCCAGTCTATCTGATTATAAAATCTATATGTTATTTTCGCTTCATATCAATGAAATAGTCACATCCTTATATAGTTACATAAAGAATAAATCAGACCTAGTAGCTGATAGGAATGCAAATAATGCTAGCTCACAAAAAATAAGAATAGCAAAAGAAAGAGGAAGAGAGGGTATATAAGTAAACAGATTATAATAACTGTCTGAAAGGGCTGTTGAGAGAAACAAGATAATCAATGCCAAGTTCTATATAAGGCCTGTGGCATAGTGAGATTTAAAAAATTCTCAGAAAATTTTAGTACAAAATAACAGGACTTTCTTTTGTACTCGATGCTTCATATGATATTTTTTCTGTATGTTTTTATAAGTTTGACCATCCTTAATAGGTTTTAAGTTACTTGAGGGTAGATATTTGCCTAACTAATCTCTATTTTTCACAAGACTTTGCAAGATGACTGCAGATCAGTACTATGTAGAATAAAAATGGCATACTTCTTTACATTATTATCATTAATATTATCTTTTATTGTTCCTAATAGCACATATAATATGCTATACATACACACATAAGTGTATGTATAGAAACATCTTTGAGTGTGTGTAGCATAGTGTACCAAGTGCTTTATAAAGATATATAATCAATTTATTAAGGAATCTAAACTCAGTGATGTAAAAGTTGATATTCTCACTTCTTGCAAGTTACTTATAAAATCTCATTTTCTCATTTCTTAATGACATATTGGGCAGAATTCATTTCTGGTATTGAATATTCATCCAATGTACAACTCTATTCTCATACCATTTTCCCATGAGCCCCACCTCAATGCTATAAAAATTGTGGTTTAGGGGACGTGCTCGAGAAAGGCATTCAGGGCTGGCTCTCAGATAATTCTACCTCCCTTTCCAGTGGTAATCTGTGATGTTAAGGACTGGAAGAGCAAGCATTGATTTCCTACTGGCCCTTAGTAGTTACAGTTCCTTACTGGTTGGTTGTTGCTGATTGCCTGGGGACCCTCACTGTCCCTCAGCACTTTCTGTATATGTGGGGCTCTGAGAGGGCCCAATGCAGTAGACTGAGCATTGTTTGACCTGCATCGCATGCCCTGGCAGATTGCACCAAAGCCTCTTGCTCTTGGGACCCCTTACCTGCTGAGAAATTCTCTTAGACAGGAATTAAGACAATGTCCATATCCTTTGACCCACAGGAAATCATTTATCCTTGCCTCATCTAATCATAAGAGTAAGGGATGACTTAGGAGCCCTTCCTTCTCATTACCATTGCTCCCCAATTTTCTTTTCCTTCTTCTCACATGGGCAAAAGAAACAGCCCAGTGGGTCTGCTGTGCAGTTAGCCATTTAAACAGAAAAATTCCAGTCTTCTCCCTTGCAGAAACCTATTTCTTTGAAGGTTGTTCTTGGCACATTGTCTGCCTTGCTTGGGGATAGGCAGGTGGTGTCTCAGGGAGGTGAAGGAAAAGCTTCAGAGCCAAGTTCTACCCTCTCCAGAGACCTCTAGTGACTCCTTTCTCAGCTCTCTCTGTATTTTTATTTTGCTCTGTCATAGTGAATGAGGAAGAAGGTGGCAATGGTTGGGGAAGGAGGGAAGATGGCAGTCAGTTTTGCTGCTTTGTCCTAAGTCTGAAAGGAAATGACTGGTCTCACTTGTTCATGGCAGTCTTTGGATACAGATTCTTTTGTCTCAAGATTGGATTTCACCTGCCATTCTGAGGCAAAATGAAGAGTCTCAATCAACATCTGGTTATACATACTTACAATGTACATGTGTGAGTCCTATAAAGTAAAATTTATTATCCTCCTCTCAGTGAAGAAATCTGACTCAGAGAAGATAATGTAGACTATCTCTAGTTACACACAGTTTTAAATGGCAGAGTTGACATTCAAATTAGATTTGCATGACCCCAAAGTCCACCCACAGGACCAAAGAAATGCTCTCTTAATCAGGGGTGGGAAATAGAAGTAAGGAGCATTGGTGGTGGGGAGACACAGGGAACCTTTCCTAGTCAGAGAGAAGAGCAGGAAGAACCCTGAGGCAGCCAAAGAGAATACCTTTTGTCTGGTCTGCTCCCAGGGCTAGATGCCACTAGACAGTGGCAATGAGGGGATGAGACTCCCCAGGACACAGCCTTAGAGGGCAGGGGACATGGCAAAGCCCCAGGTGACTGCATCTGATGAAATTATTGGCTGAATGGATAAGGCCCAAGGGACCAGCACAGGAGACCAATGTGCTTACAAGGGGCAAATAGCCTACAGTAAGAGAGCCTATTCCAATTCCATGTACTGAGCATCCTCTCTAATATTTAGGACAGTGGTTCTTAAAGTAGGATCCCCCAAATAGCAATCTCCACATCACCTGGAGATCTGTTAGAAATTAAAAGTCTCACCTGCTCTCAGACCTCAGCTAAAATCAAAAAGTCTGGGGATGAAGCAACCTGTTTCAACAAGCTCTTTAGGTGCTCCTATTTGTTTCTTAGATTTATGTCAGGTTTCCTGGGGGAGATTTTACATGCAGAAAGTAATGTGCCCTTATTGGATGTAAAGTTTGAATAGTTATGACACATAGGGACCGTTATGTGACTAGCACCAAAATCAATATGTAGCCCTGGTTGTTGGGTCTCAATGGTTAGAGCTTTGGCCCATGAAAGGATCTTGGGTTTGACTGGTCAAGGGCATGTACATTGTTTTTGGGTTCAATCCTCAGCCTTGTGCTGATTGTCTCTCTCACATCAATGTTTCTCTCTCTCTCTCTCTCTCTCTCTCTCTCTCTCTCTGCCCTCCCTCCCTTCCATCCCCTCGAAAAATCAATACGTAGACTATTTCTGTCACCCACAGAGGTCCTTCATACTCCTGTGTCCTCAGTACTCTCTCCACCTAACCTCTGTCAAACACTCATCTGATTTCTGTCCCTACAGTTTTGCCCTTTGTAAAGTGTAATTATCCATATTGTTACACACAAGCCAACAGTTGGCTCATTCTTATTGCTGAGTGGTATTCTCTCATATAAAAGTCCCCATTGTTTATTTGTTTGTTTTAATTCATCCCCCAGGTGATGGATGTGCCTTATTTCTACTTAAAATTACTATAAATATTCATGTCCAAGTCTTTGTGTGGACATACGTTTTCATCTCCCTTTGGTAAATACCTATAGCAGGATTGCTGGGTCATCAGTTAAGTATATATTTAGCTTTATAAGAAACTACTTAACATGTTTTCCAAAGTGACTGTAACATTTACTTCCCACAAGATATATACGAGAATATCACTTGTTCGTAGTCTGTCCATCACTTGATATTATTATTAATTTTGTTGTTGTTAATTTTAGCCATTCTAGTAGATTACAGGTTGTACCTAACTGTGGTTTAATTATTATTTCTCTAATGATAAATGATGCTGAGCATTTTTTCATGTGCTTATTTGCCATTGATATATCTTCTCTGATAAAGTATCTATTTCAATTCTTTCCCATTTTGAAAATTGTGTTGCCTACTTATTACTGAACTAGAGGCCCAATGCACGAAATTCATGCCTGCACTCACTCCAATCTGGGACCCCTTGGGAGATGTCCGACTGCCTGTTTAGGCCCAATCCCACAAACCAGCAGTCGCACATCCCTCTCACAATCTAGGACTGTTGGCTCCCAACTGCTCGCCTGCCTGATTTCCCCTATCTGCTTCTGCCTGCCAGTCAGATCACCCCCTAACCACTCCTTGGTAGCCTGATCAATGCCTAACTATTCCCTTGCCTGCCCTATTGCCTCAACTGTCCCCCTTGCTGGCCTGCTCATCTCCAACTGCACTCCTCTTCTGGCCTGATTTCCCCTACCTGTCTCTGCCTCAGCCCTGCCGTGGTGGCTTTGTCCGGAAGGAAATCTGAAGGTCTTTTGGAAGGTATCCTGGTCCAATTAGCATATTAACCTTTTATTACTATATGGTAAGAAGTCTGTTTATTCTGGATATAGATCCTTTAACATGTATGTGTTTTGCAAATATTTTCTCTCACCTTGTGATTTGTCTTTTATAGTCTTCACATTTTTAGGGTTTTTTTTTTAAATATTTTATTGATTTTCTACAGAGAGAAAGGAAGAGGGATAGAGAGTTAGAAACATCGATGAGAGAGAGACATCGATCAGCCATCTCCTGCACGCCCCCCACTGAGGATGTGCCCACAACCAGGATACATTCCCTTGACTGGAATCAAATCTGGGACCTTTCATTCCGCAGACTGACGCTCTATCCACTGAGCCAAACCGGTTTTGGCTGTTTGTTTGTTTTTAAGAACTAAAGTTTTTAATTTTGATGAAGTTCAATTTATCATTTTTATAAATTTATGGTTCATGTTTTTTGTGTCCTATATCAGTATTTTTTTCCTAATTCCAAATTACAAAGATTCTGCTTCTGTTTTCCTCTAGAAGTTTTATAATTTTATGTTTTTTATGTAGGTCTGTAATTCATTTTGACTTCATTTTCTTATGTGGTGTGAGGATTTTGTGTTTGTTGCTGTTGTTTTGTTTTGCATAAGTGAATCTAATTGTTCTGGCCCTGTTTATTGAAAATATTATCCTTTTTCCATTAAATTACCATTGTACCCTCTCAAAAATGAATTGGCTACATATTTGCAGGCCTATATTTGGCCTCTCCATTCTGTGCCATTGATGTATTTGTCTATCCTAATAATAATACCATTCTGTCTTGATTACTGTAGACCTATATTAAGTCCTGACATCAGATAGGATTAGTCTTCCAACTCTCTTCTTCTTTTTCAAAATTGCTTTCACCAATCTAGTTCTTCATGTTTTTATATACGTTTTATAATTAGTCTGCCAATTCCTTTTAAAAAGTTCCCACTAAATTTTTTATTAAAATTGCATTGAGTCTATAGGTTAATTTGGGGATAATTGATTTATTAATAATATTGGATTTTCAAATTCATTTTCCCCATTTATTTATTTATTTATTTTTAATTCTCTCATCAATTATTTTTATGGTGGCATCACACAAAACTGAATTAGATTTATCCAAAAGTGTTTCATGTTTGTTTTTTTAGTGCTATTGTAGAGGATTCACTATTAAGAAAAACAGTACTGGTATTTTATCCATATGTTTCCCCCCAGACTCCAGCCAGTTCTGATAGTAGTTGACATGAGGTTTGTGCTACCAGGCTGAGCTATATCTGATAACTGGGATTACCAATTAAAAAAAGCATCAGAGTGTAATTTCAGGAGCCCAGATTCCAGAGTCAAGTTGCCTGGGTGTGAAGCCTCACTCTACCACTTACTAGCATTCTCTAGGATTCAGTTTCTTCATCTATAACATGGGTCCATTGTACATCTCATGTAAAAATAGTTAAGTATCCTTGGGCAAGCTAATTTCCAAAAGCCTTGATCTTCACATGTATTAGTTAGGAATAATGATAGAATTATGTTAAAAGTTAAATTAAAATATAGAATTATGTTACACCAAAACCGGTTTGGCTCAGTGGATACAGTGTCAGCCTGTGGACTGAAAGGTCCCAGGTTCGATTCTGGTCAAGGGCACGTACCTTGGTTGCGGACACATCCCCAGTGGGAGGTGTACAAGAGGCAGCTGATCAATGTTTCTCTCTCATTGATGTTTCTAGCTCTCTATCCCTCTCCTCCCTCTCTGTAAAATATCAATAAAATATATTTAAAAAAATAAAAAAGAATTATGTTAAGAGGTAAATTAAAATAAAGCTTTGGCAGCACAGAGATAGTGCCTAATAATATGCCCTTGTTAATATCAGCTGTCAATCATATCTATATTAATACAGTATCTGACATATATTGATATTAACCAAATGATTATTTAAAAAATAGAGTACCTTCTGAGCAATGAATACTAGTGTTGCAGAAAACCTTAAAATAATTTTAGAAGTGGCTGTTAAAATATTTACATGATGGCCAGACTGCCTTATTGAATACTGATTGTTTCCAACCATTCTTGCCAAGTTCTGTGGATTGGTTGTCCACAGAACTACCCCTCGTATTACACTGTCATTACTTAATGTAGATGGTAACTAGAATCAATCTACTTATTGTAATGACTTCTAGTTACATACGTCCAATTACCACTATCGTTAAGCAAGCAGTAGCTGCCAATATTGAGTAGTGATGTGACTTCATGTGTTCAATGCATTCGCTCCAAAGCATGACCTTCTTATTTGAGAAAAATAAACAGCACCCAAGTTAATACTTTTTTTGTGTTTAATTCTTCTCCTGTTTTATTTTTAAAAAATTTGATCAACTTATTAATGCTGGGAGAGAGAGATAGGTAGGTTCTAGAAGTTATAAGTATCGATGAGTATTTTAGGTTATAGCATGCTTTTGGTATAAATGATAGTATAATCTCTAGGGAAATTAGCCAGTTTGATTCTGTAAGCATCCTGGATAATATGGGAAATCATACATCACCAATATATAACAGGAAACAGTATATCAATATTGAAGCCACAGGTTTTTTGTTTGTTTTTTATCTTTATTGTTGAGTCCCCTACCACCTGCCTGCACCCAGCCCAGGCCTTCACCGCCCTGTTATCTGCATCCATGGGCAGTGCGTATGCCTAGCTCTGCAATGAAATTTATAAAGCTGTGTCTCTGGCCTAGTCATCTGCTCTCTCCTTTCATGTTCTTTGTCTATAAAATATGAGCCCAATGTAATGAGATTGATTAGAGCTTAATGATTCTGATTTTGTCCCCTGGTTTTAAGAGGATTCTTTTCCTTCAAGCTTGTTGCCTTCTATATAGAAGAAAAGGGGTCAACATGAAAAGGCAAATATTTATCCTAGACACTATTTGACTAACAGTGAGATTAGTAACCTCTAAGGTAGTAAAAGTCTACATTATGGAGCTTATGAATTAAATTAACACTGCAGAATTTCTCATCTGTAAAATAGGTTTAATTAGAATTGCTTTGCAGTGTGTAAAATTAGTGAGTTAATGTTTTACAAACTCCTAGAATATTGAAAGTACACTAAAAGCTAGTTGCTTTTCCCTATGGACATATTGTCTATTTAAATTTCCTAGGATTTTGTATCTTGATATAATCAAGAAAACTGTGCCCTGAAGACACTTATATCATAAATCAGTCCAGAAATATAAAAGATCAAAATTAGTTTTACTATCGTCAAGAGACCAAATTGCCTATTATGTTTCACCTAATAAATTTGCCCAATTTAACTAGCACCAAATCATCTACTGCACTTTTTCTTTCTCAACTCATTTAAGCAAAATCCAATAATCCAGTTTGATAATGATTCCATATCCGGATCTGGTAAAATGTTTAGGAATCCTATTGACCTGTACTTAAACATCATCTCTGCTGTTTACACTATGTATGATTTAGGTAATAGTCTTATTTTCTGGGATCCTGTTTCTCCATCTGTAAAATGGGAATGTACTCACATTATATGCATTTTTGAGGTTAGATTTTACCCAAATGCAAGGCATAAAATAGCTATCACTAAGTAATGCTTGCTGTTAGGTTTGCTTTACACACCAGTGAAGTGACAGTAGAGTTTCTGAAAGTTGCTCCCTTATCATATCTCATTCTTTTGTCTATAATATTAGATTTTTCAAATAGCTTAAATTGAAGGCAACAAGCTTGAAGGCAAAGAATCCTCTTAAAACCAGGGGATAAAATCAGAATCATTAAGCTCCAATCAACCTCATTACACTGGGCCCATATTTTATAGACAAAGAACATGAAAGGAGAGGGCAGATGACTAGGCCAAAGAGACACAACTTTATAAATTTCATTGCAGAGTTGGACATATGCACTGTCCCTGGATACAGACAATAGGGCAGCGAAGGCATAGGGTGGGTGGAGGCGGGTGATAGGGGACTCTCAACAATAAAGATAAAAAACAAACAAAAAACCTGTGGCTTAAATATTGATGTACTGTTTCCTATTATATAAAACACCTTGTTTTAATTCCAACCATAGAGAATGGTTCTATCCAGATGACAGGAAATTATTCAATTGTTACTATAATTTTAAAGAATGCAATATATAATGAGGAAATGTGAAAAAGCAATTAGGCATCAAAAATGTATATATAATATGATCCCAAATACGTATATAAAATATGCATAAAAGAGATATGCAGAAGATTTAAAGTAGGTAGTAGTGGGAATATAACTTTTTTCTATTTCTACATTTCAAATGTGCCAATTCTTATACCTTTTTAAATATGGGTATTTTTTTTATCTTTCTATATTTTCCACTTTTCAAATTTTTCTATATTTTAAATAATTAACACATATTAGATATAAAATAAGATAGAAAAACATATCTATTTGACTGCAAAGTAAAGAAAAAATTTGTATACATTAATTGTTAAAGGAGATTCAAGCTTAGTGAAGAATTCCTAAGACAATGCCCTCTGATAGGACTGTGCTACTTAGTAAACAGTCATAGTTTGATGAATATTTATCAAATTTTCTCATAATCTACTTCAATTATTTTTCTTGCTTCCCACTTTGCCTACTCCTTGGCAAAACTATATATTTAATTTAAGTGCCTATGCTGTGTACAGTTAAGAATGACAAAGGAGAGCAACCTGTTAAAAATGCATGAGAAATATAACTGGCCTGCTATTGACGCATCATGTGTCTGTATGTGTTTGTCTGTATGTGTGTGTATTTTTTTAATAGAAACTCTACATATTCAGAGTTCCAATGGTTCAAGTTCTAGTTCTTATAACAGGATACTCAATTTGGAGCCTTAAAGTATAATCTGGCTGTGCCCATTCCTGCAGCCTAAAATCTATTTAATTAGATAGGACATTTTTCTTTTATAATTTAAAACTTCATTCTCCTATCTCAGGACGAATCATTAATCAAGGTGAAGAGATCAGAACTGTCAGATAAGAAGAATAGAAACAGCTTCTGTGGTCTCAGATCTCTTTGTTCTCATTTTTTAAATCCACATCCAATGATCTTTTTTTCATTGATTTCTAGAGGAAGTGGAAGGGAAGGAAGGAAAAGGAGAAATATTGACATGAAAGAGACTCACCAATTGGTTGCCTCCATGTGCCTTTACCGAGGTTGAGGAACCTGAAACCTAGCTACATGCCCTTGACTAGGAGTGGAACCCAATATCCTTGGGTTCCAAGGCTTACTGAACTGGCCAGAGCAGACCACTCTTTTTTTGATGGAGAATAGCACACATAATAGGTTAAACTAGAGAGGGAAGGTGTGATGGGGAATCTGTCTCTGATAGAAAGTTTTCAGACTTAGCATCAATTTTTAACCCATGAAAGATTTTCCTTTGTTCTGCCTAGTAACTGTGAAGAAACAGCCACAGTTACTGGACCCATGTCTGACTTCTCAACAAGGTTTTGAGATTCAGGCAATCAGGGGAAATTTTACTTATTTTCCCACAAAATAGATGGCATATAGTATCTACTAAGTCAATATTAGTAAAATTAATTTAAATTTTATCGAACAAACCTTTAAAATTTTAACACTTAAGAATTTTCATAAAGGATATGGAGTAATTTTGAAAAATCAAAAAATCAGATTTTATCATTACCCCTCTGCTTACAAATCAGAACAATCAAATGCTTTTGATGGCTTTCCATGGCACTTAACCCCTAACTTTGACCTCTAAGGCACATGTGAAATGTTCCTCCCTATGTGTCTCTCCAGGTTTATCTTGAACCACTGATCTCCTCTTTTATTTGTGCCCATCAGGCTGGTCCTTCAGTTCATTCTCACCACACAGCTTTTGTCATAGTTGATCCCTTTGCCTGGAATGCTTTACATTCTCGTTGCTTTCCTGGTTCCTCCTTGTCTAACTCCAGGGTTAGCTTCTCGAAGAAGACTTTCCTAGTGGACAACTGTAACATTGTTTTCTTCAGTCATTCTCTGATTACATCACTCTTTTCTTTTCATAATAGACTTTTTACTATCTGAAATAGCTTCTTTATTTGTTTGTTTTCATATATGTCCTTACTAGAGGGTAAACTCAATGCAGATGGAGGGGGCAGCTTTTGTGGCCTTTACTATGGATTCCCCACCCCTTGGAGAATACTGTGGGGAGGGAGGAATGTAGAGTGGAAGGGAGGAACTTAGATCAGGCAGTCTTTAGTAGAATCCCTAATCTCAAATTTATAGATGAGTAAACTGAGGTCAGGAGAAGTTATTTACCTATGTAATGATCACAGCTAGTGAATTAAAGAACTGAGATTCTAAAGACAATTGTTTTTAATTCAAGCAGGGTTCTGTTAGTCATCTTAAAAGATAGTTTGGAACTTCTGTTTTAACCATGTTAGAATAACTGTTACCAGACTTGCCTTTACACTGTGAACAATTAGAAAACAGGCAGTTTTGGAATGTGATTCCTGCGAAAAGAAAACAACTGAGATAAAAACTACACTGGCTCTTACTTTCCTAGAGACACTAGCTTGATTATAGCAGAGGGAGGGAGAAATCAAGCATTTTGTGGCACACTCAGGAGTTGAGAAAATTATCAGAGTTCAGAGAGACTGAGGCATCTGAAAGAAGAGGTTGAGGAGTCGGGGAAGGAATTAGGGGAGAAAGAACTCCTGAAACTTGCATATGGGTCCTCATAAATCTGATTCTGAATAATAACCTGTGGGTGCATAAGGTAAAACTATATTTAGTTAGACAAGTGACTATTAGGGAATATTAAACCTAATAATACCCAGAGCTCACAAAAGAGTTTGAGTTATGAACAGCAAGAGTAAAGAGATTTCAACAAACATCCAAGTAGGATCACACCTTAGTGATTGGGCAAACCTAGCTGAACAGTAAAAGCGAATCTAGTCTTGCCATAAAAAAAGTAAAAGAACAAGCCTTGAAATGATGAGGCTGATCCACAAATAATAGCTGAAACAAATGTCAACGTTCTTTTTTTAATGTAATTAATCTTTATTGTTCAGATTATTACAATTGTTCCTCTTTTTTCCCTCAATAGCTCCCCTCCACCCGGTTTCCACACCACCCTCTGCCCTTACTTCCTCACCACTGTCCTTATCCATAGGTGTCCGATTTTTCTTCAGTCTCTTCCCACACCCCCATACCTCTGTCCTACTGAGAATTGTCAGTCTACCCCCTTTCTATGCCCCTGATTCTATTATATTCACCAGTTTATTCTGTTCATCAGATTTTTTATTCATTTGCTTTTTAGATTAACTTGTTGATAGATATGTATTTGTTGTTCATAATTTTTATCTTTACCTTTTTCTCCTTCTTCTTCTTAAAGGATACCTTTCAGCATTTCATATAATACTGGTTTGGTGTTGATGAACTCCTTTAGCATTTTCTTATCTGTGAAGCTCTTTATCTGCTCTTCAATTTTGAATGATAGCTTTGCTGGGTAGAGTAATCTTGGTCGTAGGTTCTTGCTATTCATCACTTGAATATTTCTTACCACTCCTTTCTGGCCTGCATCATTTCTGTTGAGAAATCAGCTGACAGTCGTATGAGTGCTCCCTTGTAGATAATGAACTGTTTTTCTCTTGCTGCTTTTAATATTCTCTCTTTGTCTTTGGCTCTTGCCATTTTAATTATGATGTGTCTTGGTATGGTCCTCTTTGGATTCCTTTTGTTTGGGGTTCTTCCTGGACTTGTAAGTCTATTTCTTTCACCAGGTTGGGGAAGTTTTCAGTCATTATTTCTTCAAATAGGTTTTCAATATCTGGCTCTCCCTGTTCTTCTGGCACCCCCATAATTAGATGTTGATACGTTTGAGGTTGTCCCAGAAGCTCCTTACACTATCTTCAAATTTTTCAGTTCTTTTTTCTTTTTGCTTTTCCAGTTGATTGTTTTTTTTTTCTTTTTTTGTATTTTAAATCTTTGACTTGATTCTTGCAGTTCTCTAGTCTGCTGAATAATATTTTTTTATTTCAGTCAGTTTATGTTTCTAGTTGGTCCTTTTTTATATCCTCAAGGGTCTCATTAAATTTATTGGCCTTTTCTAGGAAATTCTTGTAAAACCTTATAACCATGGTTTGCTATAACCAGTAATTTGCTTTTCTCCATTTCTTTCATTTGTGATGTTTCTTTGTCTCCACATTTTCACTGCTTCCCTGAGTTGGTAGAATAGATTTGTGTGATAGGTGTCCTATAGGGTCCAGTGGCTTAGCCTCCCCCAGTTACCTGAATGGACTCTTTTGGTGCATCACTTTGTGGACTGTGTGCACAGCCTTGTTGTAGTTAAGTCTTGATTGTAGTTGGTATCACTGGGAGGAATTGAGCTCCACGCCAATTGGCTGTGAGGATCAGCTGTGTCTACACTTGGAGAACTTCTGTGATGGAGACACCCTTATGAGAGAAGACTTGCAAAATTGCAAAAGCCTCTGTGCTCAGCTTGGATGGGGTGGAGTCTCAGGACAGAGCAGACTATCTTGGCTTCCCGTCAGCTCTGCCCTATAAACCCCTGGGTCTTAGTGTCCCTCAGTAATCTCTGCAAGCACCTCTGAGAGAAAACCATCCTCAAATTTCACCTGCTGCCAGATAGTCCAGTTTCTCCCCAAATAGACTGAGTTCCCAGAAACTCAGTACAGTCAGGAGCTTCTGTCTCCTTTCCATTTTAGAAAGCCAGCCACTCACTCAGACACCCGTGCACTCAGCAGTGAGTCCTCAGCGCATGCGTGCACCTCAGGACCTCTGCCTTCTGCAGCTCTCCTGAGTCTCAGTGTGTTTTCTCTTTTTCTGACAGTCCAGATTTCCCCGAAATGGGTCTGGGTATCCAGAGTCTCACCCAGGACTGGAGTTCAGTGCAGTCAGGAGGTTCTGTCTCCCTCCCACTTGAGGAAGCCAGGCACACATTCAGCCACCCGCCCTCTCCACATACCTGTGTCTCTGTACCTCAGTCTTTTGCAGCTCCTTTGAGTCTCAATGTGCTTTCCTTTTTCCTTCTAGTTGTAGAATTTCCACAGAGCCAGCTTTCCTGTGGTTCTGGATGGTGTACATTTTGTCTTTTAGTTGTAGTTTTGATATTGTTGTGCAAGGCAGCAGTTTATGTGTTTACCTATGCTGCCATCTTGGTTTCCCCAAATGTCAACACTCTTTAAAGAAAGACAGAAAATCTGGACAGTAAATAACAAAATATGTATAATGGCCAGTATCCCAAAAGAAAAAGTAATTACCAACCATGTGAAGAAGTAGGAAAGTGTAACCTACAATTAAGAAGAATAAAGGTGGTAAACAGGAATAGACCCAAACATGGCAGACATGATAGAATCAGTAAACAAGTTTATAAAAACCTATATAATAAAACCCTTATATACAAATCAACCAAACAGCTGAACAACTGGTCGCTATGACATGCACTGACCACCAGTGGGAAAATGCTCAATGCAGGAGCTACCTCCTGGTGGTCAGGGTGCTCTCATAGTGGGAATTCCGCTGAGCCAGAAGCTGGGCTCATAGTTGGCAAGTGCAGTGGCAGGGAGCAGGCCTTACCATGGCAGACATCCCCCAAGGGGTCCCAGACTGTGAAAGGGTGAAGTCTGGGCTGAGGGACTCTCCTGACTGTACAAATTTTATCACCGGGCCTCTAGTAGCTATTATAAATATGCTATATGAAATATTGAGAAAAAATGAACTATATAAAAAAAGACTCAGAGAACTTCTAGAGTTGAAAAAACATAATATCTGAAATTTAATACACTGAAAGAGATTAACAGCAGATTAAATACTGGAAATAACAAGAAGAGAATTTGAAGACATATCAATAAGAATAATACAAAAGAGAAAAAAAGCACAAAAGAAAAAAGTTTAAATTTTTCTTAGTAGGAGTGGCATTGTGGTAATATTCAATAATTTAACATATAGGTAGTTGGAACCTCAGAAGTAGAGAAAGAGCAGAAAAATATTTGAAGAAATAATGAATGGAAAAAATGTAACTATAAACGCACAGATTAAAGAAACTAAATAAACAATCAGGATAAATAAATATGGAAGTCTGCTAGGGCACATCACAATCTAATTTCTAAGAACTGATAATAAAATAGGCATGTTAAAAGGAATACCAGCAAAAGGGCTCATTAAATATAGAGGAACAAAAGTATGAAATTCCACTGATTTCTCCTCAAGGAGAAAGAAATCCAAAACATCCTTAGCAGACTTAAAACAAAGCAAAACACATCAACCTATAATTCTATAGCCATGAAAATACACTTTAAAAATTAAGGCAGTTTTGAGAGTTTTTCAGAAAGACAGAAGTTCAGAAAATATATTGCTAGAAGATCTGAACATAAGTAGTATGGAAGGAAATGTTTTAGACAAAAGGAAAATTTTATCCAATGGAAACTTGGACATGAAACAATGAAGATAACCAGAAATAGTAAATAACAGTGACAGTTTTTCCCATTTAAAATTTTTCATTAAAAGATAATATACTTTTAAAGCTACAATAACAATAACATATTTTGGCATTTGCAACATATCTAGAAGTAAAACATACAACAACTATATTAAAACAGATGGAAGGGGAAATAGAAATGTACTATTATAATATTCTCACATTTCATGTGAAATGATAATCTGAAGTTACACTTTGATAGGTTAAAGGCATTTATTTCAAACCCTATACCATCAACTAAAATAAATAAGTAATCAGAGATAAAAAGTAATATAGAAAGATGCTGAAGCCAAGAGAAAAGGAACAAAGAACAGATGAAAACAAATACCATGGCAGTAGACTTTATTTAAATATACAGTGATACCTTGAGATACGAGTGCCCTAACATACGAGATTTTTGAGATACGAGCTGTCGAGTGAGCAATTTTTGCTTTGAAATATGAGCAACATTTGAGATAGGAGTAATTGGGCGGATCAGCCGGTTGCACAAGACCCACCAGTTTACCTTGACTCAAGCATCTCGTAGTTCCCCACGCCTCAAGGTTCCGGAACGAATTAAACTCGTATCTCGAGGTACTACTGTATTGATAATCACATTAAATATAACTAGTATAAACATGCAAATGAAAAGGCAGAATATCACATTGGAATAAAAACAAGACCTAGCTGTATGTTGTATACAAAAGCAAAAATTAGAGAATTAGAAAATAAACAATAAAGAAAAATCAATTAAACAAAAGGCTGATTTGGGGGGAAGGTCAATACAATTTCAATAAACATTGAACTAAACTATTCAAGAAAAAATGGAAAGATATAAATTTCTATATTAATAAGGAAAGAGGAGACATTGCTGTAGATACTATAGATTAAAAAGTCAATAAAAAATATTATGGACAGCTTTATACCAATAAATTCAAGAGCTTAGATACATGGGCAAGTTTCTTATGATTTAAAATTTAACTAAATTTATAGAAGAAGAAATGAAACTTGAATGGAATTGAAACTTAAATATTACATACATTTAATTGACTTTCTTTCAGGTAAAACTACAGACCCAGAAGGCCTCACTAGCAAATTCTATCAAACATTTAAGGAAGATAATACTACTCTTACATGAAATTGCCCCAAATTTAGAGAAGGCTGGCATTATTCTGAAACCAAACAATAAATAAAAAGAACAATATATTATAACCAAATGAAGTTTATCTCCAGAACTCAAGGCTGCTTTATACTTTGGAAATTAATCAATATAGTTCATGGTACAAACAAATTAAAATAAAGGAGAAAAACTATATGATCATCTCCATAGAGGCAAGAGAAACATTTGACAAAATTCAATATTCATCATTCTATTTAATAAAATAGTGATATGCAGATTGACCATATCTCTGCTACACCCACAAGCCACTCTCACCAGCCAATCAGGAGTGAGTATGCAAATTAACCCAATCAAGATAGCTGCGGCCATGGAGTGACCAGGAGGCTTGAGTTTCCCTGGCAATGGAGGAAGCCAAGCTTCCTGCATACCTTGGCCAGTCCAGGACTCCACTCAAGGCTACAAAGTTTTAATTATAGAAGATAAATAAATCCCAACAAAAATGGCTACAGCCATGGAGCAAGCAGAAAGCTAGGCTCCACTCAAGACTATAAAGTTTCAATTATAGAAGATAAATAAAGCCCAGATTCAAGGCCTCTACTTGGGTTATGGGGGTTGGGGGGTAGGGAGGCAAACCACCACAGGCCCCTTGCCCAGGATGCCTCATGCCCCAAGGGAACCCCCCCTCCCAGATCCTGGACATCCTTCAGGGTGAACCAGCTGGCCCCCACCCATGTACCAGGCCTTATTTCTATCTAATAAAAGAATAATATGCAAATTGACCATCATTCCAACACACAAGATGGCTGCCCCTATGTGGACACAAGATGGCTGCCATGTAGGAAAGTTGGAAGGGACTAGGCCACCAAGGGAGGGCAGTTGGGGGTGATCAAGCCTGCAGGAGAGGGCAGTTAGGGGTGACCAGGCTGGCAGAGGAGGGAAGTTGGGGGCAAACACACTGGCAGATGAGCAGTTAGGCATCAGTCAGGCTGGCAAGGGAGTGGTTAGGCAGTGATCAGGCTGGCAGGCAGAAGTGGTTAGGGGTAATAGGAAGGCAAGCGATCAAGCAGTTGGGAGCCAGCAGTCCTGGATTGTGAGAAAAATGTCCAACTGCCCATTTAGGCCCAATCCTCCCAATAGGGTCTAAATGGGCAGTTGAATATCCCTCGAGGGGTCCCAGATTGGAGAGGGTACAAGCTGGTTTGAGGGATACACATGCTCATCCCATGCACAAATTTTGTGCGCCAGGCCTCTGGTATATAATAGAAGCCTAATATTTTGTGTCCAGTCATCTGGTCATCTGTTCAACCAATCAAAGCATAATATGCTAATGATATGCTAAGGCTGCTCAACTGCTCACTATGGTATGCATTGATCACCAGGGGGAAGATGCTGTGACCAGTAAATTAGTTTGCTGCTGGGGTCCAGCCAATCTGTACTGCATGAAATGAGCCAGACATACCCTGGAGCTCTAGTGTGGTCCCTCCCCAGCTGGCCAACCTCCTGCATACCTCCCTGGCCCCAATCGTGTACCTGTGGGGTCCCTCTGCTGGTCTGTGCACTCACAATTCGGGACCCCTCAGAGGATGTCAGAGAGCCAGTTTCAGCCCAATCATGCATGCACCAGGCCTCTAGTTTCTAATAAAACTCTCAGAAAACTAAGAAGAGAACAGAACATATTCAAGGTGATAGAGGGCATCTATGAAAAGCCAGAGCTAATGTCTTACTTATTAGGGAAAGGCTGACACCTTCCCTAAAATCAAGATCAATCTCATCACTTCTATTCAACACTGTATTGTAAGTAATGTAAGTGCTAGTTAAAGTAAGAAAATGAAATAAAAGGCAAGAGATGGGAAAGCAAGTTTTTTTTAATGTCCACAGATGTAGAAAAATCTTAAGCACTATATGAAAAAGCTACCACAATTAAGCTATGAATTTAGAAAGGTTGCAGGATACAAATACCATATGCAAAATTAATTGTATTTCTACCTACCAGCAATAAATAATGAAATGGATTTTTTGATATCATAGAAATAAATTTAATTACAGAAGGGAAGTGTCAGGCTTAGGTTATGGAAACTGCAAAGCATTCCTGAAAGAAATATTAAGACTTAAAGGGATTTCACATGTTGCTGGATTAGAAAACTCATATTTTTAATATTTTTATTCTCCCCAAATTGATTCATTGATCCAATGCAATCCCATGAAAAATCACAACAGGCTTTTTATTTTTCTCAAATTGACAAACTGGATTCTAAAATGTATATGCAAATGTAAAAGGCCTAGAATATCCAAAACAACTTTGGAAAATATGAATAAAATTGGAGGATTTATAATACTTTATTTCAATACTAATAATAAAACTATAGTAATTAACATAGGATAGAGTTGATATAAGCATGTCATTCAATGGAACAATACAGATTCCAGAAATAGACCCCACACATATATGTTCAATTGATTTTAAACAGTTTTTAAAAATTCAATAGAGGAAAAAACTGTCTTTTTCCAAAGAGTGGCAGAATAATTGACTACTCATATGGAGAAAAAAAGTACTAAATTTTGATGTCATAACACACACTAAGTTCACTTGATATGGATAACAGAAACTATAGTAGAATGCCCGAAACTATAAAACATCTAAAAGAAAACATTTATGCAAATATTCATAACCTTGGAGTGGATGAGCATTTTTTTAGGACACAAAACATGAGACATAAAAGATAGATCAAGTTTATTTCACCAAAATTAAAAATGTTCCTCTTGACAGCCACTGTTAAAATAGAAAACAAACAATTTTTAGAGTGTGAGGAGCTATTTATAAAGTATATATCAGACTAATGTGTCCATGTATGTATACAACTCCATAACAAGAAGATAATGCATTTTAAAAAGAGGCAGAAGATTTGATCATTGGCTTCACAAAAGAAGATATGCAATTGGCCAATATGTAAATGGGCCATATTTGTTCTCTAGGACTATTCTAAATACCATAAACTGGGTGACTGAAAATAACAGAAACTTGTTCTCCCGGTAATGAGGCCAGAAGTCTGAAATCCAGGTGTCAGCAGGACTGTGCTTCTTCTAGGGAAGGATCTGTTCCATGCTGCTCTCCTAGCTTCTGGTGTTGCTGGCAATCATAAATTCGTAGATGCATCACTCCAATTTCTGCCTGTGTCTTCACATAGCATTCTCCTCTGGATAGGCCATCCTGTTTCTATCTACATGACCTTCTTCTTCTAAGGACACCAGCCATTGAATTTAGGACCCCCATAACTAGTTTGACCTAATCTTGATTATATCTGCAAAGACCCTCATACCAAATATGATCACATTCACAAGTAATGGGGTTAAGATTTCACTATATATTTTATGGGGACAAAATTCAAGCCACAGGAAATGTCCAACATCATCAGGGGATGGTAAATTAACACAACAATGAGAATGCCTGTTAGACTAAAAATAATTTTAAATCTGACAATACTAAGTGTTGACAACTAAGTAGAGCAAATGGAATTCTCATACATTACTGGTGATTGGTAAAATGATACACCCATTTTGGAAAACAGCCAGTTTTTATAAAGTTAAACACATGATCACCCTCAGCCCAGCAATTCCATCCCCAGATATTCACCTAAAAGAAATGGAGTCTAAACCGGTTTGGCTCAGTGGATAGAGCATCAGCCTGTGGACTGAAAGGTACCAGGTTCGATTCTGGTCAAGGGCATGTATCCTGGTTTCGGGCACATCCCCAGTGGCGGGTGTGCAGGAGGCAGCTGATCGATGTCTCTCTCTCATTGATGTTTCTAACTCTCTATCCCTCTCCCTTCCTCTCTGTAAAAAAATCAATAAAATATATTTTAAATAAATAAATAAATAAATAAATAAAAGAAATGGAAACATATATGCATATAGAGGCCTACACTTGAATGTTCATAAGTTTTATTCACAATAATCCAAACTTGAAAACATCCCCATTTTCCACTGACAACTGCATGAATAAATTGTGTTAAATCAATACAATCAAATAACCAACAATAGCCCCGCAGATGTGGCTCAGTGATTGAGCATTGACCTCTAAGCCAGGTGGTCATGGTTCAATTCCTGGTCAGGGCATATGCCCAAGTTTTGGGCTTGATCCCCAGTAAAGGCGGTATGCAGGAGGCAGCTAACCAAACATCACTGATGTTTCTCTCTCTCTATCCTTTCCTCTCTGAAATCAATAAAAAAAATACCAACAATAAAAAAGGGATGAACCATTGATCCATACAGTAGCTTGGATGCATCTCAAAATTAGTATGATGAGTTCAAGAAGTTAGAGACCAAACCTTGCACACAAAATGATTACATTTATGTGGATTTCTAGAATAGAGAAAAGATTCTGTAATGACAGGAATTAGATCGGTGCTTTCCTTGAGTGGGGAGTGGAGAAGGGAGATTCACTGAAGCCCATTGTGATGGAAATGTTCTGAATCTTGATTGCATGGGGTTGCAAGTGTATAGGTTTGCACATAAGAAGTATATGCTATGCATAATAATCATACATAAAATAGGTTCATTTTATCTCATGAAAATTATGCATCATTAAAGCTGATTTTTAAAATATAACCACCTATTACTGGAGTAAAACCGCTCTGGGAGAGCTGCTCTTCCCCAACTCTCACCTAAGCCAGGCAGAATGGAACTAAATAGTGGAACAACCACTGACATTCTGTGTCCATTCCTGCCATAAATGGTCAATCAGAGCACTTTTCTGTTGGGAGATGTTAGAACCTATGACATAGTGTTAATGTTTGTGTTTAAGATATTTATTCAGTGGTTGCTAATTATTCTATTTAACAGATGTGGACAATTACACCGTTTTCTGAATTTTGCTGGTCTTACAGCTTTTATAAATTACCAACTCCTAATATAAACTTGATTGTGGTATAGTGGAAAGAGCCGGTTAGGCTTCAGTACTATTTACCCTGTGGTTTAAATATATTGTTTTATTGATTTCAGAGAGGAAGGAAGGAGAGAGAGAGAGAGAGAGAGAGAGAGAGAGAGAGAGAGAGAGAGAGAGAGAGAGAGAGATACCAATGATGAGAGTCATTGATCAGAGTCATTGATCAGCTGCCTCCTGCATACACACCCCCTACTGGGGAACCAAGCCTACAATGGTGTATGTGCTCTGACTGGAATTGAGCCATCATCCCCTGGTTCATAGGTCAGTGCTCAACAACTGAGGCACATGGACTAGGCTAGCCTGTAGTTTAAATGCTGACTTTGCCAATTACTAGCTGTGCACATTCAATCCTTTATTATATAGATGGTTGTAAAGTGCCAGATATTTTCCCCAGCCTTAGGGAATATGCATTAAAGGGATATGCTCCTAACCTCACGGAGCTCACAATTCCAAGCTTCAACTTACTCTCCCTCTCCAAATATCTGGATTCTATCATCTTTGCAGATGGATTGTGATGCCATTTTCACAGGATGGTTGGAAAAACTGAGATAACCAGGTAGTCTAGTGTTTCTCAAACAATAAGGACCTCCCCCTACTATGCCTGTCTGTGTATCTATTCAATCAATCACCTTACTGCCTCTCCTCTTCTCCCATCCTCTCATAGCTTACCTTTCCCTAACCTATTGTGTCTTATCCATCCTGTATACCCTATTCTTTTCCATCATGACTTTTATTCCTGTCCCCTTCTATGCTATAGTAATACACCACAAAGTTTTCTTTTCTCAGCTAAAAAAAGTTGTTTGCATTTTTAAATGAATCATTTAGCTCTTTCCTTCCTGATTTTTTGTAGTTAAACTTACATTGGATGGCATTTAAAAACAGTTCCATTGACTAATTTTTTTGTCGTCCAAAATTAAAGGGATTTTGACAATACTCAAAATAATACAATGATTATTTATATTTGTGTGGCAGTTTACCTTTACAGAGCCTTTTTCTGTTTATTATCTCATTAATTATTTCAACAATTATGTGAGGTCAGTGAGGGAATTATCATGCCTGCTGTACAGATTAGTATATCAAGGTTTAGCTACATTAAAAGTTTATTTGGATCAGAGCTGGAATTTCAACCTGCTTGCACTTGTCATCTGTTTATATATTTAACCTAATTTTTTGAGAACTGATTGTATATTGGGCATAATGTGATATTATCCTAAGAAGCCTATTATCTGTGGAGAATGGCATCTTGCACCAGGAGAGCAGTGACTTTAATACATGTAGTGGATACAATGACAGGGCATGGGCAGTGTGTAGGATGAAAAATTGTCACTGAGGAGCAAAGGGTCAGCCTTGCAGGGACTTAGGAAAAGAGAATGTAGATGTGTCACTTAATCAGAGTATCAAGGCTAGTTATGACTTCGCCATGCACTAAAGCCCTCCAACACAAGAATCCTTAGGAGCTGATATTTCATCTCTATTCTCATCAGTGCTAAGTTATTCTTCACTTTGATATCCCCTGTCCCCCCAGAAAAACAAAAACATCACAGAGAAGAAAGAGTCACAATCCAGGCACTTGTCAATCGGATCTCCGTGTCTGGATTAAAGAATAAAACAAGGTCTTATTTTCTGGCAGCTATTTCTTGGGCCACTCTCTCTCAGACCTGGGCCCTACTCTGGATGGGCCGAGCCAAAGCCAGTACAGGGAGGCAGTGGAGAATGGACATGTGTTTCTTGATGAACAATCAAACCTCCTTGGAATATTCTTAAGATTCCTGCATGTTTGATTAGTTGTTCCCAGTGATGAATGAAAGAAAGGAAGCTACTATTGAGAGGGCTTGCTCTCCAATGGCCCAAGACTGATCAGGTGTACTGTTGGTCTTTCTAATAAGCAGGGCAGTTAGAATCTTTCTAGGGTTTAAGGGAAAGCCCGGAACTGGATGTGTTTGATCTTTGTAGTGGATGGGGACCCAGGACAGCAGGAGAATCTGAGGTCTCTTTCTGACTGTTCCATAGACCCTTTGACAACTTTTTGCTTCAATTTTCCTCTCCATAGAAGGAGATGGAGACATGAATAAGATTCTTTCCTTGATTTATTCTCATAATAGCCCACCGATCACACATTGTGTATCGGATCCTCTGATAGGTGAAAAGAGTATATATAGTATACAAGAGTGAGTAAAATACAAGTGCCATACAACTCCCGCACAGCCCCCGCTGAGAAGGGGGTGGACAGACATAAAGGCTGTGGGTGTTTAAAGGATAATGTGAGCCCAGAGGAAGGGACCTAAGGATTCTGGAAGATGTGGCAGGGGACTGCATGGGGAAGCGGGAAAGGGAGAAACCTGGTTGGTGGTGTGGATAAAACGCTATTTGGATGAAGAAGAGAACTATTTATTGAAGAGCTTTAAATATTTTGGTATGATATGTGATGTAAGCCTTCTCTTCCAAGGTATTTATGAAATATTAAGTAAAATCTATACTGTTTATTAATATTTAGAGGAATGGATTATTTGGGAAGAAGAAAGATAAGTGCTGAATCCTGCTTCAGAGGCTGGACACAAGAAAATGAAAGCCAATATTGAATTTAAATAAATATATATGTGGTCACACACATACATATTTATATATCTAAATATATATGCACACACATATGATGCATATGTAATTTATATACACATATATATGCATATGTAAATATATGCTATAAATATAGATCCCTACAAAAAAGCTTCTTAGAGAACAAAAAAGAATATTATTTGTACAACATGTTCTTAATGTAATAACATGAGCTAACACAGGTTCTTTTAAAGCACCTTCATGAGATAGGTATAAACATTATAAACCATTTTGCAAAGGAGGAATCTGGACACAGAGAAGTTAGGTTACTTGCCCAAAGATGCACAGCATGTAAGAAATAGAGTAGTAATTTGAATCCAGGCAGCTGGGATCTAGCACCTCAACTCATAACCACTATATCTTATTATGTAAGATATGATTCCTTTTTAATATCTTTGTAAGGAATTGAATCTCAAATGGAGCCTAGGGTCTTGCTGGAGAAACATTCTTTAAATGCACTGCTCCCTGATTTTGATTGTAAATCTTAGATAAAATTTACTAATTTGTTTTTTCATTCAATAACAATTTATTGAGGAGCTACTATGTGTCAGAAACCATTTGAGAGTAGAAAGAGAGCAGCGAACACAACATCAAGATTTCTGTTATTAGGAAGTGCCATAGTCTGCATACTGGTGGGGAAGACAGCAGAAAAGTAAATTGATGGTTTGTACAATTGTGACTATCACTTAGCAATTAGGGACATAGTGAGAGTGCAGAGGAGGGAGGAAAGCTGCCCTATAACAGAGTGGTCAAGGCCTTATTCATAAGATGATTTTTGACCAGAGACCTAAAAAAAAGGGAAGGAGCAAGTATGTATAAATTTGGGGGAAAGAGCCTTACAGGCAGAGGACATGGTAAGTGTGAGAGCCTTGAGTCCTTGCATGTGGGTTAGGAATTTGTGGCAGACTAGAGTCTCTAGAGCAAGCTGAGCCAGAACCAGAGCAGTGAGTAGGAGAGATTTCATGGAGACTGGTTTTCACTCTGAGATCTGAAATCCCCTTGGTGTTTAGGCAGAGGAATAAAGGAATGATGTATTTCTGCCTATGTTTTACAAGGTTGCTCTGGCTGTGGGTGGGAAATTGAAGATAGGAGAAGAAGGGTGGGGTCAAGGGAGGGAAACCAGATTACTATTCCAGTAATACAGAGATGATGGTGATGGTACCAGCAGTGGTGAAAAGAGGATAAACACTATTTTGAAGGTAGGGTTGCTCAAACCTAGAAGTTGTCACCCAATAGGTGACAGGTGAAATATGACATAAGAATGGCTGAGATCACCTAAGGAGTGAGTCTCAGAAGAAAAGAAGACTGTTCAAGGATGAAGAACTGCATAACTCAATGTTTAGAGTTTGAGAAGAAGAGGAAAATCCAATTATTCTATCAAATTTAGGGTTTCCCATATTGAGTGAAGATATAGATTATTGTAATACTAGAGGCCTGGTTTACACAATTTGTACACTCAGAGGGGAGTCCCTCAGCCCTGACTGCACCCACTTGCAGTCTGAAAGTGCTCAGTGGATGTCCAACTGATGGCTTAGGCCCTATGGGGAGCGGGCCTAAGTCATCAGTTGGACATCCCTAACACTGCCCGCAGAGGCAGGAGAGGCTCCCACCACTGCTGCTGCACTAATCAGCCATGAGCTTAGCTTCTGGCTGAGCAGCACTTCCCCTGTGGAAGCACACTGACCACAAAGGGACAACTCTTACATTGAGCATCTACCCCCTGGTGGTCAATATGTGTCATAGTGACTGGTTGTTCTGCTATTTAGTCTATTTGCATATTAGCCTTTTATTATATAGAATAATGTCTTATTATGGATAATGCCTCTAATTCAATTTTTTTTTTTAGGTAGTTAAAGGGAAGGGCAGAATTTTCACTTGAGCCTAAAGCTAAAATTGGCCTTAGCTCAAAAATCTTCATACCACAGAGACACATCTTCGTGAAGCTCATTCTGAACCATCTTATCTCTTTAGTGAAAGGAACCTTGTGTTATGTTACAATGACTAACTTTATCTCATGAGTTATGTTCGGGCTTCAAGCCTATATCAAATATTCATGCAGCAACTTCAGCTCTTCTGTTCAATATTTAGCTGGTGTATCTTTTATTTTATTTTTTCTAAATCTTTCTAGATTCTTATGTATTAGATAGGAATAGCTCATGGACACAGACATTAGTCTGGCAAAGGCCTGGAAGGGGCCAGTGCAGGGTGGAGGAGACAAAAAGGGGGAAAAAACTAAAACAAAGGGACATCTCTAATACTTTCAACAATAAAGATACATTTTAAATAAAAGAAAATATCTTAGTTGAAAAGAGTTTTATGTGAAATAATATAAGTAATTGCTCTACACTGTACTTTATATTCTCAACTCCTCTCCAAGAGATATTAATTGACCCTATGTTCACTTAATATTAATTGACCCTGTGTTCACTGACTGTAGGACTGATTTCCACCATGCTGACCCAGCACTGACTGCCACAATGGCTGCAATCAGACACTGCTTTTCTCTCTGAGCTTCTGTTCAGGCCTAATCACAGCCCTCTTAGCAGTTAGTGCTGGGTTATCATGGCGACCCAGCACTGACTGCAGGACTGACTTCCAATGTTTGGTCAAGACTTTGGTCATTTTGGATGTTATAGATCCTGTCTCTTTATATATACATAGATAGCCTCAGTTGCATCATTCTTCATTTTCTTTGCTTATTTGGCAATAGAGAGAGGGAAGTAGAGTGGGTGGTGGTTCCCACTTAGACTATTCATAATGTCTCTTTCACTACAATGTGAACCCCTTAAGGAAAGGGATAGTGCATTTCACTTCTCATATCTGATGCCAAGCTCAGGGCTTGGCCCAGTGATAGACATAATCAATAGTCCTTGGAATGAATGGCTATGTTGAGTTTATCACCATGGCTGTGGGGCATACTATCTGGTATCACAGCCTGGTGGGATCAGCGTTGGTTTCTGCTCTAAGAATCCTAGAGAAGGTCACAGTCTCCTAAAGACCAGCAGCTGGGTATGAATTTCCCACTCAGACAACAGTGGTTCTCGAACTCTTGTCCACAGGTTGGTGCTGACCATGAGCGGAATGAAAATGTAAAGGGACAATATAATGATTTTTTAAAATAAAGCTAAATTTATGTTTTTATTCTAAGTGTATGGCCTTCCTGAATATGTTGTCATGACCTTCTGCACTGAAATAACCTTTTCAAAATTATGGTGATGGCAAATGTTTTTCTTAATGTTACTAGTAAAGGAAACATCGCTTTCTAGTTCAGTTTTCAGTTCAGTTTAGTTTTGACATTTTCTACTGCGTGCAATTTCTCTAAGGGGCCTCATTGCAGCTATGGCTTCTAATGAGACATGGACAATTTTGAGAATCTGAACTATAGTTTCAAACACTTTCAGCAGAGGGAAATGTGTATGTACCCACACACAAATTTTGCAGACAATTTTGGAAGTTCCATGGGCCTCTTTCAGACCAATCATGGGCCCTTTAAGAATCTATAAAATCCAGATTAGGAATTCCAGGACCAGAGAGGGTAGTAGTCTACTACTATGGGGAATGGGGGAGGGCAGGAACAGGGGGGAGAGGGGAGAAAAGGGCCTTTTTCTTACTTATTTACTTTTTAATGAAACATTCAATATAAATAAAAAGTTCCATATAACCATCTTTTGTACCATTAATAGTCCAGGGAGCCAAGGATCATGATCGGAGATTTAATAATTTACAAAAGCCAATGGCACTCTGTGAAAGGCAGCTGGCAAGCAGCCTTGTCTGGGCTCAGTGGGTATAGGAACCACTCTTCCCTTTGGCATTTTTTTTCTTAACATATGTTATGGCCCATCAGCACTGACAGACCTCTGTGGGTCTCCCAGGCTGTCCTGGAGAGTCTTTTTAAAGGCATTTCAGCCATCTGCTAGGGTTCCTGCTACCCAGATTGCTTTGATGCCATGAGGATATGTAACATGACATTTGGAATCTGGGCCCACATGTCATAATGCCAAGGGCAGGGACAGCCCCAGGGTGACTGACTCTGGCCTGTTATGTAGGGATGTGTATGTGATCAAATTTATCTGTCTGGGTAGTCATATTGGCAGCTGGGTCGCTGAAATTTAGAGAGGAGGGGGAATTAATGTTTTTAGAAACCATCAGAAGAGAAGGACAAACCCTCACTGCTCATCTTCCTCAAGAAAAGCCTTGGGCAGAAGTAAAGACCACAGCTGGAGAAATGAAGTTGGAAGCAATTAGCATCTCAGAACCATAAAGATTATTATATCCAGAATTTTTGATTTAAGTCTCAGAGCCATGATTTTTGCTATATGAATGTCATCAATAAATGATTTTATATTTCCTTTAAGTAGGGTCAGTTTTACTTAGAATGTCTATCATCAATAAATCAACAAATGACAAGTGCTGGTAAGGATGTGGAGAAAAAGGAACCCTAGTTCACTGCTGATGGGAATGCAGACTGGTGGAGCCACTGTAGAGAACAGTATGGAGTTTCCTCAAAAATCTAAAAATGGAACTCCCATTTGACCAAGTAATCCCACATCTAGGAACATATCCCAAGAAACTAGAAACACCAACCAGAAAGGATATATGCACTCCTATGTTCATAGCAGCACAATTCACTGTAGCTAAAATTTGGAATCAGCCTAAGTGCTGGAGTGGATTAAAAAACTGTGGTACATCTACACAATGGAATACTACACTGCAGTAAAAACAAAGGAATTATAAATATTTAAAAAAGGGAAAACAAAACAAAACAAAACAAAATAATGAAATTCTTACTATTTGCAACACTGTGGATGGAACTGGAGAGCATTATGCTAAGTGAAATAAGCAGGTCAGAGAAAGATAAATATCACTCATGTGTGGAATATAATGAACAACATAAACTGATGAACAAAAACAGATCCAGAAACAGAGAAGCATCCTTCAGACCATCTAACCTTAGAGGGAAGATAGAGGATGGTAGAGGTAAGGAGGAGAGATCAACCAAAGGACTTGTATGCATGTGTATATGCCTATCCAATGCACACAGACAACAGGGGGCATGAGTGGAGCTGTGGGGAGTAATGGGGAGATAAGGACACATATGTAATACCTTACTTAAAAATAAATTTAAAAAATAAAAAAATACCAGGAAAAATAAATAAATAAATGTACATTTTTAAAAAAGAAACTTTATGTAACTAAATAAAAGCTAGCATCACTTGCTATAAATACAATATAGTCAAAAGTAAATAAAATGAAAGCAAAGCAGTCTTTTGAAATTATAGCTTGACACTGTGGTCTGCTAGCTCATCATGAGAGTGAGAAATCATAAAGTGTTGGGATAGTTACAGACATTAACTCAGACTTACTCCTTAATGTACCTGTTGACATTGAAAGCAAATCAAAAGTGAATCATAATTACTTCATATGCTTAATATTAATTAACTAGAGGCCTGGTGCATGAAAATTCATGCACTGGAAGGGAGGTCCCTCAGCCTGGCCTGCCCCCTGTCATAGTCCAGGATCCCTCAGGATTGGGGGGTAACCTGGCACTCAGCGGAAAAGTCGATGACCCATTACACCTCTGCTGCTGTCACTGCCAGCAGTGCAAGCCTCAACCAGCCTTGGTTACTTAAGCCTTGGATAGTCCTGGGCAGCTGTGTAGCTGCCATCCAAGACTTGCCTGTGCCTTGGACCAGCCCTGGGCAGCTGGGAGTCTGAGGGGACTGGGGGACTCTGGAGGCAGGCAGGCCTGGACTAGCCATGTACTTGTCCTCCCCCGACCCCGTCAAAGGGGGACAAAGGGGACTGGGCACCACTATCTTTGAGGGCGTGGTAGTCAATTAGTATATTCCCTCCTTATTGGCTGTGGGTGTCATCATCTTTGAGGGCAGGACAGTCAATTAGCATATTCCCTTCTCATTGGTTCTGGGCACCACCATCTTTGCAATGGCATGAGGGTTAATTAGCATATTTCCCCTTTATTAGAGAGAATACCACATCCAATAATTCACTAAATTTCATGTGCTACCTAAAATCATTTTGTGTGCTACTGGACAGCTAAATTTCACACTGTGGGACACATATTTCTGATCCAAGTTTTTAAAGAGTGAGGCTACCTGGAGGCCTGGTGCACAAAATGTGTGCACAGGGTGGCAGGGAGCTGTTCCCTCAGCCCAGCCTGCACCCTCTCCAATCTGGGACCCCTGGAGGGATGTCTGACTGCCCATTTATTGGGCCTAAACAGGCAGTCCCTCACACTGCTGGTTCCCAACTGCTTGCCTACCCGCCTTCCTCTTTGCCTTCTAACTACTTCTGCCTGCAAGCCTGATCACCCCCTAACCACTCCCCTGCCAGCCTAATTGATACCTAACTGCTCCCCTGCCAGCCTGTTTGCCCATAACTTCCCTCCCCTGCAAACCTGATCACCCCCAACTTCCCTCCTTTGCCTGTCTAGTCACTCCTAACTGCCCTTCCCTGCAGGCTTGATTGCCCAAACTGCCCTCCCTTGCAGGCCTATTCCTTCCCAACTGCCCTCTCCTGCTGGTCATCTTGTGGTGGCCATCTTGTGTCCACATGTGGGCAGGATTTTTGACCACATGGGGGCAGTCATCTTGTGAATTAGAGTGATGGTCAATTTGCATATTACTCTTTTATTAGATAGGACAGAGGCCTGGTGCATGGTTGGGGGCCAGCTGGTTTGTCCTGGATCAGGATGGGGATTCCCTTGGGGCAAGGGGCAGCCTGGGTGAGGGGCCTGTGGTTGTTTGCAGGCCAGCCATGCCCCCCGGCAACCCAAGCAGAGGCCCTGGTAGCTGGGATTTATTTATCTTCTATAATTGAAACTTTGTAGCCTTGAGCAGAGGACTACACCCACCAGGGCAGGCAGAAAGTTTGGCTTCCTTCATCTTCAGGAGCAACTCAAGCCTCCTGCTCTCTCCAGCTCTGTGGCTGCTGCCATTTCTGTTGGGGTTTATCTTCTATCATTGAAACTTTGTAGCATTGAGTGGAGGCCTGGGCAGGCAAGGGCAGACAGAAAGCTTGGCTTCCTCCATTGCCAGGGAAACCCAAGCCTCCCTCCTGTTCTCCTTGGCTGCAGCCATCTTTGTTGGGTTTATTTGCAAATTCACTCCTGATTGGCTAGTTGGCGTGGATTGTGGGTATCGCTTGTGGGTATCTCTTGTGAGTGTGGCAATTTGCATATTACTCTTTTATTAGGATATCTGTCATTTTACTTTCACTGTTTGCCAAGTAATTTTGTAACTCCTTCTGTAGGCAGATTATACATACCTAAACCTTGGCTTTGGGCTCTGCTTTGTGACTTGTTTTGGCCAGTGGGTTGTAAGTAGACATGATGTAGACAGAGGCTTTGAATTGGTCTGTGGAACTGTGCTTTCTTTCTTGCACTTTACCATCCATCACCATGAGGAGGCCATGCCATGGTTCCTGTCAGTATAAGGAGGAGAAGAGACATGTTGATCAGAACTGGATTCTGTCTGCAGAAATGTTTTGTATTGGACTCCTTGCTGTTAAATTCCCTTTATGGTGAAGTGTGGGTAGCCTGAGCCTGTGTATATGTATATGCTCACATATGTGTGCATATGTGTGTATGTGCACATGTGCATGTTTGTGGGTGTGCATAAGTATGTATGAGAGAAACAGGCAGGCAGAGAAGCAGGAAAGAAGTAGGGGGAAGAAAAGAGAAGAGAGGGGATGAAAGGGAAGGGGAAAGGAAATGTGGATAGGGAAGATCCATGTCTTTAGGGCAGGAACCATATCTCATTCATCTTCTTTATTCCCCAAACCTAGCATTGGCTCTTAAAAAGATTGATGATTAATAAATGCTTTATCTTTTATTCAGTAACTGTCTTAATTTAAGTACTTACCAAAAACTCTGTTTTATGCATGGGACTGGGATACATAAGAAGTCATTGTGGTGCTGTAGGACACTCTCAGGTGTTTCGATGGGAAATCCACTCCTGCATAACGTGACTAAGCACCATTTAAAACTGTACTGTTCCTGTGCATAAATGACAGACACAATGTCCCTCAAATATGAGTGTCCTCTTCTGCCACACCTTGATTGTGTGGAGTTTTCAGTCTGCAATGCATTTCTATATTTTTAAAATATATTTTTATTGATTATAAAGAGGAAAGGAGAGGCAGAGAGAGAGAGAAACATCAATGACAAGAGGGAATCATTGACCAGCTGCCTCCTGCAAGCCCTCACCGCCCAACCCGTGGGGACCGAGCCCACAACCTAGGCATTTGCTCTTGACTGGTATCAAACCTGGGACCCTTCAGTCAGCAGGCTGACACTCTGTCCACTGAGCCAAATCAGCTAGGGCTGCAAGGCATTTCTTCAACACCCCATGGATGGTATAGGTTCTCCATAAACTGAGTTATCTGTCTTCTTTTCCATGCAGACATTTCCATTTCTTTCCTTTTTTGTTCTCTCTGCATACAATCCAGAGCATACAAGATACCTGCATACATGTCAATGTGTTGCTCTTCTGTCCCGTTGATCTGAAGCCCAGGAATTGTCCTTCACATTCCTCCCTCTATGACTGAATCTGGTAGAGTCACCTGCCATTTGCATGATGAGTCCATTTTGCTCCATCTCCATTGACCAGGGCAAGGAGGTCATGCCCCTGTCAGGTCTCACCTTTCTTAGTTTCACCTTTGCCAAGTTAATTCCCCAAAGAATTATTGTAGTAACTTTGTAAAATGCTATCTGATAATTTAACTCTCCTGTAAAAACAAAAACAAAAACACTAATTAAAATAAGAAAAAAAGATACACTCTTATTACTCTGCCTTATACGACTCAGTGCGATGTGGACATTGAATAATTCCATTGGCAGATGAAGTCAAGGAGATTCCACAGTAAGTGACAGCACCTTCTGACTTCAAGGCTGTCTGTCATTCCTCATGCCAAATAATTACAGCCACAATTATAATCACCATTTGCTGAGTACATAGTGTAATATACATATGATCAAGCTCTTTGTATATACTAACTTCTTTAATCCTCATAACAATTCTATGCACTAGGTATTATTATTATCCCAGTTTTTCTGCCAAGAATCTGAGGCACAGAATGTTTAAGCAGTTTCCCTAAGGTTACACAGCTTGAAAATGACAGAAACAGGGTCAGAACCCAGGCAGTATAGCTTCCTTACCACAACTGGGGCCAGGAAATGACCACAGAATTGACAAAAAAAAGGAGGGAATCTGATCAAACTGCCACCTGCTTCTTAATCACTATATTTTCCTGATTAATCTGTATCTTTCTGTAGCTCAGATTGACATTGTCTCAAAAGATAGCTGAATATAATAGCAATGGCAACAAAAACTAGTAATAAACTGTTTAAAATTGATAATGTCTCTGAAGGGCTGAGATGTTTTTCTTCCAAGGAGGTAATTACAGGAACCCAGTAAGGATGGAAGACATTTTTCAGAAAATAGAGTCTGAGCAATCCTAACAAAAATGCCAAAAGGATAATGTGTTTTGCAAATGTTTATTGCAAACAGACAAAAGTAGTTTCAATTACTCATTACATCCTACACATTTCTCTTTTTCTTGTCTAGAAAGCACTCAGGTGTTTTGTGTGTGTGTGTGTGTGTGTGTGTGTGTGTGTGTGTGTGTGTGTGTGT